>CM043018.1:24326157-24752507 GCA_023690525.1 Holotrichia oblita | reverse complement strand
ATTCAAATGTCTAGGTATTAAAAATGCTATATTCAAATAAAATGTATCGTATTGCTTGGCTTAACTTACAAATACATCTACTTTTGATTTCATCCTTAACATTTACAGGTTTAAGGAATACATATGATTTTTATGGACACATGACGAATTAAACACAGTTAAAATAAAAACTTAAACACCAAGAAGATACTTGTGCTATGAATAGATCATTCATGCATACAGACGATATATTCTCTACACAATATTATCCCAATGAATAAATGTACTAGCTTGCATTTTACGCTCGGCTTACATTTATAACGGGTCCATCCATATTTCCACCACGGTTAAAGGTGTTGACTTTCTGGGTGTCGCCACTGTACATCTAGTGTACATATATATTTATTTAATGAGTAGTGGCCATTTAAAATCTATGTAAGTACTATTAGCTTGCTCCTGATTAGAATGATTACCTTGCCAAATCTTTTCTCGTTCGTATTACTCTTAAGAATTGTATGGTGTGTTCAAGTAGAAGTGCCATTGGCAAGTTAAATCGGATCTAACAAAAATTTTGATACTGCTAGAGGAACTTTCACAAGCTACATCAAAACCTGTGAATAATAGTGACAATTCGTACTAGTATTACTAAGACGTAAGACGCCTTCACTGTATAATATAGTGTAATGGAATGTATCATGAATCATTTTTGTTTGAAAAAACATCAAGTGCGAATCACAGAGAATTAGTTTATTAAACGAAAAGGAGTGATAAATAGAAGGAAGGGAATAAAAACATTACAATAGGTTGGTTTTATACTACCAAACAACGACTAGGTTATCGTAGATTGTATAACCTTCATGTGCAGCTACGACACTATCGAAGGTTACAGGTCTCATGTTTTGCCGAACATCTCTTTACAGGTTCAAAAGTCCGGAATTGCTTTATTTATTATGTGTGTCAGACGTGAATTGTAAATACAGGATTATGCCTGAATAGTTGACCTCCAATGCGCTTCAAAGGTCAGGCAGCAGGTGATCTCCCACAAAGCACTATCGTAGAGGTGACAATATGTCTAGAGGGCAATACGTGAAACACCTGATCTAATGTATCCTCAATATTCAGAAAGGTAGCCATGACATTTTTTTCATTACGAAAAGCAATTTCCGTTCGTAGAGCAAGGTTATGAATGCCTAGTCGAAAGGTTTTCTGTTTGGAAAATGACCATCCTTATTAGTTTTTCAACATACCACGTGTTGACTAGATTTTCAAAATAATTCGGATACTGCAGCATACAGAAATTAACAGATATTTTCATCATCGGACAAAAATGTCATATTCATGATATGTTAAATGCCAGTACGCATATGTTGTTTAACAAACCAATTCCATTCTAAATTCTCTAAATCGCTGCTTTGCCTTGTAGATTTGTAAATAACATGAAAAAAATTAATATTATCAATTAATAATAATAAGTAAGATTAATAGTACTTGCTAATTTTATTGAGAGATTACAGTAGATCAAGAAATAATCTTTCAGTTGAGATTTGGGTACCTGTACGAAAAGCTACCAAATCACCATCGCTTGATTTTATCAATGGGACTTTACAAAGATTAATCCCACATCTATGTATATAGTATTAGCGGTGCCTACAAAACCATAAAGGTGACCGCACTAACTACCCTTGTCAGCAGCAGTATTAGAAACTTACAAAACATAACCCCAAGACATTACTGACAAATTTATCGTTATAGCAAAGCTGCTGACTTATAATTTTGCGATAAAGATAAAGATAAAACATCGAAGAAGTGAAGTATATAACTAGGAGCAACTTTCATGCTTTTAATATTCAACTATCTCAAATAAAATAATAAACAAGTCGATAGCCGCAGAGGTTAGGCGGCTGATTATCGTCGTAGCGGAATAATAGGAGACAGGTCCCAATTCTCCGGAGGGACGGTGACAGTTTTTCAGCGAGTTGAAATCCGGATCGATTAACCATTCGCTATTGGAAGCAAAGTGATTAACAGCGCGGCATTATAAAAGGCGGTATGATGCTGTCACAAAGCCTTTTGAATACAATTTAGACACACAAAACTACACCGCGAGAGTTACAGTAATAGCCAGACAAGCTTACGGAGTCATGCAGCTAAACACCCACCACAAAAAAATAGTTGGTGATTTGCTAAATTGTAACATCACAACATCAAGTATGCCATTAACAAATCTTGTATGTGTATATGTATGTATATTATATAATAATGTCCGTAGAACGTATATTTGTAACAGAAATAACACAAATTTCTATTACAGTAATCCTATGAAAATTAAAACGTAAATAATAATTATTATTTAGTACGTAACTGTGTAGAAAAGGCAATGAAACTCAGACGCCTATACACAAAAACATACAAGAAGGTATTCAAGTTACACGGATAAAAAGTCAATGATTCAACTCACCGCCTTTTTTTCTGGTGCGTTGTGGAGGAGTTGTCGATGTTGGCATTTTGATAAATTAAGAACATCGTGTAGGCATGGTTCAATATATATCTATATATATATATATATAGTTTTTCGGCAGCGATCCTCTTCCAAAAAGGTATATTCGCTTCTGTCGTACCAAGAACAGCACGAAATAAATTACAAAACTCCACAAACGTGTTCGCGCAGTTTCTAAAGGTCATAAGTTATAAACAAGGCAGGATGGTGTCTTCCGCTTTTTACCTTTTATCGAGTGCTTTGTTCAACTGTCTTTTCAGATGTTAATTCAGTTATTACATATGTACACGACAGATCAAGCTATGAATAATTGATAGAATGTGTAATTGAAGGTTATAAATAATGAGCAGTATTTTTGTATGAAGAGAAACATACATTCCCATATTGCTAATAAGTAAGTTTGCATTAAGTTAAGAAAATCTATTTTGTAGATCTACAAGTGAATATTTTTTCGAACAAGAAAATACTGCGGGTAAAACTGTTTTTTTAATTACTATTTTTTAATTCAAACATATTTTAACTAAATGTATTCGACTTCTTGTACTTAATAAATATGCATTTTCTCAAATGGAATATCCTTCCAACTTGAAGCAAATAATATTTATTTAGTGCCATTAAAATATGTATTTCCTAGTACCGAAGTTTTATTTAGCATATAGAGGGTTGTCTAAAAGTCTGGCATAAAATTCATAATTTATTACCTATTATTTTGTGATATACTGGATTGTATACTGTCAAACCTCCTAGGCCCACCTACTTCTTTTTAAGTGGCACTCTATATTGTGGAGGGTCGCAGAGCTCGTCAGAAACTAAATTCTGGGATTTAATAAAATGCAATTTCATTGGTCCGATAAAACGCAAATGCATTTCGTCAATCCACTTATTATTGAAGCCGTAATTAGCATAAATAGGATTAGCCGTTAACAACATGTAATACCTGTGTAGTTGTCTACTCCACTTCAGTTTTACGAAGCACGCTGGTGACGAAAGTAACTTCAAAGCTTTTGTAAGTCTTTTCTAATTTTTTTTCGAACCAATGAAATCAGAACGTTTATTATTTTTAAATTTGAATGTATTGCTGCTATTCTGACATCTGTTTGAGCTCTATAAATTTGTTTGCAATTTTGGACAATTTATTAGAAACACTTAGTATTGAAATTTTGATATTGACTGATTATCGAGATAAACTAAGAAGTCAAGCTGAAGTTTCCCAGTCATTTAATGAAAAATGTCAAGAGAATCAAATTTCGCAATCGAATCTCGAAATCCGCACGTTTTGAGGGCTACATTATCCCACTATCAAGATGTTATACCATTCACAGGCAGTCCAATCTGTCCGAGAGTTATTGGAAAAACTACGATAGGCATGTTCAGTTTAGCGAAAAAGTAACAAAATTATCGTTTTTGGTCAGATGAGAATCTGCATTGGGTAGTCGAAGCTCACGCCTCGCATTCTGAAACAAGATAGATACAAAAAAGAATGGAGGTCAGTTTCAACAATAATTATAATCTTACTAATAGTAGCCCGAAATCTGTACCGACCTGTGTTGTGTAGTGCCTTGCCGTGTGCTACTTCCCACCATATTCTGGCATTTCTCGAAGTTTTTAGAAGCCCAAAAGTGATTATGAATGTCCAGACATATTAAATATTTTGTTATTTAATTCAATGGCGTCCGGTAAATGAAATAATTTAATAAAAACATGTACAAAAAACACCAATTAAGTTTATGTCTAACCAATAAAATTGCATATTTTGAACAATCGACTTCAGTTTTGCAAAGCTCTTCAACGAGTCCCTACACGGTCACACAGTCATTTGAAAAGAAAAAAGGGTGAGAGCCAGTAGAAGATATAGGATTCACATTATATTATCAAGTTTATCACGAAAAAATAGGTTAATTAATAATTAAACCAATTTATATATGCGCGCGCTTTTGGATTGCTCTATTTTTCTTGAAAAAAATCCAAAAGCGCGCGCATATATAAACTGGTTTAATTATTAATTAACCTATTTTTTCGTGATAAACTTGATCATATAATGTGAATCCTATACCTATCCTATATGATATCCGAAAAATCGAGTGTCCTCTGATTTTTTGAATAAATGTCTGCTAGAGCAAATTATTTCAGAAAAAATGGAATAACTACACAACGCCCGAATCAAATCGCAAAAAGTGTTCACACCCTGTATACAAAAAGTTGTATACAGGATGTCTCAGCGAGACCGTTCATTTGCCGCCGAGAACAGTGGTCTGCACTGCGTGGATATTTTACTATGGCACGTTAACTCTTCGAAATTTTGAAGAACTATAACTTCGTTTTTTCAAATAGAACCCATATTTTATTACTTAGTCGTCTTCTGAGTCCGATTTTACATCTTTTATGTCCCACATATACTATGCCTAAAATTAATAGTTTAGGAGATAATTAGATTTTTTGAAAAATACACACATAACTCATAGATACTTATCCAGTGTGCCATGGACAATAAACGTTCTCAAAAATTTATTGTCAAACATCAAAATCACACTTCGTTGTTTGATACTTATGAAGTAATAATTAAGCGTTAAATATGCGATTACATTATTGCAATAAGGAGTTAAAATGGATAACAATAACGAAACCAATATTTACACCTTAATATTCGAAAACAGGTGAGTAAGCCGGTCAGGAATTGGCCTGTAAGATCTCTGGATATGACACATATGGACTTTTTCCGTTGAGGACCATGTGTGCGAGCAGCATTCGACAGACTCTCTTCTCAAGATCTACAAAGCGCAAGACTTGAGGGTGTTTCTTCGCGTTTAATACTGTGATTGAATGCGAATGCCCACCATTTTGAACAATTATTATAATTTCTTTCTAGCTTTTTACACCCATTTTATAAAAAATAAAGTAAGAATTTCTTGATTTGTGTAAACATTGTTTTCGTTATTGTTATCCACTTTAAGTCTTTATAGCAATAGCGTAGCGCGTAATTTAACGGATAATTATTAACTGACAAGCATCAAACGACAAAGAGTGATTTTGACGTTAGACTTTGATAATAAATCTTTGAGAATGTTAATTTTCCATAGCACACTGGATAAGTATCGATGAGTTATGTGTGTATTTTTCAAAAAATCTAATTATCTCCTAAACTATTAATTTTAGGTATAGGATATGTGGGACATAAAAGATGTATAATTGAACCACGAAGACGACTAAGTAATAAAATATGGGGCGTGCAATTTGAAAAAATGAAGTTATGATTCTTCAATGTTTCGAAGAGTTAACGTGCCATAATAAAGTAACCACGCAATGTAGACAGCCGTTCCCGACGTTAAAATATACTCCAACATGTTGTTTACGTATATTACGAATTTTAAATTGCTATCCGAAAAATCGAGTGTCCTCTGATTTATTGAATAAATGTCTGCTACAGCAAATTTTTTCAGAAAAAATAGAATAACTACAAAACGCCCGAATCAAATCGCAAAAAGTGAAGATATTCATAAAGCTTAAAAATAGGTGAATCCAAATGTGTAAAATTAAACAGTGTGTTCCATTAAAATAATGAAGTAGATGGCGACTACCGGTATAATCGGAAGCGCTAGAAATCTAATAATATTTTCATTGAAGAGAAAATAATCGACTACATATATGTATATAATTCTAAATTTTCAAATTTATATTTTGACCAGAACGCCATAAACTTCTAATGAACGGTCTCGCTGAGACCCCTTGTATATTGAATGGAAATATTTGGATAATATTGAATGCAAAACAGTTTCTTCAACTATAGTTAATATGATCAGGTATAATAAGTCGGCGGTACCTTGCCTCTCTCTGGACAATTTTCTTTCTCCAGATCCATTTCCTAGTGGACTATCCTCCTGGTAATCCTTCGTGTTTTTTTCTTTGTGAAGACTACCAAATATGATATTATTATCAAATTATTCGTATCTCCGTTTCTTCAACATAAATTTTTCATGGTCTTTGCAGACTTTATGCTTTAACGTTAAGTTACATCAAATTTTGTATATACACAGCTCTATTGTCAATAAATAACACATTCCATTAATTACAGTATTTACATTACTACTTACTATATATGTATGTACGTAGCACCGTGTCTTGTGAAACTGTGAGTTGAACTTTCACAGGAAGGGTACGTATTGAATAGTAAAAGTACGGAACTGTTCTTCCAATATTTATTACTCTTTGCATAACGTACTGCAGAAAGTAGAGATTCCCAGATGACGACATATGTTTAGTGCATATCGTTATGTTAAAGCGGTTTAGATTTATTTCCGTTTTAATTTCTCAATATTTAATAAAACCAACTTTACTTGATTCTAAAATATTATAAAGGTACTAAAATTTGTAATATCTGGCCTATGGTTAGAAGCTGAAACTACGCGTCTATAAATACAAGCAAGCTGCAGAAGCTAACTTTCTGTATAACCTACAAACTATTGTACTAAATTTTTGACAACCTAATAAATCTAGTCGCTTCATGCCATACAATATTCAAACCAACGCAACGCTTCGCTTTTCCCAAAACGAAGTCGAAAAAAGAGACGAAGAACGTGCACCACTTCGCGTCAACCAACCATTATTGATCATTCCTCCTGGAAGTAATTTACTGCCGAAGTTTGTTTATGCTGGCGTTTTACAACATCCTACAGTAGATCTTTAAATTATAATTTGATACTTCACGAGAAAGGCCGGTCTGAAATGATGGCGGGAAAATTAACGTCAAGTGGCCACCCTCATTAAGGTGGTATTAAAAAGAGATCAAATCGCTGTTATGGTGGAGGCATTTTCGTCCTCCTTGTCGTTCAGGGCACGTGCTGTAATGCTTTTCGATGACGGACTCTTAACACTTTTCGAGTATGCCACCGGCTCAAATGCGATATCGGAAGACTGTGAAGAGATGTAAAAAAGTTTGATGATATTGCGAACTGAGAATGAACCGAGATTTTTATGCCACATCCTGTAAGTACACACTGTATTATCGGTATAAAAGTATACGACACGTGGTTATTACGCGCGGATATTTTCTTAGTTTAATAAGATGAAGGTTATGTGCGCATAATAAAGAGTTACTGCCACACATCTGAGATGGTTAGCAACCCACGAGGTCTAAGAATGATTAGAAAACATTGTTGCATATACATACACGACATTGATATTTTATACAATAAACTGAATAAAATTGTTGATACTGTTCCTCTCATCACTCATCTACATCTGTAAAAAAATCTATAAAGTGATATAAATGTACAACAAATGTAATAAAAGCGAACCTGCTATTTTCTTTCCTATTGGGATGATGATTCAGTTCAATTCGGATTAGTAAGGATTCCCCACGTGATAAACTCGAATTAAATAGTGTATACCTACTTTAAAGGTTTCAGTCTGGTATAGTATTACTTACAACGTGTTAATGGAATGAGAATATTATTACAGGTAATGCTATCTTTTTTCGTTCGTGCAACATTGTTACTTTACTAAGAAAATAAATTTTAACTTGAATAAATTATCTTGGTTTATTAGAAAATATTTAGTACGTAAAGGAATTGCAAATTAATGCAGCATTTTGAATAATATAACCTTAATTAACGAAAAAGGCAAAAGACAGCTGTAAATATACGATGCACGTAACACATATCTAAGCAATTTAGCTCATATACCATATACACTACAGAGTTTTTATTGAAGTTATTCACTTTCTTTATTCAATCAGTGCCTCGGTAGAGAAGTTTGAGTAATCCAAAACCATTTCTCATAAGGTGGAATCTTGTTAGAATATAAAGATATTGGAATGTAGTTAGTACTCATATCTATTTTTATTAAGTTGTCGTAGACTCGTGAGTTCAATAATTAGTTATCCTTTACTAACTAGGTAGTTAAATACAATTTGTGAGAATTTTGGACCTTTTATTGCATACTACCTTTATTCTATTTTTATTTATCGTACCTGTCGCTATATTTTTAATGTAGGGAAAAGGTTTATATACATATATTCCTTTTGGAAACTGTACAGAAAATAATTTTTAGCAAAGTTTACATGATTGCAACTGACATGAGAAATTTCTGCACTAATATTTCATTGTTGTAAACACGCTTCTGATTTAGTTTATAGAAGTGAGTTTTGCGTCACAGCAATGAAATGTGCAAAATTTACTATCGTCATGGTAGGAAACTTTACACTAACTAGAAACGGCACACGGTTTGAATTGAATCGTTTGACGTCATACAAGCAAAACATCAAATTTACTATGTGCTCTGGTAAGGATGATCTATGAATGTCTTAACATACTTCATACTAACACATATCTATAGTCACAATTTTATGCGAAGTTTTGCAACATTTAAACCGCATATTTTAAACTTGGACATTTTAGGTTTTATGCTTTTCTTGTTCAGTATTGCCTCACTGTAATTGACAACGGCTTGTAACCCGTGGCCCATTCAAGATGCTCTCCAGAACTGACGGTGAAGTGATTTTGTGGAATCCAGGAGGCTGGATTATTCGTAGTCCACCAACTATATACCTTTATAGACGCGGACATTGCTTGTATATCCAACACGCTTACAACATAGCGTTTATTGCGTCACTTTTCGCTTGCAAAGACCTTTGTATGATGGTTGCTATCGAAGTTAACTTCTCTTTATCGGTAAAATCAAGGATTATTCCAGTGTTCATACAGTTTTGATCGGTTGATTGAGTATTTTAGCAATACTGGGTGAGTGTTGTTCACGTCATGGTTAGTTTTTTTCCAAACAAGTACTTGCGTTACTTGCAATCCCTTCCTTTTGCACCACGCATCAACAAACATTAAATCAACTTTAATTCTTTCTAAAAAGGCACGTATCAGATCTCTGTAAATGCTTACAGAGTAAATTATGTCTTCTAGCTTGATAACTAAACATGGCATATGCTTACCACATGCATGGCAAGAAATATTTCGAGCATTATCGTGTCGTATATAAATATGCCACGATGAGTGAACTCACTCCACGGTAAAAACGGTGAATACAGTGCGTAAATTGTTTCTTATAATTTAAAATTAAATGCTAAATTTCATGCGTGAGCCACTGGAATCTGTAGCGAATTTGGCAAGCTTATTGATAGCCATGGTATATACTGTAAACACGCGGAATTTTCGTATTTAATAGAAATATAGAGTACAAAAAGTACTTTAAAATGTTTTTTTTTTGTTAAAATTACATATTTCTAAATTGTTTGCAATAGAATCTCCAGTACAAAATACTCAATTGTTTTTAAATTATTTCATTCTTCATCTAAAATATTTTTACCTGTTGCATTACAACAATTCTAATAACACAAACTATACTTACCTCTACCGTTACACCATCAGACCTTTTCCTTCTGCCTTATAATGTCGTTCCCTTTCGTATTCTTGACGTCGTCCTATTCTATTTTTCGTACCCACCATTACCATTGACGACAACGTTTCAGCGGCAATAACAACTACCGAAGTTTAATGGAGTTTTCAGACGTGCTAAATTTGAAATTTGCAGCGTAAAGTTGCGAGTTCTTTGGAAAAACGAGCTCCACTCTAGCGATCTGTCTGGCTAATTGGGTTGAAACTTTAAAGCCGGTGGACTTTTGGACGAAAAGTAGTACCAAGATGCGCCTTACCGCGCTTACTGTTCGTTATTTCTACGTTTTTCTGTCTCCTTCTCTAGTGAAATATTCGGAATAATACGAACCGAGTACCCATCTGATTTTTATTTCGTCCGTATTATTAATAGTTAATGCGAAATGTGTTTTATTCCCAGACCCTTTTGTTGTGCGCAATTCAATGAAATAAATTACTGTGCAAGGTAATTTTCCTCTTACAAAATAAAAATCTGTTGTTGTGTAATGGAGTTTTATTCCTATTATTTCTCTCTTAATATTTTTGTGAGTTTATATAGTTCATAAATGGAATATGTTAATAATGATGTTTTCCTTCCCCAACCCCATCTTGCCCATGTTAGGATTTTAGAAAAGTGTAAATATCCTTAGCCTAAGTAAATTACCATTTCAGTTAATTTTATTTTGGTGAGTGGTAATTGCAGCGGGCAATTCTTGCTGTGTAATGAATTTATTAAGTTTATTAATAACTGAAGGAAGTTTTACAATATGGCTAATACATTTTAAGAATATATGTATACATAGGTATGTAGATAACGAAGTAAGCCGGAAATGACTGGCGCGGCCACCAAAATTATCGAAATAAAAATCAGATTATTTTAAATTTTCGAATCTTAAATTCATTGTAAAACTAAAAACTATGACTATTTCTTTAATTAGTGGTGATGTAGCTGTAGTGGCTTATTCGAACGCTCACAAAAAAGAAAAAAGAGACATGGTAAGTAATAACATCTAACGTCTAATCTGTAATGTACATAATTCAGTACACATTCATAGTAGCTATTTTAATTTCGCTTAGTTCATATAATAGTTTAAAAAATCTGACAGCCCACTTTCTATTTTTACCACTAGCACTTTTACTTAGCCCTGGAGAGAGAAACTAAAAACTCAACCTGTACTACGAGGTATATTCCTTGTTCCTCATACTTAACCCAACTTTACCATGCAGTGTATCGTGTTGGATTTTTAAATGGAATATAAATATTGTTTTTAATTTTTAACACTCAAATTATAATTCGTGTCATCGAATTTATAAATCTAAGCTAATCTATATATACATATGAATTACACTTTTGACGTTTACATCAGCGCCTCCACGAGTACCCTCTCTCCCTTCCTCACCCATAAATTTTAAATGGAATGACCCTTCTTGTGGCACCTCAAATGAAAGCTTATTTCATTAGGATTACGATGATGTATCATTTGTTCACTTTATATCTAATTGAACATCGAAAAATGATCGATTTCGTAATATATAATCATCCAGACAGCTCGGTGTAAAAAGCTTATAAATAAAATAAGAGAAGCCGTTGACGTTTTTTTGGCTGTCACATTAGTAATTTTCATTCAACTTCATCTTCTTACTAAAAAATGGTGTATTCTATTGCTGAGAGGGTAGAAGTTATTTACATTTATGGTGCTGAGCAATGCGCTCGCGGCACAGCAAGGATTTTCAATGAAAGGCATCCAGATAAGCATATGGATCATAAATTCGTTCGCGAACTTGTGCAAAAATTTGAAACAACCGGATCAGTAGTGAACAAGAAAGGGCGTGCAAATAAGATAATAGATTAAGTGGCAGAAATGGAGGTAATTGGGAATTTTACCATGGAGCCAACCAGCTCTTTGCGTCAAGTTGCAGCATCCTCTGGACTTTCTTACTCGTCGGTACGTAAAGTCACAAAGATGCATAAGTTTCACCCTTTTAAAATGCAAATAGTGCAAGAGCTTAGTGAGGGCGATTGCGACCGCCGACTAGAATTTTGCGAAACTATGACTCCAAATGATTACTGCAAATCCAAATTTGGTAAAGAACATCTGTTTTAGTGATTAACGCGCTTTTTTCTTAAATGGACACGTGAACAAACACAGATAAAAATCCCTATATTATAAGAGAAGAACATACTCAAAAGCCTCTAAAAGTCAATGTTTGGGCAGGAATACTATAATACTTGGGCCAATTTTCTTTAGAGAAACATTGACTGGTGACATTTATTTAAATATGTTAGAGAATATCATAGATCCCCTAATAACTGAGAAAGTGGAAAACCAGCTTGATGCAGAAGGTAACCAAATCCTCAATGAACACGAATTGTTTTTTCCAACAAGATGGTGCTCCTCCGCATTATGCTGCAAATGTTCGTAACTAGCTGAACCACAGATACGCAAATCACTGGATTGGTAGACGTGGAACGATTGAGTAGTCTCCGCGATCACCAGACTTGACAAGTTCTTATTTCTTCTTGTGGGGTCAGTAGAACGCAATAATTAGTCAAAAATTTTATAAAGTACTAACTAATCTATATTTTACCATTTTGCAGAGGTTATAATTTGTGCACTTCTTACAATCCAGTTTATAAGTGGTTTCTGGTGAAGGTAAAATATCAATTTAGCTGCATCCACCACAGATAAAGAAATGTCAATTAATTCAAAGAGTCGCACAAACATTTGAAATACAAAAAAATAACAAGGAAACTCATTTGTTGAACTTTAAATAAATTTAAATGCTTGAGAAATTGAGAAATATTGAGAATATTGAGAAATTAAATAATAGAGTTTTTCTTTAGTTTCTAAGGAGCTAATAATTTAGCTTTATACGCAATTATTATTCTATTCGGATGGTATTTGTTCATTTTATTATCATTTATTTTCTAAATTTGTTAGTCACAGTCGTTTTATAGATGATATATAAAAGAGATTGCTTTGTGTCCAAAAAATTCTGTTAACATTAGAAGTATTCATGTAATGTGTTGCAAATAGTTAACGATATTTAATGTCTTTTATAGTTTCGAAGATATTTGCAAAAATGTGGACGTGGTTTTACCTCGAAATCGGACGATTTCACTGGTAAATACGAATATTACATACAATTTTAACGTATTATAACGTAAAGAAAAAGACATGGAGTAATTACTATACTGATACTTATTCTAAATGTCCGATTTCTTTTTCCTGTGAGTATACATACTTCAAGTTTCGTTCTGCTCAAGCATGTTCTGCATTACAAACTGTTCGCCGTTCTCCAGTCACCTGAAATTTGCCTCGATCTTGCATATTCATGGACGCACACGACACCAACGGGTGCAGTCAGCACTATAGCAATGTTCATTCCAGCGAAATGTAACAACGTTATAACGCGGTCCCTTTTGCTGAGCCTGCGCGCACATTCTGCATTATAAACAAACCTATTTATTATCCTTGCGGAACAAGAAAAGGAAACGTGCCTCCGGAAATGGGCAAAGTAATAACCCTTGTCGATTGGGTAGTATTCATAATTCAAGGAGGAAAATGTGGAACAAACGCCGGCACGGTCAGAGGTACAAAGAGAGCGGGGGCATACGGATGGAACTTGCCGTCGCCAGTAGAATTTATTGTAATGCGTTTGTCACTTAAACTTAACAAGATGTGTGCGAGCGGTACAATTTATTCATGTTGGCTATATCTGATGTGATTATAATTTCGTATGGATTTATATCCACTACGAGTAACTTGATTTTTAAAGTTGAGATACTCAAATAAAAAGATATTTTATACAATATTAAACAAATGGGAACAAATTATTTGTTTACAGGCAAGTTTATACGTGTATTTTAGTTTCTCCTTCTTACACATTTATTAATTAAGACCTGCTATATTGTAAGTTATTTTTAAGTATACGAATTGGTAATGTTGATGTAACAAAACTTACTTTGGTTCTCCCTTTACGGAATTTATAGAGTCCTCAAGAAGCTTGTATGTATGTAATATGACCAACCTGATGATTTTTGCTTCCTACTTAATCAGATTCAATTGGAGCAGTTTTGAGTTCATACTGGATCGTGGCAATGAGTATTTCGCAGCAACCAATTTTGTTAATAACTCAGCTAGGAAAAAATTGACGAATAACTTTGGTAGTTGTAATCCTGGCAGCTATATTGTCCGAAATAATTTAAATATCCAAATTCAGTAGTTAACAGTTTCTTCCGAAATACTACAAATAATAAATTGACACTCGACTTACATATAGCATTATCACCTGAGACCCACAGTTGATCAATGCTCATGTCCTCGATGGTGTTGTAACGATATTAGCTACGTATGTACAGAGGAGTGAATATAAAAAACTGAAATTGCATAAGTTATTTCGTATATATTTTATTTAAGCAAATACTACCACTAAATACAGCATTATGTCAGTTAATTGCAACGTTTAACTGTAAATAAGCTAAAAATCCATTATTTTTCTTTTGTTTATTAAACAGCATACTATTATAACGCAAGACAGCGTATAGCCACTAACAATAAGATACGATCTTTAAAATTAATATCAGACTTCCCTGTTTCGTCCGATACCGCGTCCATCCATCACTTAATTGCGCATAAACACGGCAGTAATAAAAAATTCCGGAAAATATGGATGTAGAGAGGAAAAAATAATAATTTTACGCCAACATTAATTAAATTTGATGGCGCTTAAACGGCGCGAGTCAATTATATTCTTATAATGAAGCGCAGAACGCGTTACGAGTGGTTCGTGAATTACGAATAACCGAGTCGAGGGTCGGTAGGTGTCCGGGGTCCGGCCGCTCGCTCATTACTGTTTTCAATTTCAGAACGCGAAGTCGCCAAAGTGCATGAAAGCATCAGACAACTGCCCGACAATTATATATCAAACGAAGAGCGTCATCTACGTAGTAACAAGACAACTCTGTCTCTTTTTTCGTTCTTGTATATGTGTACAACGTTTTGAGCTTTCGTATATTGGAAAGTACGATCAATGCTATTTATTTTGCCGATAGAGGGTAGAATCGATTATGACAGAAGTTGTTTGTTTTATTGAAAAAAGCTCGAATTTTAATATATGACAATGTTCGATAACAATTTTAATTTGGAAGATGTATAAATTAAGCAAAAGTGTCTCATTTCCTACTATTTACATTTTTTTCTAGTGCTTTACACTTACAATATAACATATGGAATTACACTTAATTATTTTTCCAGAAAATATACTGTTACTGGTACAAAATTAATGTAAAAGAAAGTTATCACCGAAGTTTGACCTGATAAGATTTGAACATTTGTCAAGCTCATCAAAACTATGTATTTCAAATCTAAGGAAACTCACAATGTAACATTCCTTCAGAAATTTACACCACCATAACATATCTATAATGGTAATGAATCTAGTTCCAAAACAGTACTGTAGTGTAACTGCAGAAACAGTAAGTCGAAGTCTGTATCCACAGTACACGCTTAACAGCTTTGTTAAACCTTATATACGTATAGATATAATTAACATGTACTGAAAAGTTTAACAGAGCTGTTAAATCGCATACTGTATAGATACAGACTTCGACTGATTAAGATTTAATCACAACCAGATGAAAGAGCATCTATTTAGGTTATCCTTAACAGACACTCCTAATTGCGAGCGTGGAGAGGTAGAAAACTCGAACCACGTATTCTTTAGATGTGTTGGTAAACAACACCAAAGTATTGGAACAGAACTTAAGACAACAGTCAAGTCCTAGCCTACAATATCAGTAGTATTTTGCCGGCGAATTATGCAAAATTATCCACTATATTAATATATGTATTTTTTGACCTTTATGTACTTATCTTTTAATTCCTGATTTATTTCCACTTAGAGGTCAATAAAACAATAAATAATTAAATACCAATTTATTCCATAACATATAATAATATGTTTTCGTTAAATAACTTCTTCAGTGGAAGAAATTGACATTTAATATTATATGTGATGGAATAAATTGGTATTTAATTATTTATTGTTTTATTGACCTCTAAGTGGAAATAAATCAGGAATTAAAAGACCACTATATTATACAAATTTATTAGAAGCAATGCAATCAAAATTTGATCTTTGGTCACTCCAAGACATCTTCCTCGATGTATTATTGTATTTAATGCATTATTGTATTTAATCATGAATTTCTGTATAGGTAAAAGAGACACGATAAATATTGGTACGCTTAATGCTGATACGATTATTGAATCAATGAACTATGGGGGTATGGAAATGTTCCAGACGGGCATAATTGCTTACTTCCATTTGCTGAAGAAATGAAAGAGTCGATCCTAGAATGATCATGGTGCCCAAGAAGGAAATAAGAACAAGATTTACTTGTTCAGAAAATTGATCATTTATTTTATAAAAAAATATAACTATATAACTAAACTATCATTAATGCTTTTTAGATGGATTGTTTGGTTTTAAAAGGACTGATTTCGGAAACAAACAGGATATTAGACATTACAGAAAATGTTACCATACACTAATGCCTTCATGTAGCACTTGCGATTCTCGCGTTTTATTCAAAACTAACCCTATGTATACAATTTTTTTTTACTGTTTTATGCTTCTTTATTGTTCCATGAATCGCCTCGATTATAGTATTTCAGTATGTTGTTTTGCTGCAACTTGTTTGCCGTCTTAAACTAAATCTTGCAAAAGGAGTTGTGAATATTAACCACTTTCCCAAAGTTACAAATATTCTGTAGTCATATGCAACAAAATTGAAATAAGAAAAACACAGATGACAAATCAAACTGTTATTATCGATATTTTGTGCGATGTTTCAGTGAAAACTGATAAAACATTTGCAAAGTTATTGTCAGCCATTTCAAAGCTTCAAATAGGTAAACTGAAGCACTGTTTAAACACTAAAAGAGGATAAATAAGATACTACGCAAGCTACAGAAGTAAACAAATCAAGTCACATCGCAAATACTCGGGACTTACTAAAACACAGCAAATAACTTTAATATTTAATTGATATTTATAACATATACAAAATTTATTCAATAAAAATATATTTGAGCATAGTAAACCTCACACTTGGGTATATCCTATTGTAGCACTAGTTGTAGTACCACTACAGATTTGTTAGTTTCCATATCATTAGTCGCTGAACGCAAAAAAATGACAGAGTTGTTCGTATCGATGCCCTCTCTACTTTTGGCGTTGTGCCAGAACCCCGCGAAAGTGAGCATCTTCATTTATTATTCAAATACTTGCAACATAACTTTAATAATTAGGTTTACTGAAAATGCCGTTATGAATAAAAAGACTGATACGATGTAAAAAATACTGATAAATTGTGTTTTTTTTTTCAGAAAGAGCAGAATGCCCTAGAAATACATATAAAAAAGTTTCTTATCAATCTACTATTATAAAAATCGCTGATTTAAACAAAATAGCTATCGCAAGTATACTTAGTGGCCAGTAACTATGTGATGAAAGTAAAAGAACTTGTGTATATTGATTGCCAATTATAAAAGTCGCTACGATAACCCTTCTTTCCTGATGACTTTCCGTCTAATAAGTTTTCCTTTTGTAGTTAAATACCTTACTTCTATTGTAAAAAGTGGTTTGTTTACATTATCTCCGTAATACAAAATAATTACGAAAATTACCTTTTGCGGTATTCACTACATTCTGCAAGAGAGAATAAAGTAGAATTCTCATAGTGTAGTAGTAAGACAATATTTTGTTTAGAAACGCAGCTTTGTTAAACGAAGGATGTCCAGAAATCTCTAGAGTTTCATCTGTGTACAATACTTTTCACCTTTTCATTTTCCATGATCCTTTCGTTTTTCGATGATAATCCGCTTAGGATGAAATGTTATTCCCAAAATTATCGAAATAAAATTTCAAAATTTTCTCCGGCCTTGTGTAGAGACTTTCTCAAGTTCCCAAAATCTGATTTTATAGGTGTAATGCTCTAGTTGACCTGATGTGAAATGATCCACAGATTAGGTAATCAACGTACAAGACAATGACATTAAAGGTTGTTCTAATAGGTGATTGATTGCACGTACATAAATACCGCAACGAAACTTCGTTATTTATTGCGTCTTATTTTCATTATAGTTCCACAAATTGTTCTCCAAGCAGTAATAAAACATTATATAAAATATAAACCCTACAAGTAGTTCAATTGATTTCATTTTATTCTCAAATTCGTTGATATGGAAACGGATCCTGTTGGTCAGTATATTAGATAATACGGTGGGTAAGAAAGTGAAGAGATTGTATGTAGTAATCCTATAAAAGACACAATAAATCTTCTGCCATAAAATTTAGGACGAATTCCATTATAATGCACTCAGCGTTTAGCTGTAAGCTCGTCTATATACCCGTGTCTCTTCACAATCCGTAGAAGTTTACGGAATTTATTTAGGCGTACTAACAATAGCAACAGCTTTTCTTGAATTTCAGGTAATTTCATGCATTTCAAATTAACTAAATAGCTTGCGAACTTAATGCATAGACTTTTTCTTTCCCAACACATACATATTTGTATCAATTAGTCACGCAGCATATTTATTTTGTTGATAAGTAATGCATTAATTAAGCACTTTTTTTACTTTATTTAAAACTTTGCGTGTTTCTTATTTTACAACTACATACGATATGGCGTGATATGACTATAAATAAACCACACTGAAATTAGATACATTATAAAATTGCATACAGTGCGGTTCAAAAGTATCCCCACCTCCCCCCTCGCTAACTTATGATCGGTTTAAATGAGGTGTCACTCGACTGCTCATTCCATTTAACATTTTTATACTATATAGCCCTCTGTCGTCAATCTTTGACACTAAATAGGAATTTTACTTCAAGAATGTATAATATTGCATATTAATGACCCAAAATTGGAACCTCTCTATTAAACCGATCATAAGTTAGCGGGGGAGGGAAGGGAGATACTTACTGCCAATGTCGATTTTATAAATAAACTATTGTATGTACCTCTTGGCCGTTGTTATTTTTAATATTTCTAAGGAAAAAATGACCGATAAAGAATTAATCCGAATATATTCAAATCCGGTTATATTAAATTTTAAGCCACTAACTAATTACTATATTCACAAAGGGTGGTATGTGCACTACCCTGCGAGTAAAGTCTGTAACTTCAATTTCTATTGAAGACACAAATTTTAATTTACATTTATAAAATACTGGCACTGAGTATGGAGTCAGTTATATAAATATTCATCGCAACTGGAAATATTAAAACAATATAGATAAACTACGAATCTCAATAAAAAGTTTTTGTTCGTTGTTACTTACGTTTATTAGACATTAGTCCCGGCTTTTTTGCTACTTGATAAGAATACGTTCATGGTATTGTTCAAATTTGCTTACAATGCAAAGTTACTCTTCTACATGTTTAATGAATTACATTTATTAATACCGTACTGAACATTTACATATCTTTTAATCCCAAATGTCTTTCGATTTATAGGTCAATAAAACAGGATTGATTAATACAGTGACAGTGCTTATTAAATATTATTAAAAAACTTTTGTAATATAAAATATTTAATACCTTCTTTAGTGATCGTGGCCGACTGCTGTATAAACGGCTAAAATTATACAAACAGTAAGCTGTTTATATAGTTTTTTTTTTGTTTTAAGTGAGGAAAAATGCCTAAACGCACCATCAGGGACGAGACCCGTCTCCGGTGTGTGGGGCTCGCACCCACTAAAAAACCTCACTTTGCCAGGTGTAGAATCCATACCGGAACCGCTGGTCGCATTACTTCAGGATGGCACCTCGTAGTTAGCCTCGATCGGCTGCCTCCATTGCTTGGGTCTCTCTCTTCTTCTCTTTCAGCACCTTCTCGACGAACGTGGCGATCTTCTGCCAGTGGTCGTGTCCGGACAGCATCGTTTGCATGACGTTATCCGGCGTTAGAGGTCCTACTTCGTCTTGTGGAGCGTCTCTGTAGTCACTCCACCTCTCGCATTCGAAGAAGGTGTGGTGAGCATCATCTTCCGCAGAGTCGTGATACTGACATGTCGCGTTCTCTGCTTTACCCATTCGAGCTAGGTATGCGTTGAAATACCCGTGTCCGCGGAAAAACTGGGTGAGGTAGTAATTTACCTCGCCGTGGTCTCGGTCCATCCACTCCGTGATGTTGCGGATGAGTCTGGCCGTCCACCGTCCTCTCGTGTCGTTCTGTCAGCGCTCTTGCCAACATCGTCGTGTGAGCGCTTTAGCGTCCGCTCTTGCTTGTCGTGCACCGACGTCTCGACGTGTCTCGTAGACTCTCTTCTTTTCTTGAGCCAGTAGGTCTATCGGGGTTACTCCTGCGCTCACGAGCACCGCCGGTTCGGAAACCGTACGGTATGCGCTGGCGATCCTGAGTGCTCCCCGTCGCTGTACTGAAGCCATCCGCTTTCTGTACTTGTCCTGCTGTAAGGCGTCAGCCCAGATCTCGCTTCCATACAACAGTATGGAATGGGTGACGGTCATTAGAAGCCGGCGTTTACTCGCCGTCGGTTCTCCTACGTTGGCCATTAGTCGGCTCAGCGTCGTCGTTACCTTAGCGGCCTTATCGCTCGACGACTGGATCTGTTGCCAGAAGGTCATCTTGCTGTCGAGCCGCAGCCCGAGGTACTTCACGGAAGTTACAGTAGTTATGACTTCCGTATCCACCGTCATCTCGATCTCCCTAGGGATTCTTCTCCTGGTCAGTAGAACGACCTCGGTCTTCTCCGTTGCCAGGGTCAGGCCGTGTTCGTCCATCCATGTGGTGACTCTTCTCATTACCTGGTTGAGCCTTCTCTGGGCATCCGCCTCGTCACGCGCTAGGATGACTGCCGCTACGTCGTCTGCGTATCCTATCAGATGCGCATCTTGCGGCAGCTCCATTCGGAGGATCCCGTTGTAGGACACATTCCATAAGTCGGGGCCCAGTATGGAACCCTGCGCCGCTTCCGCTGTTATCTTCTTCGTGCACGGCCCGCCTGCGGTGTCGTAGACCAGCTTCCTGTCGCTAAGGTAGCTGCGTATCATCCTAAGTAAATAGGATGGCGTGTCGAACGTGTTCTGCAAGGCGTCCAACATGACGTCTCATCTCGCCGAGTTGAAGGCGTTTCTTACGTCCAATGTGACGAGCATCACCAGGGGTCTCGAGTAATGATTTCCACGTTGAGCGGCTTCTAAGGTTTCCACTACCTGCGCTACGGCGCCGACGGTGGAGTGTCCCTTCCTGAAGCCATGCTGTCTCTCGGACAGGCCTCCCGCGTCGTCTATGCTGCTCTCCAGTCGCGTTTTGAGCAGTCTTTCTAGTAGCTTTCCAGCCGTGTCCAGCATACATAGCGGTCTGTATGCCGATGCCGTGGTCGGATCGCCCTTGCCTTTGCTTATCAGCAGTAGTCGCTGTACCTTCCATCTCTTGCAGAACGCTCCTTCTGTTAAACAGCGGTTGTACATGTTCAGACACAATCTTCCGAGCTTCCGTCGGAATTCCATCGGGTCCAGGTGCCTTGCGGTTTTGTAGGGAGTTCGCCGCTCTTGACAGTTCATCTCCGCTAAAAAGCGAGATGTCGTTCAGTAGCTCGTCCTCGTCGATTTCCGCAGTTCTCTCCGGATGGGTAGGAAACAACGTGTCAACGATGTTGCGCATCCGATCTCGTTCGAGGACTGGATTCGCTGTCTTCGTCGTAAGCTTCTGCATGACGATCTTGTACCCAAGGCCCCATGGGTCGTTGTCAACGTCCTGCCGCAGCTCCTCCCACTTACGTTTCTTGCTCCTGTAGATGGCGTTCTTGAGATCTCTCTTGGCGGATCTCGTCGTCTCACTCTGGCTATTCTCAGCCTAAGCTGTAAGCATCTTTTCCGGAGGGTCGCGATCTCGTCGTTCCACCAATACGCAGATCTTCTGTTGTGTTTCCTTCTCTGCGGCATACAGGCGTCGCAGGCGCGACGTATGAGGGCCATGGTCGCGTCCGCAATTGTCTCCGCCCAACCGGAACATTCCATGACGGCATCCTTTCCCCGAGCGATTGCATGAGCCAGGGCGTCTTCATCCAGCTTCGCTACGTTCCATCGAGGACCGGGCTGAGCAGGATTTCGCCTGATCGGCTGCTGCCTCGTCACGTTGTAGCTTATGTACTGGTGGTCACTTCCGGTGTAGTCCTCCATGACTAGCCAGTCCACGATGTCCCGCACAATGTCCTCCAAGCCCAATGTGATGTCCGGTATCGTCTCTCCGTAGCCTGGTCGTCTGAACGTGGTAGTGTCTCCGACATTTACCACGCGAGTCCGAGTCTGGCCGCCATGTCCAGTATACGTCTCCCTCGTAAATCGGTGTATTCCATACCCCATTCCACGGCTTTGGCGTTCACGTCTCCTCCTAGAATAATGGACCCTGCCATTTCTCGAAGGTCGTCTTCCAGGTTGTCGAGCTTGCCCTGAAAGTCCACTATCGGCTCGTTGGGTGTGAGATAGCAGCTCACGTAAGTGATGGTGCCGCTCTTTACCCACACGTATCCGTTTCGGGCTCCGTGGTTGTCGAGGATGACGCTGTTCGTGTCAGGGATCCATATAGCTGCAGTGCCGAGTGTGTCCCTGTACCACCCGGGGCATTCCTTATCCCGATATTGCTCACTGATAAGCAGCAGATCTACTCCGGTGTCCAGTTGTAGTTGGATGAGGAGATCGTCTGCTGTTCTGCTTCGGTGAATGTTGCCTTGTAGAATTCTGGTCATTGACTCTTCTTTGCCTGATCTAATGCCCTTCTGAAGGAGGGACATACGCCGGAACCATGGACGTGTTTGCGTGTCGCGGAGTCTCCCGTACAGAGGAACCATTTTGCGTTGTTTCTGCAATCCTTCCGTTGGTGGCCTTTTTCTCCGCAGTTGATACAAGGGCCTTGGGTTCTTCTGTCTGGTCCGGGACAAGCAGCCTGTCGATGTCCGTAGCCGAAGCAGCGGAAGCACCTGACGACTTCTACTCTGCGTCTTATTCTGCTGTTTATCCAGCCGATCTTTATTCTTGGAGTTTCCAGCAGCTTAAGTGCTTGACGCTGGCTCAGTTGGACGATAGCCATTCTCAGCCCTCTGCTGTTCGAGTTGGTGAGGTTAATCTTCACGTCGGCGTCACTGACTCCTAACTTTGCTTTGACTGCTGCGCAGACTTCCTCCGTTGTCGTCAAGCAGTCTAGATCTCTGAATTCCAAAGTCTCTTTGGGCTCTAGAGTGCTAATGTTAGCCTTCTCGCCCAGGATCTTCTTCAGCGCGCTGCTGAAACCTGCAGTATTGTTGGTGCTGGGTCCTAGTTCCAGCAGCATATCTCCCGCACGTGTTTTCCGGACCGCTTTAATCTCGGTACCCGTCTCTTCCGGTTTCGCGTTGCTGCGTAGTTCGCGCAGTACTTCGGCGTATCTAGTCGAGGCTTCGTGTTTAGATTCTTCTGTTTGTTCTTCTTCTGCTTTTTTCTGTCGGTACCCTCGTCCTTGCTCTGACCGCTAACTGTTTTCTGCTGCTGTTTGCTGTCAGAAGCTTTTGCAGCCGCCTTCTTTTCTTCTTGGGCTTGTTTTCTTCTGCCAGCCCGATCCTTCATCCATACGTTCTCGGTAGGATGCGTTTTCTTCTTTTCTACGATTTTGTTGGCCGTAGCAAAAGTAGCTTGTAGCGTTGTAGGTGCCGGAGCCTCTTGCACGCGCTCGCGTGCTTGTACTTCGGCTTTCTTCCACCTGTTCCTGCAGTTGGAGATCATATCCACTGCTTCTTCTAGCTCCTTCAAGCCGTTCTTAACATCCATGGAGACGTTCTTCTGCCTGCCAATCGCTGTTTTCATCGTCTTAATGACACTTATGCATTTCTGCAGTTGCTCTTCTTCTCGGCGCCGAAATTCGGAAATCAATGCGGTGTCATCACTGTTGTTTCCTGGTTGCACAATGTTGAATGTCGTCAGATCTGTTGTGACTGGCGACGTAACGTGCTGTGCCGTTGGTGTTCTGAATGTACCGGTGGGACTCTCTTCGACGTTTCTCTTCGGTGTTCTCTGGTTTAGTAAAGTAGCCATGATGAGTAGTTCGCCAGCGCTTCGTGTATGGAGGCGCGGGCCGAAAAAATCAGGAGCGGGTATACTTTCGGATCCTCAGATCCTAGCCCAGTTCCCTGAGGCCTGACCTTCGCTTCACCAATCGCGGAATACACGGACAATGGGGCAATGCAGATTCCGACATCTTGCATCCACCATACACTACCTGATCAGGACCCGAAGTGGCTGGTTCCTCACAATGCGTCGCGGATCCTCGTCGGCAGAGCAAGCTCACATCAGGCTACTCCCCAGCCGGATGAGAAGACCAGTCGGTTCGTAGACACTCCCGGAGTCGCCGCAACGCTTGCCGATCTACACCTGGGAACAGAAAGGGAAGAGGAAGGGTGGGGGTCAGCGGACAGCTGGCGTCACTGGCTGTACCGTTTCCGCATACGGTAGCGGCACTGGGGCCGGCCAGACATAAAAGCTGTTTATATAGTACGATCATATTAAATATAATATTACATTCACGCATATTAAGATATTATCCCTAAGGCGTATAGTATTATCTGTAGAGAAATCAATACAATCTGCGAGACCATGTTAAAATATTACCCTAAAACATACAGGTCATACACATGTATGTATATGTGACCCCCCACGACAGTTATTTCTTCAGAAAAATAATAAAGATAAATAACAAAATTTTATTTGGATGTAAAATATCGTTTGGCATTCCAAATAATAAATTAGCATTTTATTTGGTAAATTAGGAATAATTAGACATTAATAACAAGCCTTAAAGTGGAAATGCATCCCAAAATGTAATTTTTTTTTAGTCTAAATTTCTTTTATTCGTATCTTAGGTTAGGATAAAGATATTGAGATGCGGTTCTCTCTGGCTTGTTAGGCTTTTAATTGACTATGAAATGACGTAAAAAAAGTGATATCATTGCATTTAATTTTTTGCAGTAAGTTAATTTTTATGCGAATATGTCAGAAAACGCCATCTGGCGGCAAGGTAAGCAAACACAATCACCTCACTCACAGTTCAATAATTGATAGTCTAGGAAACCCCCTTTTAACGGCTCCATGTTTATTAAGATACGTTAAGCCTTTTTAGAGTTATCGATATTTATTTCCGAAAATATTCTAGCGCCCTCCACCACTTTCTTTCCAGAGATAGAGCAAAAAGCATTTAACAAAAAATATTTGAATTTGTCTCAGCTTTAAAATAGTATTCACTACGACTATCATTAATACAAGAAAATTTTGCAGAAAACGGCGTTTAAAATTCAGGATGGCAATTACGCCTCCTGGAGGCCACTTCAGAAACTCGAAAATAATTTCCAATTTACTCAACAATTTTTTTGTTTCAAATTTCTAGGTACATCCGTTTTCCTAATACCGTACCTCGTTACCCTTGTAGGGACACCCGATATATGTGACCCCCCCACGACAGTTATTTATTTACTTAGAAGTAAAATGCTTGAGATTAAAATGGAAGCTCTCTAAATGCCAAGGAAACCCGTATTTTTGTATAAGGCTATTTGTTAAATATAAGTAAACTAAAACTTGCTACCCCTGTATATGTATGTTATTTTTATATATAGGTATGAGACTAACTTCACTACAGAGTAGTAGTCCGCATGTTGTCCGTTAATGTATCGTAACGAATTGTATTTTTGTATTTTTCTCAATATACTGTATAGAAAAGGTTTTTATATAGTTTGTATCTACAACAACATGGTAGCAGAGCGTAGTTACTGAAGAAGTTAACAAAGAACTGGGAGTTAATTCGTTAAAAGTGAGAAAAATACAAGTGCACGAAAGTGAGGTTTAAAATGGAGGGAAAACCAATTCTGGATCGTTATGGTGTGGACCGTTTCAACGGCAAAGATTTCAACAGCTGGAAATTTCGCGTAGAAGCAGTCCTGGATCAGTTGGAGTTGAAAACGTGTATAGAAACACAAATGAGCTCTGAGCCAACAGAGGAACAACGAAAGAAAGACAAACAATGTTAAGTCATATTAATACAGTGTATTACAAATGAATACCTGGAGTATGTAAAGAATAAAACAACAGCCTATGATATGTGGAAAGTACTAACGGATACATTTGAAAGAAAAGGGGTTGCGTCACAACTGTATTTATGGAGGAAATTAATGTCGGCAAAATATGTGGAAACCGATACCCTTGAAAACCATTTCAAGAAAATAAATGAGCTGGTTCGTGAATTGAATGGACTTGGAACGAAGATAGATGAAACTTTGGTGGTATGTCATTTACTGTCTACATTACCCAAATCATTTGAGGGAATAGTAACAGCACTAGAGACGCAAGATTCGAAAGTGTTAACGATAGATTTTGTTAAGTCAAAATTATTAGATTACGATATTAAAAGGGGAGGAGTCAATGATCGGAGACAACAAACAGACACTACAGCATTTTATAGTAAATGCAAAGGACCGAACAAGAATGATAAGCTAAACACAAACAAGCCAGGTAAGAAGTTTAGCATAAATAACTCTGAAATTATTTGTTTCAAGTGTGGCAAGAAAGGTCACAAGAAATTTGAATGTAGAACTAGGACACAAGCAAATGTAGCGAACACAGATGAGGAAGAAGCTGTGGCATTCTTCACGGCATCATTGTCAACAGAGGCAGAACAAGAAAAGGATGGAGTTATTACATTCATTGTTGATTCTGGGGCAACAGAACACATGGTTATGGAAGAAAAGTATTTTAAGAAGATTTTACCTTTGGAGAGGCCAGTGAAAATTATGGCTGCGAAGGAAAATTCAACGATGGAAGCAACAAAGAGAGGTGACATTGGAATTTTGTTCAATAACAAGAAAAAGATGGTCACAGGTAACATTAAAAATGTCTTATTCGTCCCAAATATACGCCATAATTTATTATCAGTCTCGAAATTGGAGGAAAATGGAATAAAAGTTGTTTTCTATAATAAGAGGGTATTACTAAGTAAAAATAATAATTTATTGGCGGTGGGCACCAAAAGCACAAGTTTGTATAAAATTACATTTCAAATTACAAATTTAAGAGATCAAACAGAATGCTTAAGTTGCATGAATATTAGTGCAGAGGTAGAAAATTGGCACAAGAGATATGGGCATATGAGTTACGAAAATTTGTTCAAATTAAAAAGTAAAAATATGGTAGAGGGGTTGCATTTGGGCACAGAAAAGGAGAATTATAAGGGTAAATGTGAAAAATGCATACAGAGCAAACAAACAGAAAAATGTGGGAAGAATATAATAAAACAAAGAAGCTCTAGACCTTTGCAATTAATTCATACAGATATATGTGGGCCTTTTAATCCAATTAGTATAAATGGGGAATCATATTTTCTTACATTTATTGATGACTATACTGGATTTAAAATAGTTTATTTGCTAAAAGCCAAGAATGAAGTATTTAATTATTTTAAGGAATATGAGGCTTATGTCACTGCTCACTTTAATTTACGAATATCAACAATTAGGTGTGACAGGGGAGGTGAATATAGATCAACAAAATTTGTACAATTCTGTAGAGAAAAAGGGATTAAGATTCAATATACAGGGCCTTACAATCCGCATTTAAACGGCGTTGCTGAACGTGCAAATCGCACTATTACAGAAAGAGCACGAGCCATGTTATTAGAGGGAGGGTTATCAAAAGAATTTTGGGGAGAAGCTGTGAGAGCGGCCACCTATGTAATAAACAGAAGCCCAACAAATGCTTTAGTACAAAATAAAACTCCCGCTGAAATGTTTTTCGGAGAGAAACCAAATGTAAGCAAGTTAAAAATATTTGGATGTTTGGCATATAGATATATACCTAAAAATTTTAGAGGGAAGTTTGATCCTAAAAACGAAAAGTGTATATTTGTAGGGTATATTGAGAATGGGTATAAATTATGGGACCCAAAAGAGGAGAAATTTAAATTTGGTAAAAACATTACCTTTGATGAGAGCAAAACAATAAACGATTTGAGTACAGAAAGGCAAATAATTGTAAATCAAAATAAACAAGAAGAAATTATTCAAAATAAGAATATATCAGAAGACAAAGCTGAGGAACAAACAGAAGAAACTTTGGAAAGGAAACGTGAACGGAAATTACCAGAGAAATTTAAAGATTATGTAGTAGAATCGTATCTAGTTTGTTCAGAAGATGTTCCCGAACGTTATGAAGAAGCAGTAAATAGGGAAGATGCAGAAAAATGGAAAACTGCCATGGAGGAAGAAATTTATTCAATGAATAAGAATCAAGTTTGGAAATTGGTTGAAAGACCGGCACACAAAAAGGTGATAGACAGTAAATGGATATATACCATCAAGAATGGAGATGAGGAAGACCAACGTTACAAAGCCCGACTTGTAGCTAGAGGGTTTATGCAAGGGGGAAACACGTTACAAGAGGAAATTTATGCACCAGTAGCCAAAATGACCACCATTAGAATATTTATAGCGGTAGCGAATCAATTAAAACTGCACATCATACAAATGGATGTAAAAACCGCGTTTCTAAATGGAAGAATTGGTGATGAAGAACAAGTTTACATGGAACAACCAAAAGGATTTGAAGAGGGAAGCGGATTAGTTTGCAGACTACAGAAAGCCATTTATGGACTTAAGACGTCACCAAAAAGGTGGAATGAATGTTTTAATACATTCCTATTGGATATTGGATTCGAAAGATCCAACAATGACAATTGTTTATATACAAAGATAAGTAAGGGGAAGGTAATATACCTATTGATATATGTAGATGACCTATTAATAGCTGCCACGAGAAACGAAGATCTCAAGGTATTACAAGAACAGTTGTGTAATCGATTTGAAATGAAGACAACAGGAAACTTACGCAATTTCTTAGGAATGAATTTCGAGTGGAATCAAGATATAGGAGTTGTGAAATTGAGCCAAGAAAGATACATAGACGTTTTATTAAAGAAATACGACATGACACAATGTAAAGAAGCTTCAACACCTATGGAAGTCAACCTGAAGTTAGAAAAGAACCAAGATCCAGACAAGACAACAGATAAACCTTATAGACGGTTGATCGGAAGTCTACTGTACTTAGCACTGAGTACACGCCCGGATATAATGTATGCTGTGGGCTATCTCAGCCGATACCAAGATGCGCCTACGGAAGAAATGTGGCATTACTTGAAGCGTGTGTTACGGTATTTGAAGGGGACGAAACATTATTGCTTGGAGTTTACCAGTACCAAAGATGACTTGAAATTAGAAGGTTACTCAGACGCAGATTTTGGAAGTGATCCAGTCGATCGGAAATCAGTGAGTGGCTACGTGTTTAAAATAAGTGGAAGTGTGATTTCGTGGGTTTCGAAAAAGCAGAGTATAGTGGCGTTATCATCGACGGAATCCGAATACATCGCGTTGACTGTAGCGGCTTGTGAAGCTATTTGGATCAAGCAACTAATGATAGATTTACAAGTGTTTAACCAGAATAAAATAGAGTTATTTGAAGACAATCAAAGTGCAATAGCGCTCAGTTATAATTCAGAGAATACTAAACGCACTAAACATATCGATGTGAAATATCATTTCATTAAAAATAAAGTGGTAAACAATGAAATAGAACTCACATATATTAACTCTGTAAATCAGGTAGCAGATATCTTGACTAAAAGTTTAGGGCCGCAATTGTTTAGAAAACATAGAAATAATTTAAATTTAAAGTAATTTATATTAGATATTGTTGTTGTTTTGCTATATTCTTTAGTTTAGTTGTGGAACAAGTTCTGTTTAAGGGGGAATGTTAAATATAAGTAAACTAAAACTTGCTACCCCTGTATATGTATGTTATTTTTATATATAGGTATGAGACTAACTTCACTACAGAGTAGTAGTCCGCATGTTGTCCGTTAATGTATCGTAACGAATTGTATTTTTGTATTTTTCTCAATATACTGTATAGAAAAGGTTTTTATATAGTTTGTATCTACAACAACACTATTTATACACTATAATTGTAACAATATTTAAAATTAAAATATGCATGCATAGATGTTGTTGCAAAAAACAATATTGCTTTAAACATTGTTGAGGTAACACATCTGAACGAACTCATTTGCTGGTTTATTAAATTTTTTCCGCCTTTATATAAACGATTATGTCCACATGTTGCTGCTATTTGTAATTTATGATAAAAATTATATCAGAAACCTTATAAGTTTTAATTTGTAGAAATCAATTTGAAAATTTCACTAACCAATTTTTTCCTATCAACATAAATTATTTATAAACCACATAAAGCGTTATTTCTGATAGATATAATAAAATATCATACACATGCAATATTCATAACTTCGAGTTGCAACTTCAAAACTGATACTTATAACTGGCGTTCGTTCCATTTCTCTAAAAGATTAAAAAGATGTAACGTAACAGCGCTACCTTAGGAGTAAGCCAAGTTAGGGCCCCTGCTTTCCTTTGCCTAATTCCTATTTTATTTAATATTTATAAACATTTAGCTGGAAGCATCGCATTTTCCGCTGCAATTTCCATGCATTTATACGAAGTGCTTCGTCCAGACTCTCATAACTGCGAAATATTTATCAAGGCTGAAGTGGCAAGAAGAATTTTGGCAGTAGCTGGAGTATAGGAGAGACAAGCATTTCTTTACATATTACATTCGCTGTTTTCTTACAACAGACTACTACCCATATACCACCTCCCTAGCCAACTCTTTTCTTTGCAGATATTCCCCTTATTCACCTTTTTCGCGGACGTTTCATTTCCCATGTAAATATTTAATGGCAACACCAGCGCGGGAATGTTATTCAACAGAAACGTGCAATTTAATCTGTGCCTCGTGCCGAGTGCACAAGGAAAAACGAGAGAAAAAGCCTGAACGAACAAAAATGGAATGAAAAGGACGGAAATAACAACGGCGGTCTGTGTAAAAGGAACGTATTAATGAATGCCACCACCGCCACCATCTAACTACAACCCACCAGTTTATACACCCGCCTTTTTCTTTATAAATTTGTGAGGGTCGGAGGGAAACCATTAAGATTGTACAGAAGGCTTTTTCATTACCGGTGCGTAGTTTTTTTTCGCGTGACCTCTACACCATCTACATGCACTTACGTAAACAAAAAACGACCGCTAAGTTGGGCGATCCATCGACGTGTAGGAGTTTTTTAGTTCGAAATAGGTGAAAATTAAATTTCCTTTCTCCCGGAATTAAACCTGTAATTACGTGAATGCGTCAAATTTAACGCGATATTAATGCTACCTAAAAGAGGTTGTATGTATGTATATACATACATTCATGTTCTATTTCAGTGTAGTTGACGTGAACTTATACAATATGCATAATAAAATACGAAGCAAAAGCTAAAAAATATTATGTTTAGAAATTTGTGTAACCTAATTTTTAGAAATTAAGTAATCTAGGAGAGGAAATAGGTGGTAATGGCTTACTAAGAATAAATACAGCATGATTGTGCACGACTGATGTAAGCATTCTATTAAATATTTGAGAAAAAATAAAACAAATATAAAAAAGCTGTTCTTTCTGTTTTATATATGTTAATACTGTTAACAAAATCTTAGATTGTCATTTTACCAAATTGATATCATATATTATCACATATGTTTTAGAAAAAATTATATTATCTGCAATGCCAAAAAGAAAAATAAGAAATCACTATCGTACATCTGTGAAGTTGTACGTAGTTCCAAATTTCTTCCCTCAGAGATATTGCGGTAGCACATGATGGTACATCAGGAAAACGTCAAGGATGGCGTACAAAAGAATAAAGTCAAAGAAAACGTTGCCTTTAGCGATAACTTCGTTACCAAACGCCGCGCCACAAAAGGTCGACTCCGTCCTCACGACATCGAAGGTGAAATTCAGTTAGTTGCCAGCATTCTTGAAGCTAATTTTAAATTGACATTTGAGAATTTCGTCCCTTTTTCCCTCTTTCTTTTTCCCTCACGCTTGGTTCCGGTCTTATCCCGGATGGCGTGCTAACGTATTGGCAGTACACATACTACGCCTTTTGTGTGCACGACATATACGTACAACATACGTATTTCGAGGGTTACCCCGACATTTTTCTATTCGTAACTTTTTTAACGCCACCCTATCTTCTCTCCTTTGCGTTGTGGTGGCAGTTTCTTTGTGTCGTGTTGTATCGATTCGATGGGGAGAATTCCATCGCCCTCGGGGCGACCAACCAACTTGTCCGTAGTTTTGTTCATTTGAAGTTACGTCAATTTATTCATAGTCCTAAGTAGGTTTCGTACGCCAATTCGTCTGAATGAAATAATTTATTGAATCGTAATACATCAGTAGTAGCCTTTTTACAATTTTATTGTTTCATTATTTTTAATATTGCAAACGATATACGATGTGTAACAATTGCAGCACTGAGCTTGAGCCTTTTATTAAGCTCATACTGTAATCTATTCTTGCATTTTCATGTCATTCATCCAATGCCTAATATTATATGTAATATGGAAAGTAGACGTTATTGTACCTTAAGTGCTACTAAAAAAACGAACAAAACGTGAGCAGCAAAGTACCGGTATTTAAGTTATTTTCTACCACCACCACTAAAAAGGCATTGTTTTCTGTTTTCACATTACTTTAATATCATGGATATTGAAGTGCTCGTTTATAAATATTCCATTATAAATTATAACCGTATGACTCATCAAGTTCTTATGAATACTTTTTATGATGAAAATTATTATTTTATGGTTTCAACGAAGCCGCCTCATTTCTAAGAGGGCGTATTTAGTTTACGTAGTAGTAAACGTATTATGTTTAATTTATTTCATTAATACTCATAACTATGTATATAATGCTTTTAAATTAGATATTGATCGATTTTTTACTACAGTTTTCGAACGTCATTAAAAGTGCTGTAAAATATTACCTACATATTTAATGACTATATAGTTTGGATGATACTAGGCCAAACTGTGATTATAGCAAATTACATATTGATGCTTCGTACAAGTAGTTACAAGATTTTTATGTATAGCTATAAATACGTGTATTACAGTCGTGGATGTGGTATACCATCAACATTAAAAGCTACGACAATAGAGTCTCATAGAGAATGTATTAGAATGTAAACATATTGAAATCAGTGACTTCTCAAAGGGTGGCAACACTGTGAGTATGTTGTTTACTTCCGCCATGTTTGTGATCTCTATTTTCAAAATTACAAACAAATCTGACAGATAGGTTGTGTATTATACTCATTCAAAGAAATGTGACTGCTACTGCAACTACTTCAGAAATAGTTAATAAAATCTGTGCCCTTGTAAGTAGCGATCATCGAATGAAAGCAGGTGGGATAGCTCATGAATTAGACATTTCAACTTAATGGGTATACAATATTTGCATCTATGAAAAAGTTAGGGATGAGTACCGAGTTTGCTTAATGCTGATCAAATACGTTTGACAATCTTGTAACGTAGTCTCAGGGAATTATTCCAACCATATCCTACAGTAGATGAAACATGGATACATCCTTATACTCCTGACATAAAAATTTAGTCGAAACAATGGACTTCTCCCGAAAGTGTGTACCTACCCAGGAAAGCAAAAACCCCCTTTTTCGACCCATAATGTAATGGCCCCAGTGTTTTGAGATTCCAAAGGTATTACCTTTGTCGATTATTAAAAAATAATAATAACAGGTCAATATTATGGCGATTTTCTGACAGGTTTTAACGCCGAATTGAAGAAAAAACGACCAATGTACCTCTCATTCGTCCCTGTTACTAGGACAAAATTTGTTTAAATGCGCTACAAATTATTGTCTCATCCACCATATTCGCCAGATCTATTTCCCAGTAATTGCGTTTTATTTTCAAACTTAACAGAATAGTCTAGCGAAAAAAGATTTTGCACAAATGAATAATATCCGAAAGAAATGCATATTTTGCCGATGATGTGAAAAATTAGAAAGTTTCTAGAGGATATGTATAAATTTGCAAGTGGTTCTTTCGAAAAATAAAATATATTTTTACAGTTAAATAACTTTTTTGTTGAAAAGTCACTCTTCCGTTAAACCATTAGTCCCGAAACGATTGAATATCTTTCGAATAGCATTGAATAGATACAAATTGAGAAATTAGATTTGGCGTTGCCTGTTACTCAAAATTATCTTCTGAAGTGATCAAAATGTTTGTGCACTCCTTGAGCAGAACTCCAGTTTTCCTAACTCAACATTTTTGAATGGCAACACATATTTCTGGTTGTTTCCACGACAAAGCGCCTTTGTTATTGGGGAATGGCATCTTGTCCTTAAGTCATTTTATTGCTGTTAGCTTGTTTTTCGTTTAGATGACATGGGTTTAAATGGGACAGATCGTGTTACTGTACGGTAATTGAAAATGCAATTTTGAGCAAGTTGCAAACTTACAATTTATTTCAAGATTTCCAGTTGATAATCGAGATTCAAGGCAGACAAGAATTTTGTAGGGTTAAAGATAGGCTACATTCAGTGCGCCAAAAGTACGACCAGTACGATATTGGTTCTATCGGAAAAGTTTAAAATCTCGGTTGAAGTTATTAGAACAGTACGACCCTCCCCGAATTTTAATATCGCGACGATGAATGGCCTCCCCACTTTCAAGGCTTTTCAAGTGCGCTAGTGCCTGCGTGAAATGCTTGCCCACACATGGACTGGCCGGCACAGGCAAATTCAGTGACCACATAAGTCACCCGATTTATCCCTTCTTAATTTTTTCCTATGCTACTATACTAAAAGTAGAGTTTGCGATACAATATCACGACATTCGAATGAATTACGATAGTGAAACATTTAGGAGATACATCTAATACAACTTTTCGCCTGGGATAAGGTTATCGGTGCATTTTATTTAAGATTAGGTCGCTGTCAAGCAGTAAGTGCAGCCCAATTCGAATACTTGTAGCTTTTTCTGTACGTAGAATAGTATTTGACAATAATATTTTACAATGAGGTGACCAACAATTTTAGTCACCCCAAAAACTACTCCTTTTTAAGTAAGAACAGTCTGTCTCCTTTCAAAAAATATACAACCGTTTCCGCACCTTTCTAAAGCCACTGTATATTCTGCAGTAAATTCCGTACGATAAATTACAGGTAACGGGTGCTCCTGAAAAGGTTATGGACGCATAAATTTAGAGTAACATAACTAGTTGTCCTTGAGAGCTTTGAAGGTACCTGTTTCACCTGGAATACATTTTTCACACGAAAATTTATCCTTAAATCCTTGTAATATTTCAATTATGTTTTTGATTGAATTCAATATAATTTAATGAGGCAGATAAAAGTAATGGTCGTAAGAAACCAGACGAAATTACTGCAAATTTTAAAGAAAGCATTAATAAAACTAATTCTCTTTTAGTATTGTCATTTTTTCAATTACTGTGAGATAGGATATACAAACGACAAATAGATGTTACCAAAGTATACTAGATAAGAGGTTTCCTTGAAAATTGCTAATAGGGATTGCAGCGTCTTTATCGGTGCTCAAAATCTGTGCAAAAATGGGTATAAAAATGTAAAGATAGCGCTATTAGAACTAATTTATAGAGTCTGTCTAATAATGTTTCTACAATTTTTATGTAAATTTTAGAGGCAGCCGAGCATAAAATTAAGATTATCTCGCCTTATCTTTTTACTTAACGTTTAAATTCGACCGCGGTCTTTTACTACAATCAGTTAATCAAGTTAACCGTAAAAGTAGGAGCGGACAAATAATGTTTACGTTTCTAGTTATAGAAACAGGTGTTGGTCATTGTTGGTTGGCGCCAAACTTCATCGATGTATATTACCTGTCGCCGCGGCGGCCTGGATCAATCTTCGTCGAGGCCCAGGTGAGGCGCCTCTAAGTCTGCCTTCGATCCTACGTTAGTCACGCTACTATATATACCCTTTCCCCTCTGGCTTCTTCGTACCCTTACCGTTGGCGCCGTCATCGCACTATCCCCTAACTCTAAATCCACCAATATAATACTGTGAACCTATATACCTACGCGATTCAGTTAATACAACAAATTTATCGCTAGCTTGAGTATTTTTCTACGTTTTCGGTTCGTTTTATTATGGCGACGCCAAAGGTGAAAAAATTATGTTAACGATGGCGTGTTGTGAGCGTTTTACTATGTTTATGCTCCGAGATTGGATTTTTGTTTACTCGCACAAAACAAAGTTATTTCGGCTTCGAACGCATTTTATTATATTTTATTTTTGGTGGAAGACTTCGTTAGCGATAACCTTAACCGCGTGCGTCAATTCTCTTCCATACAATGATGGAAAGCTTGTTTCAGGTTGTAATTAATGAAAACAAAGACATGTATAATTGAGCTGCTTTTTATGTACTTTATACCAAACCTTAAAGAGAAATTTATGTATATACATAGTAGCTGTTAGGTTTAAATAATTTAAATAAAAATAATACATTCATTGCCCACAATAAATTACATAAAATGCGAAAAAGTCAATAAGATAGTCAATAACAAGGGCCTTTGAATGAGTCACTTTTTATCAGTAGATTAGACCATTGCAGCACTTTCTAGTAGGTGAACAAGATAAATTTAAATATTTTAGTAAGAAAAATCTTTTGAGTAGGAATAAGCTAATATTTAATAGAAATGTTGTAAATTCAGGTTATAGCGTTTGTATATTTCCACCATTTCTGTTGGGCAGTATTCTTTGCTAACAACTCTTCTTACTTATGAGGATATACGGTATTACCGTACCACCGTTTTTTGTAGTCCCCAGCGTGAACTACAAAAATGTTATAATGGTTAATAGCAGAAGCACTAAGGTTAACTTATAACTTTGACATTTCCATTAGAAGGTTCAACCTCCTGATCTGTATGACAGTTTTAAAATTCTCTATAAAATTGCTATGAAGAAATAAATTTTACCAAACTCAAAAAACTGTAACACCATAGAAAGTTATACAATTTGTTAAGCAATCATATCTCCCAGATTGTATTCCTCAAAACTTTACTCAATCTTTCGCAAAACTATTACTAAGATATTTTGCAATAAAACCTTTCTTTCCTTAAATGATTGAGATAATTATCACCACATCCAAATTTTAAATACTTCTTTTGAACCGCCAGATTTACTATTGTGATTATATCTTTGCCCATTAAAAGTATTTTGGTGGTTAGCTTTAAGAACATTTCGTCTCTTTCTTCTTGGTTAATGTCACGAAATCTTGTGGCATTGTAGTATGTTGCTAGATTTATTAGACTTATTTACTACTCAATTGTCTTTTCACAAATATAAAAATCTACAGGTTTTTCATTTAATATGATTTTTTCCATTTAAATTGACGCTATTTCCAGTGATAGAGGTGCACCTATTTCCAATGTAGTATCATTTATAAATCTTAAAGACCTTATATACCGCCTTAGTATAAAATTTTACAGAAGTAATAACTCTAATACTATATTAAATCCACTATATTATTTATTCTACTATATTTTTATAGAATGATTGTTATCAAAGTTGTAAAAAAAACTTGTCTAGAACTTGATTCTATAAAGCTGTGTACAATAAAAATACAAAATAACAAAAGAATAATAATACGTACCAACTTCCACATCAATATTTGCTCAATTTGAACTAGAAAACTGTATGATAGCTTTTTTTAATAATGGTAATCAGACGGTTTAATGTCACCGATGATGACCGCAGAAAATCAATACTTTATTGTTGGCAGACTACATACATTTGCATTTCAATCGGAGGCCGACGCTTTGTTCTGTGTGCTTCGGTAATAAAATATGATGGAGATTATAAAATATTACGCCATAATTTGTTATTTGATGGCTGCAGGATTGTAATACTTCTCGACTAAAATTATAATATAATTCAATGAGGTATGTTTAGGGTTTTTTTTTTGATAGATGGTTATATGTAATCTACCTACCTACATATATATGATTTTAATAAATCTGCGCTGTATTTCAAAATTTCTTTGATCAATCTATAATACTTTATTGTCATCCTCCCACCACTAATGTCCCATTTCTACCCCGAATTTTACATTCCATTTTTCTTCGGCCTACCCAACCGATCCCCAAATTCGTCTCCCCACAATTAGATAAGACCGTCAAATGCCGAACAAGCAATAACCGCGGCAACGCTGGCAGTATTATCGAGAAATTTTCTACGTCACAGGAGAGAAACAACATCCCCATTATGACTGGCTCCAACGGGCATTATTGTCGATATTGGATCAGCAGCGCTTGTTCCGTTCACACTAACACTCACGCACACAGGCACATATCGAATCGCCATCCCTATATGCCTATTGAAATTGAATATCATCTATGGAACTACCGGCTTTCGAACTGTTGGATTCTCCGGGTCCATTTATCAGGTCAATGGCTCCGATTACATTACGCAAGATGATGCCGCAAATTAGTTTCGACGTTTCCTCATAGATATAACGCGTATTCACTGCGTTTAGTTACCCATTAACAACATTGTTAAGCGTTCAAATCCCCTTTATCCGTAATATACTTTGTGTTACTACTCCTATAGGTTGCCCTAATGAGGAAAGATTCTGTAACCACGAATTTCATTAAGTTATCGAATTTGATAATCTTCTAAACGTTGTTAAATAAATTGAGAACATGACTTAAGATCGATATTTAACGTTCTATGTTTGCCCAAAAGTGTCTTTAGAACAGCAAAGTGAACGATCAGTACCGGATTTATAAAAATAAATAAAATAAGTAAATAAATCATATTGCTTTACTTGCATATCAAGTGAAAGACTTATGCATCAGTTTTATGGCACTTTGAGTCAGTACTAAAGCACATCGCTGTACATATATTTCCTGTAATTAGCACAGAACAACTGCAAGCTGCCATATTTGGTGATCTTTACATAATACAACTCATAAATGACTCCATCAATTAATTAGTTTGAAGCTAACGCTTAGTTTCTATTTGTTTAAATAGTACCATATTTCCTTGGAAATCACAAAGCAACGAATTAGATAAAATTAAGAAAATATACTTTCCAACTATTATAAAAGTTTACTAGCTTCACAACCACTTAGATCAGTCTACAGAGAATCTACGCGATCTTAGTGAAGTACAGGAGAAAGATTCCGTCAGGACAATAAAACTCTGGAAGATTGCTACCAAAGAAGATGGAATAGGAACAACCATCAATAGAAAAAGACTTAAATAAGATCTGAAACACTATACTATTTTAATATAGTAGTATTGTTTCATACGTTTTAATGGATTTAATTAATAATTAGCGGCTACTTTTGAAGACTAATTGTAACATTTGAAAACCACATTAGTGACGCAGACATCAAAGAAATACTGCAACGTTTTGTTTTAGGATAATTGCTACATTAACCAAAAATTAAGTAAGTTTTCTGGAATTTCAAACTAGTTCCGTTGTTCAACACGTTCCACTCATTCGTTACTTTATAATGTGCCACGTTATTTCGCGAGTTTTAATACAGTAATTGTAACTACGTACCCTGAAATTGTCTCGCTTAATGAGAGCATTGTTCATGTAATCGAGCGTAGATGTATGTTCGCGCCTACTTTATTTATAACGTTAATTGCTAGTGGAGAAACTGTGCCGATTAAAATAATTTGAACAAGTTATCGTGCGAAAAAATGTGCCAGAGTTGAATGATCGATGGTCCTACACTTTCGCCGTAACGAATTTCATTCATTTAGTTCACCAAAATGCATCGTTGTATATATGGTACAGTTAGGTGACGATAATTTATCTCTTTGCATTCAATATAGAGGAACAAGCGAGATAATGCTAGGTAGATCACTAAGCAAGTATATATTATCATTTTAAATATTGATGGTATATGATATATTTCTTAATAGCAAAGAATAAACATTTTGCATGTTACTGTATATTTAATTCTTAGTTATTTGGTTTAGATATTTGGCGTTTGTATGTATTTACTGAAGCTGCTGTGAAAGGATTTCGTACATATCCGCTCATTGTTACTTCTTTTGAATAATAGGAATGTACGCATGTATGTATGTATGTATACGTATGTGGGTGATACGTGAATTGTTTAAATCAACGTTTTGCAGTGAAAGTTTTCTTTCCATTGTTTATTTGTCGACCTTAATTATATGAAGAGATGAACGAAAAGATACCAACACATATGCGATGTGTGTTACCATTAACTTCGATAAGATGGAAAATCTGTAGTTACGCTCATATTCCATTCAATTCAAAAATTGTTGTGTAACAGAAACTTTATAATTTCTTAACTACTAATTTTTTACTATTCTCTTGTTTGAAATAATGCTATTGTTTGATTATTTGAAGCCAGATCTAAAACGGTCTGTCACCTACAATGTAAAACAAATACTTAGTAAATTATAGCAATTTTTATTATATTTTGACGATATTTATCCAATATCTGGCATTTTCGCTTCGGTATATTTATAATCCCCAAGAAATTCAAATAATTTTATACATGTTTATAATACACAAAATACTAAATGGTAGGTTGTGAACTATTAACATGCATGTTAAACCAATTCTAAATCTGGTACTTAATGATAGTCGCTACTTTCTCTATTCAAGAAGACTTTACATACATACTTTATGCAGTCTGTTTTAATTCGGATGATCAAATCTTCATAGTATTTGCCATTAACTTGCCGAGCATGTGGGGAGGAACTTCTACCAATCTCACAGATACTGGTGCTTCGTTAAGTTCTTTGATGTGGTTTAAATTCTGTTTCGGTTCAGTATATCAAAGCAAATCCCGAAGTAACTATTGTGAAAACAATATACAGTAGAGTATCTGTTAACCCAGCTAATGTAGACCGTAACTACCTCAGGTAATGATGAATAACTCGGTTAACACGGAAAAACTAATTTTTGCAGGGGAACGATATTATAATAGAGATACACTATTTTTTGCAATGATGAATAGAATATTTTTATTAATTTAAAATATTTACAAGTTTTAAACCTAAGTAAAAACTGAAAAATGAATTTAATACTGTGTAATAAACAGTGTAACAAAAATTGGTTCCAAAACTGCATACCTTTACAACACGTTAAATAAAGAAGTTACATTTATCAAATTATTTTTTAAAGAAGTCTATAATTGGGATGGATCGCTTATACCGGGGGATACCTGTGATAAACATTTTTTTACGAGAATTCTGTCCCAAACATCTAGTCTACAAATGCTGTGCAAGAAATTCCTCTTTTCGAGCTATTTATTGTCTGACTTGTAATGCGCTGTTAGACTTGCATGGATTATTGCAATATATCACTATAAGGCCTCATCATAAACAGATAGAATATGAACCATAATATTACTGGAATCGTATACGAATAGAATACATTTTTAAAGTTACATTGGCTGGGACGTTCTGGTACTATTAATTGCACACAAATCTATTTCTTTGTCGTCTGGTATATGTATATCTATGGTCAATTTTAATTAAATATATAACGGACCCTTCTTCATCCATACATATATAATAAATTTTTGACAGAGAAAACCGTATGTTGGGTTTTCAATTCGAACCTGCTTTACTAAATAATGTACAAAATTCAGCCTACGTTCTTTCTTTGTCACAATTTCCAGGCATCCGGAAAAATTTGTTATGCGTTCTATTTCTAACGATAGTGTCAACTAATATAAGTACATTTCGAATAGATTATTTGACTAAAGAATGGTCAGAAATAACTTGTATCGAATGAAATCCCATTAGAATCCCCATTGAAATCCCATGGATTTAATTAAGTTGAAGAACATAATATCTCAATATTATAGTAAATTAGAAGTGTTTCCATATTATCGTATGCTAACCTATTTAATGTTCTACATTTGCACTAATTTCGGAAAAGATCTTGTGGAACCTTATGTTTATTTATTTAAGATTTCCGACTAAGAGAACTATTGATTTCATAGGATTTTTGATAATATTTAATTGTCAACTGTCGTTAGAGACTAGAATGCCTTTATTGAAACTGGAGATCGGTTTGAATAAAGGTTCTAGACGCCTTAGAATTGGGTTCCGTCATCTGGCAAGCCTTTTGAAGAAACATCTCGCTTTTATGTCATGTTCCTTAAGAAGGAAAAGCCAAGTGCGCGCTGTATTTGATCGTCCAGAGCGAGCAAAGTCGCGGTAGTCAAACGGCACGTTTTATTCTGTAGAACTGGTTTCGGAAATATGTAATAGATGAGCAAGCCCTTTTTTAAGAAAAGCAGTTCTTGTGGCACCCAAAAAGGATAACCGTGGTCCTACTGCTGACGAATGGGCCAATCATACAAATTAACGGCGAAAATATGAGAAACAAAGTAACTCCAAGGGGGATGGAAGTCACCTACCACAAAGATGTCTTGCGGAAGTCTACTACGCAACCGCGAGAAGAGAACTTTGTAGAACTCCAGTACCTAGAAGCTTGAGGGAAGATAACAAATCGCTGTGTTTAATAGAAAAGGTTCTGCCTTCCAGATATGACATGAGAAGTCTAACGAAGTTATTCTAGATGTCTAGATGTGCAAGTATCGAATGCATTATTAAAATCGAAGAATACTACAGCCATAAGTTTGCAACGGTCCAACACACCATCGTTTCAATTGCCAGAAGAACCTGAAGGTAGTATGGGCAGCCAAACTGTTTTATTCTGAATTAAAGGCTGAACAAAAAAAACCTTAATGTAGAAAGTGTTTGGAAGTAGTTTGAGTGTCACGTTGCATGTAGCGTCGGACCCAAAGGCTTCTCCAGGCTTGCTAAGTGCAACACAGGTCGTCATCCTTAGTTACGTGAGGAATGAGTTCATCAAGGAGGATATGTAATTGTTGAAAAGCGTCTCAACCGCGATCTTAAAATTGGAGTTAGTTTACAACAAGGTGGCCAAAAAGGGCCTCCGCCTTGTTTCGCCGGTTGTATAGAACACCTATAGTACCATGAAACTATTACCTATCGATTTAAGATCACAACTTTCATCAACTTCCACAAAACGTCGCCTTGTGTAGCTAGAAAAGGATCTACCATTTCTGTTGTCTTAATTCCTGCTAAAATAGTGTGAATTGGAGTGTACTAATGTTAAAATGTTTTTAGAAATCACCATATCGACGCATGAAATCCATTAATACTTGTACCGGGACGAAAAGGATCGGAGTTAGAGAATCAATGCACCGATTCGAACTATAGACGTTCTGATTTGCAAGGTCGAATATACAGCTTGATCTCAACCAGATCTCACACATGCAATGCAAATCGATACCGTGGTCCATTTAGGCACTTGATTCTTTTTTGTAGAACTTGCTGAATCTTCTTACTAATTCGCTTTCATAACTTTCTTTGATATCACGTACAATACCTTGGCTCTTTATACTGTTCATTTTTATTGCTGAAGGAACTATTTATGTGTTATGTACTAAATTTGTAACATAGTACCTGGGATAAATATTTACTTTGTTTGTTAAAACTTTCCAAAGAATATTTAGGCATGTTATCATAAGAATCTAACAAAACTCCTTGTTTGATGTATTGACTCGTAAACTGCAACTACAATATGTATGTATGTTTCACTATCATATCTGTAATCTTGATAATTATAGTTGATCGACGATTGATCCAACAAATGCTTCGTTCATTTTGCTTTTACCTGCTCGATAACTTCCTTACATTGAAAAACATGAAAAGTAAAAGCCAGACTTAAACACAATACCAAATACAATATTAACTGTTACAATTAGAATCATTCAATGGCAAAATGACTGCGCCTACGCTTAGTACGTTAAATTTAGTTTAAGTTGAATCACATTTGAATGTCATTGAACTATTTTCACATATAACATATAATGTTGGCATTTACAAAAAATATATGCGTATAAAATTACTTTCCCTCCAGAAACTTTTGCCATTTCATAAAAATCAGTGCAATTTATCATTTATTTCACACGCAACAAACAACTTTTATTCTTCAATGTATCAATCAATATTACAACTACATTCCAATTATCCATGAATATTTAACGCCAAGAAGTAAAGAATATCATGTTGTTATAAAATGTAGTTTTTAGAAGAATTTAGTGTTTATGAATTATTCTGAATGAAACTTCTAGCTCTAAACTTTCTATTCCATTTAATAAATAAGTTACGAGTAAATTTAATCCCATAAAGCTATTTTATTGGCACTTTTCTAAAAGAAATAGAGTTATATTTCGCTGGAAATTTACAATAATTACAAGAATCTTGCAATTTTAAAACAACACTTATTATCGACGGACTTGAGCGGAAAAATATGAAAAAGAAATGACAAAACTTGGTCAAGGACGTCTCATATCTGCGGAAGAATGCGCAGACACACAAATCAAGTAGAAAAGAATTCCAGAGGTCGTAAATTTTCTTCGATCAAGGAATAAAAGGCTTTGCGAATAGCTGACTAGCCAAGCAAAAAGAAGCGTTTTATATGTCGCGGGCAAAATTGTTTCCTCAAGTATAACATATCAATTATATTTTAAAAGATTAATAATCACAGAGTAGTAATGCACTTCTTTGGAAAACTAATTGACAATTGTTAAACCTTGTAATTTAAATAATTGTTTAGAGAGTACCTATATTTACAGAGTATATGACCTGTTATAACCAATCGTGTATCGATGTTTCGCACAGTTCACGGAAGAAATTGCTACCTCTAAAATTCAAAAAAATTTAGGGCACATCTGTCGCATATATCCAAATATTGGGTTACATAACGATGGTTTTGAAAATTCAATTTTGCGAAACAATCGCAGGATGATATACCACAGCCCTGAAGGGCATGAACCAAATTCTTTGCTAAAATCAAGCTGGTTTATAGTTTACACTTTATCGCAAACAAGTTATCAAACTTGCATAAATGTCTATCTTTTGTTGTACATTTAATCTATACATTTTTTTGTTAATTATTTCATAGTTATTGAGTTGGCATTATATATAATACCCGCAAATTAAATAAAGTTCCACTTCATTGTAATGAACGTGTTGTATCATTATACCATATTAAATACATTTGATAGTACTATCCACGGTCATTAATCTAACGTAGTAATTAAAGTAATTTAAGAATGATTGAGTAGGCAGATCGTATCATCCTGAAAACAAATGTGATCCCAGTTAACCCACAACAATAAAAGCTATCCGTAACTAAACAATTCTTCCGATCAGAATATTTCATCACAATTCTATTAACGGGGACGATAATGTCAGCTGTAGCTGTCATGCTGGCTAGATTTGTTACAGATAACAGTAACGAACTTAACGCAATTGAAACCATTTTTAATTCTATTAGGTGAATTTTTACCATTCTTCCCAATCTGCAATAAAAATGTATTAAATTCCGATGCTTGAAACAAATTGAATTTTTTTACATAACGCGCATACACAATGAAATTAATTTCTTCTAGTATTACAAGGTGCGCAATGAAATATTGATGAAGTTTATTTTTAGTAAACAACAACTCCTACTGATTAAGCGTTCGGGTACTTCCGTAATACATACTGAATAAAATGTCCTGCACGTGGCCAAGAACGTGCCACGCAAACTGGACGTTTCATGTTATAATTACATTGTTCTCTTTCCTTATTTTTTTTTCTGCTTTCTTTTCCGTTCGAAATGAAAATAAAGTCGTGATCTAACTAACCGACTAACAGTGAATATTCTTTTCTTTTCTGCTCCTCTTGCAGGTAGGAAGTAATGTCCGTATTGCCCGGGGATGTTGTGTGGCGAGTTCCACAGAGCGCCCCTCGGTCTTCATTATTTGAGCTTCTCGGATACCCGTAGCCCGTATTCGTCACTGCTCGCTCTCCTCCAGGGCATGGCAGCCATCACCGCCCACGCCGTTCACGACGACGAGGACATCTTTCTCGGTGAGTTAGTAATTTATAGCTTATGTTTATTTATGATTACACACCATCTAATATTATCCCTCCTATTGTATAACAGTGCATCTATGTATAATACAGCACTGATGACCTGACATTTGGATCTAACTACTACAAAATACGTAGGGTTGCGGTGAATTCAAACGATTTTTAATGAGTTTTCGGGTCAAAGAGTCGATTTCAAAATAGAAATGTATTTTTTTCAATATAAAATACACTTCGTTTGACATGTGAGACAATATACAGTGTGACCAATGAAGTCCGCATCATATGGGATTTTTTTTTATTAATAGATTTATTCTAAATTTGAGTTTGGCATCAATTTCTCCTTCGATCAAGATGAAAATTAATTAAATAATTAATTATTAAAAAATAATAGTCACGTGATTCGCATTATCTGTGAAATTCAAATTTTTTTCAAAAAAAAATTCAAAAGTGGGGTTATTTCTCAAAATATCCAAAAAAGTTATTAGAAAGAGTTTTTCTAAATGCAATTCTTAGCCCATATGCAAAATTTCAGCTGCATAAGATAATTTAGATTTTTTGCCAATTGCACCACTGTTGCGAAATAAGATTCAACGCAGGCTTTACTTGTGACGCTGTGTACTTGTCTGTATTAATATTATTGTGTATTACTTTTAGACACAAACTACATTTTCAAAAATAGTTATTTTATGAGGTTACCTTATACAGGGTCAAAAACAAATAAACTTTGCATCACATGTGACCAAATTTTAATAGCCCTATTTGGATTTTTAGAAAAACGCACATTGAATATGGTGCTGCTTTTTAAAGAAAATGTGTCTGGAATAAAGCATTGTTAAAACTAAGAAGTTTTATGTAGGTTGCGTTGAGTCTTATTTCGCAACAGTGGTGCAATTTACAAAAATTTAGCAAAAAATCTAAATTATCTTACGTAGCTGAAATTTTGCATATGGGCTAAAAATTGCATTTAGAAAAAACTTTTTCTAATAAGTTTTTTTCGATATTTTGAGAAATAACCCCACTTTTTATTTTTTTGAAAAAAATTTGAATTGAAGATAATGCGAATGATGTGACTATTATTTTTTTGGTTAATTTTCATCTTAATCGAAGTAGCAATTGATGCCAAACTCAAATTTAGAATAAATCTATTAATAAAAAAAAATCCCATATGATGCGGACTTCACTGGTCACACTGTACATATATATATTACTGTGAAGTACAATAATGACAAAGTGGTGCTATTAGCAAAAGAAAACAGTAAAGTGGTGACCAATAACTTGAACTAAACTACACTTTTACTGCCACATATTTCTTATGAAATCTTTCATGCAGAAACTAAAACTTGTCCAAAAAGTTTCTGCGTTTTTATTCGTAACAAATACAAAAATTACAGAGGATATAAAACTGTAATCTTATAGTAGCGGGCAATACCCTTAAGTATAAATGCAATATATGTGCGTCTTACCATTCCAAACTACTTTTAAAAAATATAATTAGTTAGGTATCACTGAATTAGTAATTGTATTATTTCACTCCAGATGGAAAAGAACTGAAACCAGTCCAATAGCCAAGCACCATACAATACGTTTAACCTTAAAAAATCTAACCAATCAACTACAATACAATATATAAATGAGCAAATGGGTTAAAGAAGAACAGACCCATTTTGGTTGGAAGAGAATTCATGTTAAAACATAGGTACTATTGCAACAAGAACATAATCAACATGAACATATCGTAAAAAATACGAAGTTATACAAACTAAAGTGCATTCCATAGTAATATATACTTTGTAGAACAAGTAGCTCTAGAAGAATTGTTATTTTGATATTCTCTTTAATGTTAGCATTTCCTTTATGTTTCTTATAGATTACTGATGAGGAGCAATTAAATAGATTTGTAATACTATATTCAAAACGGCTTAGAAACGACGCAACAATAAAAAATTGCTATTTTTGACGATATTTGGCAACCACCACTGTCATAGTTTTAAGCAAGAAAACATAGCGGCAATTATATTGAATTGGCCACAATGGAGAAGCTAAGCATGCAAGCTGTAAGAAACATAAAATAACTGCTACCAAGTGAGAGAGTCGGTTTCCTATACTTTTAAATTCAATTATGTTTAGTCTACCCACAGCAACGTGAATACAAATACTTTCCTATTGTATGGAAACGCAGTGTTTGCGTTTTACAAGAATAATTAACACAAAAATGATTTGCAAAACAATTTTCATTACAAAGTTACCTGCATTATTATTAATTTTAGTTTACCATCATGAACGTATCGTATTGATTCTTTTCTAACAGCATGGCCTTAATCTGTAGCATTTTTGACAAAGTTATTGCAATTCTTCCCTATAAATGCATGCATTTTGATACAAATTTTCATAAACGCGTTTAAAGACATAAAGATATAAAGACAAAAATATAATATTATATAGTGAAATATATACTATTGGCCATTGAAGTTAGAACAACTATTTGTATTTTAATTTTTTTCTTCTGGACCCCTTACACCTTAACAATTCTGTAAAAACTGCTACAGCAAAATTGGGAGAATAACAAAGTATTTAAGACGGACATCCTGATGAGAATAAATATACAGGTGCTCCTCACTCAACGACCTACCCGTTTAACGACCGCTCGGACATACGACCTCAACGCTCGAGAATCTGCTTCGGGTGTTCCCGGCAACAAACAACTAAGTATTTTGTGTGGGAAATACCCAAATACGTTTTGGTTATGGGATTTCAGAATAAACTTAAATTGTTTAATACGTTATTTTTTAATTTCTGTATGTATTCTTATGTTCTGTATTATGTAGGAGATCCAGATTAAAACAAAAACTACGTTTTCTTTGAAGTTTTTCAATATTCAATAAATATCACGTTAGAAAGCAGTGCTAAATCCCGTGCAAATGCCGATCTGATAGATCCTCGCTTATCGACCAATTCGTTTTACGACCTAGTCGCCAGAACGGAACTTCGTCGGTAAATGAGGAGTACCTGTAATAGAAAAATGTAATAGTAGTACTTGTAGTTTCTAATACATATATCATTACAAAAAATATTTAATACGAGTAGATGCCCTAACAGCAAGTTTATACCAGAGGGAACGGGTCTACGGTGCTGTAAAATATTACCTACATATTTTTGAACATAATATTTATTTAATTTTTCTCCTACTTGCTATGAATTAGTTTGTTAGTAAACCAATTTTAACACGCTGTAACCGAACATACAGTTGCAGTGTTTATAGAAATCATATTTCAAAATCCCGAGAGAAAAGCAATTGCCTATTCTGACATTACACAAGAAAAGATGCGTAATTGCCCATATAGGCCAAGAATGACAACGCATGTGACTGACCAACACCTACTAGTTTTCAGCAATGAAAGCTGATGATTGATAACCTGCGAAATCGTAGCAGAAATCAACAAAGGATGTAAACGGCCGATTTCTATAACCAAATCGCCTCTTAGGAGAAGGCGCATTGCTGTATTGTGGAAGCGGCCAAAAAAATTAATTAATTAATAATGGGCTATAGGAATTGAACAGCAGAAAATTGGGAAGACTAATTCAGGTTCGAAGTTTTTGTTCAGAAGTACCTACAGAGCTTTTGTGAGGCAACTGAAAGACGAAAGAATCTTGTGCCATATTTTGTCGTTTCCACAAGTCCCCAATACGGAAATAGAACGTCTAGTAAAAAATCGACGGTATTATGCGGAAAGAAAAGCTCTCAAGCAGAAAAGAATATCTTGCCCCATAAAATTTCTGTGGGATGAGCAGACGAATATAAAAAGTAAATGCATCTGTAGCACTGAGCATCTGACTTCTTCAAACTAAACGGAACAACATTTCCGGTGAAACTGTAACTAAAGTAACAGGACACATGCCACGAGTGATTCGACCTGTATTACTAGCCAGAAGAGGCTATTCTTGCGATTAAAAGACTTAATATTTTAATCAGAATATTTTATCTTTTTTATATTATTTTGTATTTTTTCATGTGCTGAATTCTAAGAATAAATTTTTATTTTCTAATGCATTACTTCTGTTCTTAATTAGTTTTGCTGTAATTCAGTAATTGTACCAAGTTTAATGGGCGTTAGTGTATACGACTTCGGAAACCTATTCATTTGAATCGATACTGATATGCCTTATATACATATGTTCGATCTCACTCAAATTCATACAAAGACTGTACCGAAAGCAGTTAAAACCAATTATCAATTATTGTACGATGGCAGTTAGATTAATTTAGGGAGTCTAAGTTGGTGAACTGCACATATGACTTGTTTTTTATAAACGACTTAATGCACCTCTGGAATTCTTCGCATTCTTTATAGTGAGGTATTTACAACCCATTAAGGATACCTTTTTAAAGACTAGAGTTACTGTTTTACTAACAGATTTGCACTTACAATGATGCCAAATACACAATTCGGGTACAGGTAGAGGAAATTTACACTGCGATTATAGTAATCGAAGAAATTAACTATTATTATCGCCACTATCCTTCCCCTTATTTCAAGGAATAGTACCAGAGGCATTCTAATTAACAAAAAAAAATGTATATGACTTTATCTGCTGGAAAACTAAATAGAAATTATTTTTTGTAAGGCAACATCTTATATAAATACCTTTCTTAAATTAGAATGTGATTAATGGAAATTTGGTATTAAAACCTAAAACAGTACATTTTAATAAGTCCTTGTAATAGTATAATTAAGTTATTTCCCAAATAATACGCTTTAAAAAGTGTTATAAAAGATTAATTTAAGTCGAAAAAAAAAACAAATACATTAATATACTAATAACACGCACGTGTAATTGTATCTGCAAAAGCTTTTGTAATTTTGCATGATACTTCCAGCGAGGCTTTTTAATTGTCCTGTTATCTCAGCGCAATTTACCCAATTAGGATCCGTATTTCATTATGTAGCACTTCAATCTGCCATAAATAGGCAGATGTCGCCACACGAATAGCGAACTTCTATCACGTTCGAGTTAAATATTAATGCGTTTTCCACGCTTATTAATCTTCGTAACGTGTTAATTAGTTTCCTAGAATATGCAAATTACATCATAGTCTATTTGTTAAAAGCGGTTGTTAACACATACAATAAATTTTAACTATCACACTGGGATGCGTCTGCTTGCTTAAAGAAGACGTTGGAAGAATTTTTATTATAAATTATCTTCTATATGTGTATATATTTATTTACCCAGTTACCTCAAATAATTAGTTAGAATTGTCGTGGCATACGAACAACGTAATTAATTAAAATATACATCAGCAACGATAAATCGCTAATATATGATAATTACAAGAGTTTCTAATGTCATTAGTATTAATAAAACAGAAAACAGGTACAACAGAATGTGGTCCGAAAATTTCTCCATACGACCGTGATTGAGCGTGATATGTAACTTGCATGTTGAAAGTTGATATGATTAGTTTTATTTTGTATGGAATTATCTCATAGAGCGTGTTTAAGAAGTGACAATAAAGTCTAGGGCATCTTATCTCTACAAAAAGTTTTGCTTTACAATAACAATTTGTAAACAACAAAATTAAAACAAAATTGAATCTATTCTGACAACAATTTATTTACTGAAGTAAAAACATTGACACAAAATTATTTTACATTTATGATATTATATGAGACACAGCCGCACGTTAGCAATTGAAGAATAATTTAATTTACACTACTGACTGCTATCTTTTAATTCTTAAATAACCGTAAGTTGGAGGAAGGAAGCGGTTCTGTTCTTCATACTTTAACCATAAGATGGTAGCTCTGCATCCGGTAATTTATCATCTCAACAAATTCTAACAAAATTCCTCAATCAAGTAATTCAAGAAATGGCGTGAAGCAAAATAATCCTGAACTATTGGGGATAGTAGCCTGCGGTAATTGTTCGAAAAACGAAAAAGACTCGTGTGTCTATCTTAAGCATTCGAATTATTATAATGTGCAAGGAATAGTACCCGTTACGCTAAGCATATTTCCATCTAGTTTGTGGAATACTTTTGACAACCACTTTTCTTCCTTTTCACCAAATATTTTGACATAGTAAACGCAGTGTAATCGCTGCTGAGAAATACCTACATACATCGTCTAATTAATGATTTATTTTATTACATATTTATTTTTCTGCATCCCTCTGCTTGTGCTTATTATCTTGAAGTAAATTTAGCACAGATCTAATAACTTCCTCTGAACTTTGTAATCGTCATATTTTTGGCCAGTTACTGCTCTGAATAATATGTACGCATTCACCATAACTACTCCCATAAATAATTCTACAGCAATTTTTCTGTACTATTTAATCTCATTTCTCAGAGGAGTGGATAAGTGAATGAATATACTTTGTGTACATATATTGTATTTTGCTATGACATCGGATTTTTCAGATCCCACATTTCGATGTGATTTTTACTTTGATCATTTGCGAAGCGTACTTGGTGGATAAAGCAAGTAATTCATTTTCATCTTGCCACTTAGTGACCACAATCCCTGTTTTACTTTCTTGACTATAAGATTCGGCCTTCTTTAGCCTTTCATTTATAATATCTTTGGGATTTTTCTTACATTTTTTCTCAACGTACTGACTAAATGAGTGTACCTATCTAACAATTTTGTACCAATTTTACACACTTTTGCGTTAATTTTCTATGTAAATGCTACGATCACAGTCCAAAAGAGGTTCACGAAAAGACTCCATCTACTTTCCTTTTTGTCATAATATATTTTCAAATCGTAGCTTTACACAGCTTTAATCGTTGCTAACAGTTCAAATCTGTTATGTAACATTATATTTCCCACTTGGTTTGCATATTTTTCTCTTTTTGGACAAATAATCAATTAAGTTCGGAACACGAAGTAAGTTCTTCTTTAGTCTATCCCACTTTAGCAGTATAGGTCCCTCCTTCTGATTGGTTATAATATGAATAAGATCTTGGTCAACAATCATGTTACCGAAAAAAGGTTTATCAGCATAAGTAAAGTACTCGAAACTCGTTTTTCTAGAATAACAACTGAAAGTTTTGAGGTACGCTCCAGTAACATCTTGCCATGTTAGTAATGGAGCCAAACATTCTTCACCTTAATCTAAACTGTCTATTTGAAATTGATTGATAACTATGCTTTCTGTAATTAGATTACTTCTATATATCCCTGCTTTGTTGCTTTTTATTAACGACTCATCTTCATCCGAGGCAGCCTGGAAGGTATCATTCCAGTCATCGGATAGTATGTCATCCACTAATGTCTGCAAAAAGCTGTTTCTTCAACTATTTCTAAAGGTATTTCTTTAAAATCATATGAAATTATATGACTAAAATTTGCCGAATATTTTTTATACTTTTAGAAATACTTAGTGGTGTCCTTTGGCGACAATGTAAAGGTTCTTAATGGAGATAATAGAAAACTGCAACCAGTGTTGACTATCTCAACTTTTTTAAGTAAATGAATATGTTAACATATTTGGAATTTTATTGAAGCTATCATTGCGAATAAACAATAAAAACGCAAGCTTTATATAACAGTGTCTTATGAGATACTTGCTTCATGTGCAAAAACATTATTTTTGTTAACTTTTTCAAAGAAAAACACGTCAATAATTAAGTCAATATTTACTTTTGCATGTATAATGAGTCTGTTCTTCCCGCATGTCCAAACGCTAATTAAATTTTGATGCAATTTTTAAACGAATTGATAATCAATACACTGAAGTTTGAAATGATTGCACTCAATTTTATATTTATGTTTGTATCCTGTAACGTTGCATATATGGGTGCACTCTAGATTATTCGAAGTGAATTCTTTTAACATGCCTCGTGCAGAAATTATTGATTTTTCAATATACTGTGTATATTAGATATTAACGGAGTAGTATCGAATGGTGTGACATAGAAACAACAATAGAAAAAGAAAAAAACTAGTTTGTTGGCTTTACTGATGAGGAGCAATTAAATAGATTTGTAATACTATATTCAAAACGGCTTAGAAACGACGCAACAATAAAAAATTGCTATTTTTGACGATATTTGGCAACCACCACTGTCATAGTTTTAAGCAAGAAAACATAGCGGCAATTATATTGAATTGGCCACAATGGAGAAGCTAAGCATGCAAGCTGTAAGAAACATAAAATAACTGCTACCAAGTGAGAGAGTCGGTTTCCTATACTTTTAAATTCAATTATGTTTAGTCTACCCACAGCAACGTGAATACAAATACTTTCCTATTGTATGGAAACGCAGTGTTTGCGTTTTACAAGAATAATTAACACAAAAATGATTTGCAAAACAATTTTCATTACAAAGTTACCTGCATTATTATTAATTTTAGTTTTACCATCATGAACGTATCGTATTGATTCTTTTCTAACAGCATGGCCTTAATCTGTAGCATTTTTGACAAAGTTATTGCAATTCTTCCCTATAAATGCATGCATTTTGATACAAATTTTCATAAACGCGTTTAAAGACATAAAGATATAAAGACAAAAATATAATATTATATAGTGAAATATATACTATTGGCCATTGAAGTTAGAACAACTATTTGTATTTTAATTTTTTTTCTTCTGGACCCCTTACACCTTAACAATTCTGTAAAAACTGCTACAGCAAAATTGGGAGAATAACAAAGTATTTAAGACGGACATCCTGATGAGAATAAATATACAGGTGCTCCTCACTCAACGACCTACCCGTTTAACGACCGCTCGGACATACGACCTCAACGCTCGAGAATCTGCTTCGGGTGTTCCCGGCAACAAACAACTAAGTATTTTGTGTGGGAAATACCCAAATACGTTTTGGTTATGGGATTTCAGAATAAACTTAAATTGTTTAATACGTTATTTTTTAATTTCTGTATGTATTCTTATGTTCTGTATTATGTAGGAGATCCAGATTAAAACAAAAACTACGTTTTCTTTGAAGTTTTTCAATATTCAATAAATATCACGTTAGAAAGCAGTGCTAAATCCCGTGCAAATGCCGATCTGATAGATCCTCGCTTATCGACCAATTCGTTTTACGACCTAGTCGCCAGAACGGAACTTCGTCGGTAAATGAGGAGTACCTGTAATAGAAAAAATGTAATAGTAGTACTTGTAGTTTCTAATACATATATCATTACAAAAAATATTTAATACGAGTAGATGCCCTAACAGCAAGTTTATACCAGAGGGAACGGGTCTACGGTGCTGTAAAATATTACCTACATATTTTTGAACATAATATTTATTTAATTTTCTCCTACTTGCTATGAATTAGTTTGTTAGTAAACCAATTTTAACACGCTGTAACCGAACATACAGTTGCAGTGTTTATAGAAATCATATTTCAAAAATCCCGAGAGAAAAGCAATTGCCTATTCTGACATTACACAAGAAAAGATGCGTAATTGCCCATATAGGCCAAGAATGACAACGCATGTGACTGACCAACACCTACTAGTTTTCAGCAATGAAAGCTGATGATTGATAACCTGCGAAATCGTAGCAGAAATCAACAAAGGATGTAAACGGCCGATTTCTATAACCAAATCGCCTCTTAGGAGAAGGCGCATTGCTGTATTGTGGAAGCGGCCAAAAAAAATTAATTAATTAATAATGGGCTATAGGAATTGAACAGCAGAAAATTGGGAAGACTAATTCAAGTTCGAAGTTTTTGTTCAGAAGTACCTACAGAGCTTTTGTGAGGCAACTGAAAGACGAAAGAATCTTGTGCCATATTTTGTCGTTTCCACAAGTCCCCAATACGGAAATAGAACGTCTAGTAAAAAATCGACGGTATTATGCGGAAAGAAAAGCTCTCAAGCAGAAAAGAATATCTTGCCCCATAAAATTTCTGTGGGATGAGCAGACGAATATAAAAAGTAAATGCATCTGTAGCACTGAGCATCTGACTTCTTCAAACTAAACGGAACAACATTTCCGGTGAAACTGTAACTAAAGTAACAGGACACATGCCACGAGTGATTCGACCTGTATTACTAGCCAGAAGAGGCTATTCTTGCGATTAAAAGACTTAATATTTTAATCAGAATATTTTATCTTTTTTATATTATTTTGTATTTTTTCATGTGCTGAATTCTAAGAATAAATTTTTATTTTCTAATGCATTACTTCTGTTCTTAATTAGTTTTGCTGTAATTCAGTAATTGTACCAAGTTTAATGGGCGTTAGTGTATACGACTTCGGAAACCTATTCATTTGAATCGATACTGATATGCCTTATATACATATGTTCGATCTCACTCAAATTCATACAAAGACTGTACCGAAAGCAGTTAAAACCAATTATCAATTATTGTACGATGGCAGTTAGATTAATTTAGGGAGTCTAAGTTGGTGAACTGCACATATGACTTGTTTTTATAAACGACTTAATGCACCTCTGGAATTCTTCGCATTCTTTATAGTGAGGTATTTACAACCCATTAAGGATACCTTTTAAAGACTAGAGTTACTGTTTTACTAACAGATTTGCACTTACAATGATGCCAAATACACAATTCGGGTACAGGTAGAGGAAATTTACACTGCGATTATAGTAATCGAAGAAATTAACTATTATTATCGCCACTATCCTTCCCCTTATTTCAAGGAATAGTACCAGAGGCATTCTAATTAACAAAAAAAATGTATATGACTTTATCTGCTGGAAAACTAAATAGAAATTATTTTTTGTAAGGCAACATCTTATATAAATACCTTTCTTAAATTAGAATGTGATTAATGGAAATTTGGTATTAAAACCTAAAACAGTACATTTTAATAAGTCCTTGTAATAGTATAATTAAGTTATTTCCCAAATAATACGCTTTAAAAGTGTTATAAAAGATTAATTTAAGTCGAAAAAAAAAAAACAAATACATTAATATACTAATAACACGCACGTGTAATTGTATCTGCAAAAGCTTTTGTAATTTTGCATGATACTTCCAGCGAGGCTTTTTAATTGTCCTGTTATCTCAGCGCAATTTACCCAATTAGGATCCGTATTTCATTATGTAGCACTTCAATCTGCCATAAATAGGCAGATGTCGCCACACGAATAGCGAACTTCTATCACGTTCGAGTTAAATATTAATGCGTTTTCCACGCTTATTAATCTTCGTAACGTGTTAATTAGTTTCCTAGAATATGCAAATTACATCATAGTCTATTTGTTAAAAGCGGTTGTTAACACATACAATAAATTTTAACTATCACACTGGGATGCGTCTGCTTGCTTAAAGAAGACGTTGGAAGAATTTTTATTATAAATTATCTTCTATATGTGTATATATTTATTTACCCAGTTACCTCAAATAATTAGTTAGAATTGTCGTGGCATACGAACAACGTAATTAATTAAAATATACATCAGCAACGATAAATCGCTAATATATGATAATTACAAGAGTTTCTAATGTCATTAGTATTAATAAAACAGAAACAGGTACAACAGAATGTGGTCCGAAAATTTCTCCATACGACCGTGATTGAGCGTGATATGTAACTTGCATGTTGAAAGTTGATATGATTAGTTTTATTTTGTATGGAATTATCTCATAGAGCGTGTTTAAGAAGTGACAATAAAGTCTAGGGCATCTTATCTCTACAAAAAGTTTTGCTTTACAATAACAATTTGTAAACAACAAAATTAAAACAAAATTGAATCTATTCTGACAACAATTTATTTACTGAAGTAAAAACATTGACACAAAATTATTTTACATTTATGATATTATATGAGACACAGCCGCACGTTAGCAATTGAAGAATAATTTAATTTACACTACTGACTGCTATCTTTTAATTCTTAAATAACCGTAAGTTGGAGGAAGGAAGCGGTTCTGTTCTTCATACTTTAACCATAAGATGGTAGCTCTGCATCCGGTAATTTATCATCTCAACAAATTCTAACAAAATTCCTCAATCAAGTAATTCAAGAAATGGCGTGAAGCAAAATAATCCTGAACTATTGGGGATAGTAGCCTGCGGTAATTGTTCGAAAAAACGAAAAAAGACTCGTGTGTGTCTATCTTAAGCATTCGAATTATTATAATGTGCAAGGAATAGTACCCGTTACGCTAAGCATATTTCCATCTAGTTTGTGGAATACTTTTGACAACCACTTTTCTTCCCTTTTCACCAAATATTTTGACATAGTAAACGCAGGTAATCGCTGCTGAGAAATACCTACATACATCGTCTAATTAATGATTTATTTTATTACATATTTATTTTTCTGCATCCCTCTGCTTGTGCTTATTATCTTGAAGTAAATTTAGCACAGATCTAATAACTTCCTCTCTGAACTTTGTAATCGTCATATTTTTGGCCAGTTACTGCTCTGAATAATATGTACGCATTCACCATAACTACTCCCATAAATAATTCTACAGCAATTTTTCTGTACTATTTAATCTCATTTCTCAGAGGAGTGGATAAGTGAATGAATATACTTTGTGTACATATATTGTATTTTGCTATGACATCGGATTTTTCAGATCCCACATTTCGATGTGATTTTACTTTGATCATTTGCGAAGCGTACTTGGTGGATAAAGCAAGTAATTCATTTTCATCTTGCCACTTAGTGACCACAATCCCTGTTTTACTTTCTTGACTATAAGATTCGGCCTTCTTTAGCCTTTCATTTATAATATCTTTGGGATTTTTCTTACATTTTTTTCTCAACGTACTGACTAAATGAGTGTACCTATCTAACAATTTTTGTACCAATTTTACACTTTTGCGTTAATTTTCTATGTAAATGCTACGATCACAGTCCAAAAGAGGTTCACGAAAAGACTCCATCTACTTTCCTTTTTGTCATAATATATTTTCAAATCGTAGCTTTACACAGCTTTAATCGTTGCTAACAGTTCAAATCTGTTATGTAACATTATATTTCCCACTTGGTTTGCATATTTTCTCTTTTTGGACAAATAATCAATTAAGTTCGGAACACGAAGTAAGTTCTTCTTTAGTCTATCCCACTTTAGCAGTATAGGTCCCTCCTTCTGATTGGTTATAATATGAATAAGATCTTGGTCAACAATCATGTTACCGAAAAAAAGGTTTATCAGCATAAGTAAAGTACTCGAAACTCGTTTTTCTAGAATAACAACTGAAAGTTTTTGAGGTACGCTCCAGTAACATCTTGCCATGTTAGTAATGGAGCCAAACATTCTTCACCTTAATCTAAACTGTCTATTTGAAATTGATTGATAACTATGCTTTCTGTAATTAGATTACTTCTATATATCCCTGCTTTGTTTCTTTTTATTAACGACTCATCTTCATCCGAGGCAGCCTGGAAGGTATCATTCCAGTCATCGGATAGTATGTCATCCACTAATTTCTGCAAAAAGCTGTTTCTTCAACTATTTCTAAAGGTATTTCTTTAAAATCATATGAAATTATATGACTAAAATTTGCCGAATATTTTTTATACTTTTAGAAATACTTAGTGGTGTCCTTTGGCGACAATGTAAAGGTTCTTAATGGAGATAATAGAAAACTGCAACCAGTGTTGACTATCTCAACTTTTTTAAGTAAATGAATATGTTAACATATTTGGAATTTTATTGAAGCTATCATTGCGAATAAACAATAAAAACGCAAGCTTTATATAACAGTGTCTTATGAGATACTTGCTTCATGTGCAAAAACATTATTTTTGTTAACTTTTTCAAAGAAAAACACGTCAATAATTAAGTCAATATTTACTTTTGCATGTATAATGAGTCTGTTCTTCCCGCATGTCCAAACGCTAATTAAATTTTGATGCAATTTTTAAACGAATTGATAATCAATACACTGAAGTTTGAAATGATTGCACTCAATTTTATATTTATGTTTGTATCCTGTAACGTTGCATATAAGGGTGCACTCTTAGATTATTCGAAGTGAATTCTTTAACATGCCTCGTGCAGAAATTATTGATTTTTCAATATACTGTGTATATTAGATATTAACGGAGTAGTATCGAATGGTGTGACATAGAAACAACAATAGAAAAAGAAAAAAAAAACTAGTTTGTTGGCTTCTTTCTCGACTTTTACCTGTTAGAGCCATGATCTGTACGTATTATTTTATCAACAACTAGAAGCAACCAAAGAAAATAATATTGTATTTAGACAAATTCTCAAAAGTTTAATTACAGCGCTAAGTATCTTCTTAATGTCGTTGTTCTTAATTCAAGTTATATCTTTGACAATTCTGTTCGAAGCGCATCTGGTCGATGTCCTAAAATACTACATTCTTCCAGCGTAAAAAAAAGATGAAAATGACCTCCGAACAGAGAAAAACCTATTCTTACTTGTATATAGCTAACAATGCAAACCAACATTTCACGTTACGATTATGGACCTGTTCGCCGTATTCGCCATTCATATTTTTATATTCTGAATTCACGACACAACAGTAGCAGCAGGTACGCGCTGGAAACAAAGTGCTGGTACGTTAGAGTTTCCTCGTTCCTAATGGCTGCCAACTCAGACGGCTCGCTATCAGTTTGTAGATGCTTCCGATTGACCCCATAAAAATGTATGGAACAAGGTACCGGCGGACCCCTTAACACCTATCGACTTGTTACGATAAATAAGAGAATAATCTTCACGTTAAGAGAACGTGCACGTTTGGTATACAGCATAATAAACATGTTTGTTATTGGTGCGCCCGTTTTTATAAAGGAAATATGGACATTTACAGCAAATGTATAAAGGTAATAAAACATGATTAAGGATTTTATTTTCTTTTTCCTTCAATACAGTCGAGCGCGTGAGCTATAGGATAAAATTGATTATTACTCGAAAGTTATGAAGCTTCTGTTTGATTTCAAATTCATTAAAATTTATATATTATGATACTACAAAAACTATAGGTATGCATTACACAGATAAAATACGAGATTTCTAGCAAAATCATTGTTTCGGAGACAAATATTTTACTTCCTTTGTATAAATTGGTTCGTTTCCTTGTTCTTCGTGACACAATGCAAAATAAACTACACTACAAGAGGAAATAAAGAATAAATTTTATAGTGTAAAAACAGTAAAATATGCAAACCTTCTTAATCCGAGGGTCGCCAGAGACCTCTTCACTTTTATCTGTGTAGTGTGGACTTCTCCTTATAATTTCAAAATGATTGCAACACCTGCATCCAAAAATTAAAACTTCTATGAACAAATCTGCGGTTCAGGTTTTAAAGAAACTTGTAGTATAAATTTCATTGATCAAAACCATTTCAACAATTTTATGGACTATCTGGGACGGAAAAGATCGCAGAATAGAATTAGAACCACAGGGTAGATACTTCTCGCTAAACCTAACTATAGTGATTTTTTTATAGCTTAATATAATCACATTGTCTACAAGGTTTCTTTCCAACTTGATGTTTCTCTATCGAATTATAAGATGGTAATTACGATGATGAATTAGTTGAAAATTTCTGAAAAAAAGGATATCCTATCATATCTATAGTATGTCTGAATTACTATAGTGAAAGCTGTCACTCTGTTGATACTCATGCAATCACAGTCTGTACAAAATTCCATAGATTAGCACCTGAAGTCCCTAAATTAAATTTAAATTTAATTGTGTTGTGATCGAACATTGAACATTGCACATTGCATCAGATAAATAGGTCGATAAATTTCTGTGAGATGAGATACACTCTCAAATGTGAAATGAGAATATTTCTAACGGAAACTAACTAGTTTCTAACTTTGGTAAGTAAAAATGCACGGGAACATGCTTTTATTACGCTTTTAACTCCAGAATTGTAATTTACAAGGTGGTAACCTATATACAGTGCGATTCTAAACTATGTTCCCCCACTAACTTGAACTTATGATCGGTTTAAAAGAGAGATTCCAGTTTTGGGACATTAATATGAAATATTATATACAACATTCCTGGAGTAAAATTTCTATTTATTTACGACATTTTGACTTTTGAAATTTGAAAACTAAATAGTTTGTTCAAACGCAATTATTTCGATGCATCCATACAACGAAATATTTTATTCGGTATTTCAATGTTGTTGCCTAAAATAGATACTTTCCAAACTTCTCAATCCCATTTATAGAGTAGATTTACATATATTACATACTAAGAACGTTGATATCTTTATGCTCTGTCCACCTTTTCATTTCGCCATTTCGGTGTTATCAGTTTTTATTCTAACTTCCTTAGTATAAAACCTTAATCTCGTTCTTTTATTGGAAAATTACTCCTAAACTGTAACTGCGCATAAGAATATCCAAATGTATTGTATTGTAATATCATAATGAAAATCGAATAAAAAAAAATTATCTTGGCCTGAAAAAACTAACCCTCTACTTTAACTTGATGCCTGAAAAGTAAAAAAATACGTGTAATTCAGTCGTAGTTAATGTTTTCTTTCAGATTCTCCTTAAGTTAATGTGTAGAAAGGTAGAAGTGTTTCTTTCGATTCTCCAATCTCTTTCTTCTTTTACGTACTATACTTATACTAGCTTTCGTTTTTAAACTTCTTTTTTCAACTTTCGTTTTCCTTCTTCTTCATTTTTCAATTCCGTAATTAATTGACTGCTTTTCCTTTTTGTATTTGAATTATTCGATCATTACTCATTCCTACATTATAGAAAAACAAATAGAAATAACTGAGCATTTGATGCTATATGAGCTGAGAATCGCATACGTATGAATTATTTTTATATTTTATCATTCTTGATGATACTGCAAACTGGATCAACTATTAATTACATCCAAAAATGGCGCGATGAAATTTATCGAGGACGGACAATATAAATGTTTTTCACGAAACATCTATAGATGCAGACTTTGAATTCTGATGATAAGAGAAGAGTGTAAATTCAGAATCCATGTGAATAGTATGGTCAAAAAATAAATCCCATGGTGTAAAACGCGACAAAAATTTAAGCTAATGTTCTGGTACTATCTCTTTCAATGCAAACCTACATCACACATTGTTGGAAATTGCATAACTAATGCCAATTAAGCGAGCTATGGAACTTTGCCGCCTCTCTCAGCATTGTGCTGCACGTAACTCTTTAAATATAAAATTACTTGAATGACAGTGGCACTCATGAACACTATAACTTTATTTCTGGAAGGAATTTTCAACATTTCTCTAACACTATTCTGCCACTACTGTATTCGAGATAGCCTACGGTAACGCGTTTCCGAACAACCTACGATCAACTTTCCGAACAGGTTCATACTGTCGTGTCTGGTCTGCGTTCTCAGAGATTGCCGTATTCTAAAGCTTACTTGAAAGTTTTTCAACTACGAATTCCGTGGATGCTTCTTCCATCTTGTGCAAAATTTAGAAAAACATGTTGCATCAGATGAAGTTTTAAATATATAATAATGATGCTGTATTTCATATGCAAACACAAATCGTCATCTTTGCAACATTTGACATTAATTGATTTTTTTTTTTATTAATGTGTGGTAGGTGCTTAGTTGCAGTGACTCCGTAAGCTGTATTACTTGTCTGGCTATCACTGCAACTCTTGCGGTGTAGTTTAGTGTGTGTAAGTTGTGTTGAAATGGCTTTGTGACAGCATCATATCGCCTTTTATGATGCCGCGCTGTTAATCACTTTGCTCCCAACAGCGAATGGCAAGTCGATCCGGGATTAAACTCTGAAAAATGTCACCGTCCCTCCAGAGAATTGAACCCCGGCACCTATCGTCCTCTCACAACAATAGTCAGCCGCCTAACCACTGCGGCCATCGACCTGTTAAAACAAGCATTACAAGAATTTATATACTGAACGCTGCAACTCATTCTATGTTAAATTGGTTTGAAAGTTGTTATATTGAAAAGGTCTGAGCAAATGGTCGTTGTCCAACCTGTAAGTCTTTAAAGTGAAAATCGTTCCAACAATCACGTAGAAGTAATTCATTGCCGATTGTATACTGAAGTAAGAACGACGAACTCCATGTGGAAATTTATTGACTGTCTGTGGAAAGTACTGCATGGTAGAGATCTCTAGCGAGACGAAATCGATATGATCGAAATGGAATTAAAAACTACAAGCATGACAAGATGATACGAACTCTAGAGGATTAAGACTAAAGAAATAGTGTAGCCCGCAATTTTGAAATAGACGACTGAAAAAAAATGCGAAGTTCTTTGACAAGGCCGTAGTGTACAAGTCTATTTGACTGGTGGTTACTTTGAGGAGTTCGTATTATTTCTTCTACAGAATTGCTTTCATTGTGTACTATATGTAGTACATAAATAATATAAAAGCCTATTAAATAATTGGTGTAATTGTAATAGATATGTTTTTACACATAATGTAAACGACAGTTAAAAATTGAATTTGTGAACGAACACAATTATTCAATACACTTTTTACATTCAGTATATGTACTAGTACAGGAACGACGCCTGTAATGTAAGAAGAAGAAATTTGTCTTCATTTGCTCATTTTTATCATGGTTACAGATAACGATTGAGAGTAACCATTCTATCCTACACGTATGTATGTATGTGGAAAACTAGCATTTGCTCTTTCGAAAGTACTGGGAACGATTCTAGAGCAGTATTCACGGGCTTCTCAGACCAAAAACTACTAATTACATTCAGTTTACAAAGCAAAGGAGGAATGTAGTAAATATTTTACGGCCAGTTCTAAAATATTTCAACATGAATGAAAACCAGAATTTTCTGGTTGGCGTTAATACAGTACAGAAGGGAATTGTACTGATAAACACCAACGTGTACCAACATGCACATGCACTTCCCGGGTGTATGGTGTTCTTGATCATATAAAAGTCCATCGATTCGTATCTCTCCGTAATTCCTTGGGAGCTATCTCGATAACTGAAGTTGTACTATTTCCCCAGTCGAATTTAAACGTGCTTGGTGATTTAATTTTTTTGCAAAAAAGTACAATGTTTGAAGAAAGATTATTACTTATCAATATAAATAAAAGTTATTTTCTTGGATATTCTCACATAGACAGTCATTTAGTTGCTTGAAAATTATGCAGATGATGAATGTTAAATACATACTATGTCGGTTGCACTTTCTTATATCTTTACGGAATCAATTTAATTAATAGATTTTCTGAATTAACAGTAGGTACTAAATATTAAGAATAATGTTATTTTTAATGTAAATTTCGACAGGACAAATCAGTCCATATCACATTTTTCCTCGATTCATACTATGATATCCATTTGTCTCTCTTCTGTGAACATGCCCAGATTTTCGCTGAAAAATTCTAAGCGTATAGTATACCCCCCTGTTGTACACTACGGATAATCTCAGGCAATAACCGTTTTAGACTCAGGGGTGTGCTGTGATAACATTATACCGCGATTGTTTCGGGTACTTGACCACTACAGAGCCCATTTCATAGCCTCTATCGTTATCGTCTTCGTGGCGGAGTGTATCTGCTTCCCTCCACGTCTCTACCTCGCATGCCGTAACGCACGAGGCGCAAAGGAAAACGGCCCCACATACTGCATATGGAAGATTCGAGCGCGTTAAAGGAAAAGCCGAGCAATTACTTGAGGTTGAGAACGAGGCGTTATCTAGTTGTTCTACGTGTAAGAGGACTTAGACGTCGTACTGCGGGTTCTGAGTCATTTAGCAGAAACCTGCGGCGCCTTATATACCCTGGTGCTCATAAGTTTTCGAGTAATCTCCGTTATGATATAAATTACTGACAATGCAAGCAAGATACGTAAAAGTCATAGTGATATTGATATATTGTAATCTTTTATCGATGAGTATGATTGTAACGTATAATATCATAAAAATCATAATCATGTTTACTTGGACATTAGACCTATATTCGCACTAAAGTCATGTTGTTCTCACTGCTTTACGATCTGCCTACGCCCTGCAGCCAATCAAATACTTAATTAATGATTAATTAAAGCGAGAAAACGTTTTATGAGTTCTAAACATTTTAGGAAAGGAATATAGTAAGAGGTAATTAGCCTCACTAACTAGTGAATTTTTCACTACCATATTTTGCTTAGTAGTTGATTTTATCCAAGTATAATGGTTTGTTTGTTTATTTTATTTCTGACCCAAAAATTACATGCCGGAAACGTTTTCGATATTAATTTTTTAATTAATATTAGCTATTTTTATCTACTGTAAAAACCCAAACCCAAGAAATTCCTGGATTCTTAAAATGTAATGTAACTTGTTTACTTTTATCTATCGTAAAAATAACGAATCTAACATGATTGAAAAACTCTCACACCACAATTGACTGGTGTCACTCTCAGACGCTGATAATTTCCACAACATTAATAAATATATTAAACTCTGTGTATGGCACGTATCAATATTTTGACTTTCCGACTACGGCATTAAATTCTTTGTAATTATTGCAGCATTTGAAAATAACTGGAAATACTAAATAAATTGAAAACTAAGAGCATTACAGAAAAATCAGTGGTTACTAACTGTCGCAACTCTACAATAAAGCATTTGGATAAGACCGAAAATTTTTCAAAATCAATCTTTCTAATAAAATAGATCTGCATTTGGAGCATTCTGAAAATTGTATCAAATAAATCTCGTTATACAGACCTCTACCAATCATTTAGACGCAGTATAGGAAAGATCAGCGTTCGAAAGATGGGATCCATTTGAATTGAAAAAATTGCCACACATTTAAGCATTTGTCACAAAACCAGTTACGATAAGGACAGAGCAAGCATTTGATTTATTTAGATCGACAATAACTTTCTCAAGGTACGTATCACATTTTTCAATAATTTTTAATAAATTACTCTATATTTACATCTTAATAAAAGTGGGTGTATAAGGTCATATATTCATTACCCAAAGAGCTCAAATACGATTTGAACTAAACTTGAGTTTTATAAGAGAAAGAGATTAGTTTAAATCGTCTCTCTTTACTGCAACCAGTCTTTATCTTATACGTTGAATGAAAAACTTTTGCCAGAAATATTTGTACCCATACCTACCAGCCCATGTTTCTATTTAAAGAAGACGATGCCAGATCATTTTGAGAGCTCCTCGTATCATATATACCAGATACATTTTTCCTGGTTCATCTTCATATAGAATGTGTTATAGTATATAAGTTACGGAGTTTTGGCATATCATCCTACATAACAAGCAACATCCAGAAGTCAACAAATCAATCGAAACTTCCAAAATGCGCATGCATATAATCCAAGTCCATGGCAGAAGTATACACATTAACGCACTCACTAAGAGAAAAACTTTCTCCATAGTGATATGAAAAACATGGTATGTACAAAATTACATTGTACAAAGAAATCTGCAGTTTTTATCAAAAAATAAAAAATATTTCATTCATTTAGAAGAAAAGGGATTATGCAGGAAGTATGCATGTAGTTGCCATCCAAAATTAATTCTAGATGATGCTGCTGGAGCTTAAAGCTTTCAACTAAAATTTCATAGTCCCTCATAAAACATTTAATAATTTACTTGGGTTACTACTTCTGATACGATAGTGTAGTGTAGGTTTCAAATACTTCAAAAATAAATATAGTACAATCCACATAAAACTGGCTGTTATAGTGTATGTTTTGCAATGTATATATATATATTTTTAATCTGTGATGGGTGCCAATTCCAGGCCTTCCACACTGTATTGTTTGTCTGACTACCGCTACAACTTTTGTTATGTAGTTTGTGTCGCCATCTCCTCGGAGAATGGAATCCCGGATTTCAGCGATCTGCTAGATCATTGAGTAGCCGCCTAACCACTACGATTATCAACCTGTGCCATTGACAATTACATTCTAAATTTATTATTACATATGGCGCTTTCGGCATTGCGATAACGCAAATGATACTACTAAGTATTTTTTACGAAAACATAATTAATTATATTCTGGAATAAATTGATTGTTAATTTGTTCCTGTTTTATTTACCTACACACGGAAAGATGTCTGAGACTAATAGTATAATTACTGTTACTAACGTTGTGTGTAAATGTCTTAGAACTGTGCTTTAATATTTTATCCACGTTTTATTACATACAAAATCGCAACTGAATATAAAAGTAATCATAAATTCTTATCAGTCTTATTTTTTTACAATATTCATTAATAATCTTGGTACAAAAACCTACAAGTAGCACAACAATGCAGTAGAGCACTTATGAGCATAAGCGTAGGTGTGTATCTTTGTTAGAAATAGTCGAGTATTACGCCAGTTGCACTTGATAACCGCGGGGTAGCAGCGATGATGAGATTTTGCCTGATGATGAGGAAAGGAGATGGCTTATCTTTATGCAGGAAATGGAGTTCGGAAGACGCTTTTGTGCTCTCTACGGGACCGCATTATCCAAGATGATGCAGACTTCGAATTGTCTCAAGATATCCGATAGGAGGTTGAGATTTTGGATGGCAATCAATACACAAATTATTATTGGTGAAGTAGTAGCCTGAGGAAAATAAATATGTTTGAGTAAAATTGACATCAAGAGTCTTTTTTATTGATTGTTAAATTTAAAGAATTAACCATATTTAACGGATTCGCAACATTGAATAGAAGATAGCAATTTAAATTGGGTGACAATTGTTACTTTGTCCCATGGAGTAATTAGAACAATTTGAACGTTTTATTGCACTGCTAGGGCGAGCTTAATTGCAACAGCCGAATATGTTAGCTAAAGTTCGCAAAAACGCGTGTGCTGTATACCACATTTATTAAACGTTGAAAGCAATTCATTCTGAAGTAGAAACAGTGACAAGATATACAGTAGTACCGAGTATTACTTCATGTATAGATATATCTGTCATATTAACGAACTCCATTGAATGGGAACATACTGATCACATTTAATTTTCTTCAATACAATATTACTTCAGGTTTTTTTAACGGAATTGTCCAAATGTAATAAAAACAAAGTGATGGTAACTGTAGAGAAAGCAGAGTGGATGTATTTCCATAATACCATTAAACAGAGGATCCTGACGAACTAATAATATATGTAACGAACTTGGTAATGGTGGCAGTTTGAGTGACGAATCATTACTAAATATATACTACACATCTGTTAATCCCTTTCTTAATTACGACGTGATCGCTTGAGGCAAATGATTTCGAATACAACATCAAACAATCTTGCAAACAACATATATTTAATTATAAATATTGACATGAGATATACCTGTAGACAAATAATCAAATATTAACTTTCTCATGTGCACACATACATATACAGCTGTATAATATACATATATGTACAGTAAGCAATGATAATGGGTGGACAGTCCTGTCACAATATGATAACACCCAAGCCGCGCCGAAGATATCCGATGTATTAGATGCAATACTCCCTAACTTTCATTTAAGACCATACACCTACAGGTAAAATCGTAACGATAAGAGTTTCTACATTTCAGGGTGATTTAAAAGCTATTTACACATGCAAATTTACGGTTTAATATAATGCACACAAGGTCACTAATCTTTATGTGACTATTTCAATATTTTTAATTTAATTTGTCTTACGCTGTTGAAATGCATATACCATTATGTGCAATAGAACTGGAAAATAGCGGCAACAGCAACACATTTCTAATTAGTAGAACTCTAAAACTATAACAGTTAAAAATGAGTTCTCGTATAAAAAAATCCTTAATTTGAATCGCTCTTTCCATATTTGATATTCGGATCCGGATTGATGTATGTATTTTACCATCATATTGGAATACCCCTACGAAACTATCAAAGTAACGCAAACGACATATAGATACTAAACGATACCTGTTTTCAATATTTTAATCATTCACTCAAGTAATCTTGATAAATAATACTTACTAAACTCGTAATTTATTCATTCTTATTTCTCCACGAGTCTAAAATTAAATCTTAATATTACGCTAATGATGTCTAGTTTATAATCATTCTTGATGACACTTGACTTATAATCTTTAATAAGAATTATAGAGGAAGCAGATAAATGAATTCTATTAGGATCTATTAGGATATATTAGAATAATTTGTTTAGTAATTTAATATTGTATTAACAATCAAATTTCCTTCGAAGCATTACAGTCTCATACGCCGAATATTTAAACCAAATTTATTAATCCATGAATACCATTAACTGTAAAGTAGGGATTAGACCACAATAAATATAAGCTATTGTATGCAAAACAAATTACTGTTTAATATTATCCTAATAATTAAATCTTGCTTGATGATCTGCACTGTGATCTCTTAACTGGAACTCAGATTCCACATATTGAAATACATAATCCTAAATTTTAAGAATTGTTAATTTCAATGAGGAGTGTTTTTGTAACGAATTCTCAGAAAGTTCTTATTTTCTTAATATAAACTTATGTATAATGATTAGCTAAACCAATTATGAGCACCGTTTGAATATGTTTTAATTACGTTATTACATTAAAGCCAAAGAGGGGGCGAAAAATAATTTTTATATTGCCTTATTCGTTCTCAATATAAAAGCCTCTCGTCTTGAGAGTATTTAGTTTGCTGTAATCGTCGTAAAAATGCCCGCAACAACAATAGAAACGCGAGCAAAAATAGTTACCCTTTGGGAGCGTGATTTGTCCTACAGGCAAGTTGCTGCAGAAGTTGGTGTATCGGTAAGTATATAATCTATTTTTATTGTTCTATATGAATTCTTTGAGTGCATTGCACAGATACTATTTTATTCTATTTTTTGTACTTTAGTGTATTGGTGTTGGTTCATTGATGTTCTGGCTTGATGACTTAGCGTAAAACGGTTATTTGACTAATAAATAGAAATTGAAAGTCAGTGATATGAACACCAAAAAAACTTGATTCTAGAGTTTTCAAATCAAATGTACCTTACGCACACACATTAAATATTAATTGAAAGATAAATAAATGTTAAGTTGATTGTAACTACATTTCACTCATCATTAGATAACGTTTAGTCCTTCTATTAACAAACAAAATATGCCAACGAGTAGGTATTCATTTGTTTTATGATATCCCTCGTTGGTCTAAATTTTTAGTAACCGTTACTTCTGTGGAACTCTATAAAACTGTATCTTTTCTTTTTTTCTCTAACTGTACTTCAACATAACGCTGGCGAACCGAAAACGAAGATGTAGCTCTACGAAATAAATCGAGGCCTGGACAACCACCCAAAATTAATCCAGAAGATGGTAATAGAATTTTGAACTACGTTCAACAAAATCCAGTCACCCATCATCCATTTTTTGTTTTTATTTATTTTTCCATAAGTAAACACTTTAATGAAAATTATCTGTATATAGCAGTGAAATAATTATATAAAAACCTATTTAACTCGAAAGATTTTTTTTCTTATACTTCATATAACCAACACGTATAAAAAGAAGATGTATATGTTTCTCCGGTTGACTGTACTATTAAATTTATTAGATTCAAAAATTTAGTTGCTTAACCACTGATGACATTAAAAAAAGGTTTTTTATATTGTTATACCCCTGGGAATTGAAAACACAATTTGTGGAATACCAAAAATGTGTGTTTCCAACTAAACTTCCTTCATATAATATATAATTTGTAATAATTTCTGATTAATTCTTTACGTACACAGAAAGAACTCTTTCGTATTCGGTAGTGATATATGAAAAAAGACAATACATGTATTTAAATCTGCTTTCAATATCACTATAAATTTCTATTATAACTTTTACTAAATACATATAACATTAATAATAATTCAATAATGATAGAATACATCAATACATATGATAATCTTATATTATTATTGTAACGTGACTACGACCCAAATATCAAATACGGAAAGAATGATTTTAATTAAAGTTCTTTTGTAAGAGAACTCTCCTCTAACTGCTACAGTTTTCCAGTTGTACCAATTAGAAGTGTGTTACTGTTGCCGATATTTGTCAACTCTATTGATACTGTAGGAGAATCTAAAATATTTAAATAGTCACATGAATATTAGTGACCTTGTGTGCATTATATTATACCGTATTTGCATGCTAAATGGGTTTTAAATCACCCTGCAATGTAGAAACTCTTGTCGTTACGATTTTACCTGTATGTGTACGGCCTTGAGCGAAAGCGAAGAGTTATTGCAAGGGTATCAATAGCTTCGGTATTTCTCGTATTATTATACTGTGACAGGACTGTCCAACCTGTAACGTTGCCTACTGTACGTGTAAGAAATGACGCAATTCCCAAAAGAAACAACGGCACGCACACACGCACTACTACCGAACAATAACTCGCTGTTTTCTAAAGGTGGAACATAACCGTATTCCTTAACAATCCAGCACGTGCTGTGAAGTTGGAAAAATAACTAATTTAGCTTTAAACAAATATTAAGTTTTGTATGTTATTGAGAATGTTTTACCCCATATCTGAATATTTACATATTGTACCAGGGTATTTTCTCTGTGTAATCTGTTATACATATATGTATGTATCTGTATGTCACAATTTATTGTTATTTATAGTTTTCCTACTTGTTATTGTACCGATTCCATAGATATGAATTCATTTGTTACACTTTTTGATAGGAATTGATTTTTTCTTTATCAAGCATATGATGAGCAATTTATTACGTTCGGATTAACTTGCAAATACTTATTACTGCAGTATACACAATCAAATGTATGCAATGCAATCCAGTATTTTAGACACGAGTCTAAGATCAACACAGATCTGTTTGATATCATTAAGTTAATCTTAGAAGTTAGACCTGCTGTAAGCTTATTATTAGAACTTTAAAACATTATTACGAATTTTCAATTAATGGATATAAAATTCGAATAACATGGATATTACAATAGCATTAAGTTTATTTATAGATAAACCAAACATGCAAAATCCGATAAATCCAAATTTATTATTTTTGAGATATTAACAAAACAAATCATGTACAGTGCAGCCATACAGTATAATAAATAAATGAATAAAGTTCATAAAATAAAAAAAATGTAAGCTTATTTAAATAATTGATTAAAGTTTACTAGAAAATATTTATAAAATGTCTGATGTCATTGATATATTTTAAATAGCAACTTGTGCTTTTTTCTTCGGTTTAATAGAGTACCTATTCGATAATTGCAACGAAAAATAACATTTTGTGTTTGCAACTTTCTGTAAAAAAAAACAGAAAAACTGTGTTTTCGAAAACAATTGCAAAAAAAACATTAAATGAATGACTGTACGAAATAAATAAGGTTTCAAAATGCTCTTGACAATACACAATCGTGTTAAACATTCCAACACCATTGAGTCTAATTGACCGAAATTGCAGATGAATGCACTAGTGCTTTTTAAATCACGTTACCCGGTCAATTCGGAATGATTTCAAGGACTGTGGGCTCTTAATAAATAAAATTGGTAATAAATAAAATTCGGTTGGCCATTTCAGAAATTTTCACCTCTCACCTACCACCTACCTATTTCAATTTTTGAACATTTAGTTGCGAAGCTATTATGTTGATATTAAATACTCTTCAAAATCTTATATGCCGTGGGGTAAAAGATGCTGAGTGAATATGAAAAAGGACAAATTAATGCTCTTCAGTGATCTGGCATTAGCTCACAAAATAGCGAGAAGTGAACGAGAGAGTGTTGGAAATTTTTGACATAATAAAGAAAATTACGACAAGCCGAAGAAATCTTGCCGTCCTCAAGCACTGTCATCAAGAAATAAAAAGCAAATTTTACAGAAGCGTCAAATTCGTCCCTTTAATTTGGACTGGCCTGATGGGTTTTCATATTATTATTATGATTTACAAAAGATGAACGAATATTTCTTCGTAGACAAATGGGCGGAGACTTAATAATGATATGGGCTGCAATTGACTATCATGACAAGCACAGTTTTCAATTTTTTAAACCAAACTCCTTAACTTTATAAAAAAATTTTGAAAACAGAGCTTCTAGTGCAGACTGAGCGTTTGGCAGGTGCAGATTACATCTTTCGATAAGATAAAGGTTTTCGGACTACAGAATTGAGCTTCTGGATTGGCCAGGAAGATCGCAAAACTTAAACATCAAAATATATCAAAAATGGTGTCATATACAACAATAAAGATAATCAAGCAATCATGGACTGTTTGAATCAAATTCCTCAACATTGTATAACGATATGAAAAATAGAATTTTTTGTGTTATTCAAAATAAGGGAGGCTTCATAAAATACTATTAAATAAATTTTAGTTAGTTTCCTTAGAATTTATTTATTATTCCTTTTTAAATACTTGTTGCGTCTATATTTTTGTCGCGACTCTCAAATTGGAAAAAAAGGAAAAATATGTTTCCATTAGTCTTCAGCGTAAACAAACAATAACTTTCTTTTCACTCTGTTGTACGTGAAATTTTAACTTGAATATGAACTTGAAATTTAGAAGAAATTAAGAAAGTTTGCATATATTTCTAAATTCCCACAAAGAAAGAGATGCATCTATATTTTTGTCGCGGAATTTACCTATAATATTAAGACACTTTTACCAAGAATTTTTTTTTCGATTTTATGAGTCTTATTCCACACTTCACAGCCTCACTGTATATCGGAATCTACCATTTCTTAATTTAATATTACTGGCTTTTGTTTCTGGATTCTTTAATATAATCCCTGGCTTTTGTTATCGCGGCAACTTTTTTACGTTCTAATTATTGGGAATTATCGGCTATCGCGTGGTTTTTAGATTATGTTGGTATGTTAAATGGTGTTCAATATTGAAGTGTCTCCTTTATAATCAAACAAAATTTATAATGTATGTATTGAATAAAAAATAGACAAATATAAATTAAACAAATTAATGTTTTTATTTTCGGTACAGATTCAAAATTGTGTAATTTTTTTAGGATACTCTATTGGCGGACATTTATAGAACATATAGAAGCTACCTTTCTTTTTTCACATACAGAGGAACCCAAAATAAGTATGACTTTCTCTTTCAGACTTATTAACAAGTTGGACTATTTTGTTAAGAGGTAGGCTGATAGAAACAAGGTTATTACAGATGTGGACGATTTTAAGGGAAGAGCGCAAATCAGAAAACGACAAACAAGTAAGATAAGGTAATCGCCGGGTACTCAAAATATTTCACTTTGATTTTGCGTTCGGCGCAAGCAAAATTGCTCCAAAGATGTATTCAGGCTTCATTGAACACGATAAGAAATCGTTTGGCTGAATCCGATTTCTAAAACAAGTATTCAGTCAGAAAATTAATGAAGAGACAATGTTTGTTGCAAGAATGTATTATTTAGCGGCGAATCGTCTTTTTTGGGCAGAGCACCTAAGTGCACCTAAGCACCAATAGTGTTGGAATGATACATGATACATTACTATCTATATACCTCTTGTCCATTAAAGAGCTTTCTGGTCAAGGTAACCACTGCAGCTGCTTGTGGGTGCAACGGAGATTGGATGATGACATTCCGCGTTTAGATTAACGAGTCCGTCGCCGGATGCCAATCCAATCGAAAATATTCGGTATATATGCAGTGCAACTGCAAAGAAAGAAAATAAGCACCACTGCCCATCTTAAAGTAGTTCTATAAATACATAATTGGGAAATACTTACTTTCTTAAATAGATGTTCGTGTTAACTTGTTCTGCAGAAAACACATCTGTAGTTATACTCGTTTTAAGCGGAAGTAATCAACTTGTTAGTTTTTTAGTTTGCATGAATGTATGCAAATTAAGCTTGAATATTCAATATATTCAAATATAATAATTACTGTCCATGAACAGTATCCTAAAAAAAAAACACATTTATGACTCATTAATTTGAAACTGTATGTATCGTCTCCTGTGGTTTTGAGATAGATTGTTCTTTTAATTATAACTGAGTAAGTACTGCATATAATCAGATAATATTCAAAACATCACTAATACTAAATATCTTAGGTATATCAACGATTTTTTCGCACACATTTTGTGCTATGATAAAATATTCATTTGACGTGAAATATTGATTAAAAAATATAAAATATCTAATTTACATAACATACAAACACATAGATCCCTTGTCTGTCTTGCTATATTTATAAACATCATTGAGAGAGCACCTCCAATCACAACACAACATGTATTTCGCATACTCTCAATCTCTTCTTCATTCATATATCAGAATAAATAAAGAACGTACCGTTATCAGTCGTTGAATGGAGCACTCTATTTAGTTCCTAAAATTTAAAGATCTGTTCTTCAAAATGTTAAAGTAAATAAAACGGATTGTGGTGAAACGTTAGGAACTGGGGTTCAATTCTCCGAGAGCGCGGTGACATTTGTGTCGGAAAACTGGATTCCAATCAATCTACTATTCGCTGTTGGTAGCAAACTGGTTAACAGTGCGGCATTATAAATGGCAATATAGTGCTGTCACAAGACCATTTTAACACAACTATATACACACAAGCTACACAGCAAAAGTTGCGATAGTAATCGTACAAGCGATACAGCTTAAGACACTGCAAGTAGCACCCACCAGACATACAAAAATATACGACTGGAGAGTCTATCCAAATAATCTCAACACTTTAGCTATTATTTTCATATAAACGACTCATAGTAATACAAAGTCAACTATGAAACATTTTCGAATACTTGTCATACGCACACTCATTATTACAGTTTCCTTCAGAAATATTTCGTTCCATGTTTAAAATTGTTATATTTAAATCCTAAAATTCTACATTAAATTGTTTCTAATGAGTATAGTATTGAAGAATTCTAGCAGAGATACTAAAATGTATCATCCCAACCAGACTGGCCGACAAACCGGTCTGCCGCCGCTTGCAAATTTAGAGGGGCATAAACCGTAATAATAATACAAACTAAGTTGATAACTTTGCCAACCGTAAATTGTCGAACCATGAACCCTTCCATTTCGTCTGACGAAAATTCAGTTATAATCCCATAACGTCGCAAATTATAAGTTCCGCTCGCATTAGAGAGCCTTCGGTTTCCGCTATTGGCAATATCCGGTGGCAGCTAGCTTTTCTCGCGTCCCTCCAGTAGCGCCCCCATTCCACTTATTTCGTCCGACCGCCACATGCTTCAACTGTTGTTTTACGAATGTTGTCAATATTTATACCGTGGAGAAATTACTATATTTTTTATATTAATTAAACGCGAATATATTCCAAACGAGAACAATACCTGGTTGTAATATGTAAGTAATAAATGTTTTAATTATAATAGTTGACCATAGATTTTCAAGACGATGAGCAGACATAACAGTACTGTTGCACGCTCTATATCGCCTTACATATTGTACGGAATATATTGTAAACTTATTACGTTATTACACAGAAACTCAGTTATAAAAGCTTGAACCCTTACTATTTCTTTTTTTTTAATTTTTATTTTACAAGTACATATACGTATCTACTTCTACGTACAAAACTTTTAGAGTACCAAACTTTACTAGTAGGAAGAAGTTATATCAAAGCTCCTCTTAATATGAGCATTATGAGAAAATGAATCTTGAATTTGTTCAAATATAGAACCGTAGAAGTTGTACTTATAATGTAGCACTAATTTAAAATTTTCCTAGACAATGTCATCGTTTATCAGAAGATGGTAAAATCGAGTTACGTATAATATCTAACATAAACACGACACTGTTTTTAAGCAAAATAAAAAACGGTATCATGTTTTAATTACTTCCTTTCTTATGCTTGAGTGATGTATTAAACGTTGCTAACAAATAAATAATACATTCTCAATAGAAATGTTGCCAAGACTCGTAATTCTACGCGTGCTAATCAAAATAATCACTGATCACCAACATATGAAGATGGATTCTAAAATTGGTAGATACATACACTCATCAATCTTTTTGTCTCAAAGTTTACCTGTTAACAAGCTAAATAATAATATAAAGTGAACAAAATTGTGACAAAATGGCGCAAATTACGGAAGCAGAACTTGCTAGTCAATCAACCGAAGATGATTGTTTAAAGCAGAGTTGAACACCTATGATTGAAAGCACTAATAATTAAGGTCGCTCGATTAGTCATTATTCATTTAATTGTAATTATTTTAATGTAATCATGTTAACAATAATCTGTAATCACAATTTTTATCATTAATCATTATTCTTAATAGTCATTAGCATGACTTCAAAGATGATGAAATTACCCTTTTCGAATGTAGTAGTAAAACTCTCTCACTCACAGTTTTACGAAAACATGAATTTTATATAACATTTGAATTCAACCCCTACTTAATGAACTAGATATTACATCCAGTGGTCTTAAATGTTATGAATCGCAGGTTATTATGTCGACCAACAGTATTTGATGAAACACGAAGAGATTAAAACATCTGCCAACATTTTTAAACACCTTTTCATTAAAGATTTCCTGATATAGTAAACCAGGTTTATTTTGAACTCCACAATCACAAATACGTATTACTATTAATAGAAGAAACTTTGTAAAACCCTTCAAAATCTATTGTGTACAAAATAATTCTATTGAAATTGCCGAAAATGAAAATACATAGAATACAAGCGAATCAGATTCCAATACAGATTCAGATACTTACACTTTTTTAACAAAAATAGTTAAAATGTTGTTTAAATCTTTCTGCGTCTCCTGATGTTATAAAAACTATATCGAAAAGTGATATGCTTATAGAAATGCATAGCAAAGGACGATTCGATAATGTAGATTTCGAGTATTAAAGAGGTCATAAGTTTTTGATTCATTAAATATCTCTAGTTCACTAAGTGAACGTGACATAGAACGTTACATAGACCAGCACTATGATTACTCTGTACCTGTAGTCGAAGCCCTACATACTACAGGGTAAAATAGAAGTTTTAATAATATGCTGCAAGGTTCGAATCCAGTCCGTGGCGTTTATGGCCTACCTGGCTGGATCGGTACTCTGATGAAGCTAACATTCGCTGTTGTAATATAGCTTAGAAAGCCGTTGCAATTGCGCTTACGATAAAAAAAATGCAAGTACAGCAGATAGGTCATTCGAAAAAATGTTGTCTGACATTAACGAATATCTTCTTTTATTCTGGAGTTGCAAATTATCTCGAAAAAAAGAAGGTATTTTTAAAATTGAATCCAGCTTTGGATTCGTCTGGAGAAATGGAGAAATTATTTCGCTATGCTATGATGATTAGTCTATCAAAATCAATCAAAATATTTATTTATTTATTACGAAACAAACAGACCTATTTACATGTTTCTACCCTAACATAATCACATATAGTACATGTTTCATATAGACGTACTTTAGTTACATTTAAATATTATAACGAGAGTCAACGACGGCCAACACTAAACAGGTAATGATTTCAGTACCTAATGTTTTAAAGGTAGATAAAGATAAACCAAAGAGTTCGAATGTGCTTGATTATCATTATAAAATTTTCATAAATCATTAATTGCTGACATGTTTCTGGAAATATAGAGCAGAAGCACAGGTTTAGTGCTACAGTAAGGCACATGTAAACGAAATAAAGATAACAGTGCAGAATTGTCGATGTAATTATTAAATATCTTAAACCAACACTTCTAGCCATGAAAGATTTCAAAGAAAAAGGAGGATATTATTTATTTCTGAGTTGCGGTCCAGTGGCACGTCCTGCATCATCTATCGATATGAGATCGGTTGTTGTATCGTGTAGGTTATTATAGAGCATTTGGCTATATTAAATGACAAAATATCTGATCAGACTTGTAATGGAAAGAGATAACATCTCTCACCCGCAAAGTAGTTAGGACTTTTGAATGACATTAACTTTACTTGAAAGTACAATGACAATACAATTTACATGCAATTCGTAGGTCTTTAAAGAAATATATAATAGCAATTGAATTTTATGATGCACTTCTATTTTTATTATTCTGACTACGACAACCAAATTTCATAGCAAGAATTTTTAGGGAAAACAATGAACTAGTAATTAACCTTAATTAAAGAATGATTACCTTAGACACGGCCAATGATTAAAGAATAAGTAGCCATAATTAAAGCGACTAACTCAGGCAATATTACCTGCAAGAATAAACTATCCACATGTGATTCGTTATTTATTATTCAAGCATATCTTGCTAGGAAAGAAATCATAATCATGCAGTTATACATATTTCTGATTCTGATTATTTTTTCTGAATCATTTAATCATGATTGTTTTGCATGATTTTTTAGAATGTATTCATTACTTGTGACTAGAATTCGCCCAACTCTGTTTTAAAACGACTTTTAGTAAAGGCGCATTCTATTTCCATTATCAAATGCAACCACTTTAATGTTGCGCTTAACCAAGAGCCGATTTAGTTAAAGAGTCTTTCAGATCTATATTATAAAACCAGGAGTAAGTTTATTTCTCTACAAGTAGTAAAGGTTCGACACTTTTTACGTAGGTATTCACGAAAATCATACTTATGTGAGTCAATCATGTAGAATATTATTCTAAATACGTTTGTAGAATTTATTGAAAAAGAAAGTTTCTAAAAATATTGTATAGTTGCACCTGCACCAATTTACATGGTTATTGAATTAATACATTTTGCAAAAGAATTATTACAAGTACTTGAAAAAATTTGTAGTCATACTCGTATAATTAATTGTAGTAACTACCCAAATCATTGGTGTAGATAATATTATTCTTATTTATCACAAGCAACTTATGCCACATCGTCGTTCGTCTTATATAAACTTGGCACCGTGTCAAATATGTCAGCTTCTTTCTTAATATGGTTGCTAGGTCAAGTTACCGTGGCCTTCCAAAACGATTTTATCTCTAGGTTACCTCGTATGTCCAGTTTTAGTGCCAACTTTTCTAGTTAATGCATTAAAAAGTGCTCAGCTGATGAAAGAAATATATCAGGTTTCTCTTGTCCAATCAACCAACCAATAATTGATTTTTTTAGACTCTATACCTATTTTTCATTGTACATAATATTCAAAAGAGATAAACTTAGAAGAGGAAAGGAGAACAGAATTCATTCGGAAATAACGGCATTCGAATCAAAACATGACACAACGCAGATAATTCCACTTAACAGCCGTAAAAATGCATTCCAACGAAGCAATGTGTTAGACTGGAAGCACAAGTTCCGGGCTAAGCGACCGGGTCCCGCGATGCGCCAGCCTCGGCGACGGGACTCGGGGAACCTGGAGGTGTCGATGACGTCATTGCCGGCGCTATCTACGATTCCCTCGTTCGCCCGGCCTCTTCGTCTAGCACCCGACCGATCGAAAGCGCATTCTCAGGCACCGCGGAGTCGGCCGCTGTCGGCCAGCCGAATTGATCACCGGGCCCCCGCTTAGTCATAGTCGTAAACGCAGCGCCGAATTGGCTGCATTTGTTTACCGCACACATACTCTACAGAGTACGTACAATACGAACCAGTCGGTGCTATAATATAGTTGTACAGAGTGCAAACGACGGCGTGCAGGCGTACAACATAATATTGACAGGCATTTCGGCCGACTCAAATAACATCGTCTTCTTCGCTATTTCGTTTTATTCACTTGTATAGTTTATACCTTGTTTTTATGTAGTCGGAATGAAGTCGTGTTTATGTGCGTGCCGTTTTATGTATCAGCACCAACTCAAATGAGCTGCATTATTGACGATTTTATAGCGACGTTTTCGTAATTTAAACTTCGCGGCTCGTGCACTGATTCGACTTTTCGTGTATTGTTGCACTCCGGGTTGAGCTTATTTCCGATGCAGTAAAATGATCCGTACGCTCTTGATTTGAATCGTAGTCCTTACTGTGAATATCGTATTATTGGTCGTACTGATCGCAGAAATGGTTTATCAGCGAGTCACGTCTAACAGTAAGTTTTCAAATTTCAAGATTAAGCGGTCAATAACGTGTAATATGAGATAGTTATAACATGTTTAGACCCTTTCGACACCACATATTTATTGTCGAGCTAAGCTGTATGTATTGTTCTATTTATATAGCGTATTGATCTGGAATGAATACCCATAGTGTTTGATCATTACAAAGCAAATAGGATGATGTTTTTTGATTCATTGACTTTTTTGTGAATATTTATCTACGTATCTATTTTTAAATATACAGCAACTAATCAATACCTTAATACAGAAATATTTGAAAATAAAAATGGTGTTTAAGTCCTATTAGTAGTTACTACATAATATACACCATTCTTAGAAATAAAATCAAAGAATATATCGAAAAATCCAAAGTAAGTATGAAAATGAAGATATTGAATGTTTATGAAAAATAACTTTAGGAAGTAATTAAAATGCTTAAAGCTGATTGAACCAAAGCTGATTCAATTTTGATATGAAGAAGAAAAAATAAACTTCGTAAACTGTATATTATTTCAGTTTGATTGCTAAATAAAACACTCAATGCGAAAATTAAAAACTGTATTACTATCAAGCTTATCTAGAGAGTAAATAAATAACAGCGTGCATTGCCCTATACACTAACTGTACGGAATACAAAGAACAGATTTTTAGGACGGCATTTTATTGCATTTAAATATTGAGAATGTTTTTTTTTAATTTTGAAATGGTGGATGTAAAAACATATCAGTTTTTTCTAGATTATTCCTTTAACTTTAACATGTTAAAATGTCGAGGATTCTATTCAGAAACCTACAGATAAAGGCGCGTTAAGCAGTCTTTAATTTAACTTTCTTACGATCGCTGTAAAACTACAACATTTAGTAAATATTTATATAACCAGCACTAATTGGTAAAGTAAATATCTTTCACCGGCTCTTCCGCAGATAAGATAAACACTTTTATGTGTAAATTGAAAGCGTGTGGCTATAAAGATTCGAAAAAGATTGAAGTACAATTTTCTTTTATTACTTACTCCAAACTCGCACATTTAGCTCTTTTATTTTTTTAACAAACTTTAATTTGATATTAAGCTTTAAATATCAAGGTTTTCATTCAAAGATATGGTATATTTAGCTTAATTAAAGCAATTTTAGTTTTAGCTGTATATCTCAATTCAATAATACTTAATGTCTTATCATATCATCACAGATATAAAGAACTAAGTTGCGCCGCACGTATGTACCTTCGACGCCACACTCAACTATCTCTATTTATATATCAAATTTAAATTTGGTATTAGGCAGAAGTATTAACAATAACGACAGATACCCCTGATATTTTTCTGGCCATTTTTGAGTTTAATCGTCTTGTAAAAAAAATGTATCTTAGGGCTTAGGGCATTTCGGTACACCCTTCACTGTTAAGATATCATGAAAAGCACTATACCATTTACGACTAGGTTGTGTACATAACAAACCACAAGTATCCATTACAAGCAGTGCAGCTTATAAAGCCACTATAAGTGAGCTCACCATAACAAAGTTTCATATATTGTGACAAACAATTCCTAACTACGATTTTTATGTAGATTGTGTTGTCCGTTGCTTGTCATAGCATGTAGGAGCACATGTAGCGCAGAATGCACAGTAAAATAGCAATCTACACCAACAGCGAAGCCTAGAAGACTGTCAGCAATAGCGATAGTGGAACCCTGGGAACGTAAACATAACTGAATATGTCACGTGCGACATAAGTGTAGAAGAATTTGGCACCTTTCATTTTAATGTTTAAGTACTTAGCAGAAACACAAGGTATGTTTCGCTTTTTATGACATCTTTATCAAAAATTTACAAATAAATTAATTAAAAGTGAACTTATAAAATTCAGTCTGTACTGGTATTGTAGGTTTTTTTTTTCTGTGGTGGCTGCTAGTTGCAGCGGCTTGTTATGTCGTATTGCTTGTTCCGCTAAAACTCTTGTTGGGTAATTTGCGTGTGAGTAAATGTATTCAATGGCCTTCTTACAGCACTGTTTCGCCATTTATAATGCTGAGATGTTAATCACTCTAGATCACTTTAAACAGCAAATAATACATATATCGATCTCTATCATCACTGGGTAGCCGCTGAAACACTGCGACTATCGATTGCGTTAATAATAATAATGTTTATTTCTTAGGGTAGAAATACATCAAATGTCGTACAAATATCATTATCATATGATATTTTTCCAAAAATCTGCCGTTTTGTGTGTTGTCGATAATGTGTGTGTCACACAAATATCAAAATATCATCGAAATTTCGCACTTTATACACAAATCATAGTACATCAAGAATGTGCTGACGATCTTTCCATCCTAAACCAAAGGGAGTTTTGAGTATCATAGAATAACCTTACTACAAATTTCTTACATGATCTTTAATTGGCTAACGAAGGACGCAACTATTTTGAATTTTGGTCAATAGAACAGTTACACAACCTAAATGCACTAGTTACTATTTACACCAACAAATGCATCAGCTAAATCAAAATAAGCTTTGCTATCTTTTCTCTTTTAAATAACGAGATATATTTTGCTTAATTCACATTAATAACCAGTCTGCTTGTTCCCATTCACTTTCTAACTTCGAAAAAAATTACCCTATACCTTTCTAGCATATATAACAGGATGATATCAATTTTACTAGGATATTAGTGAAATGATTTTATTGAAGGACTAACCAAGCATACTAAAATCATAACTATAAGTGAGGGAATAGCATCACCGTCGGCAGCCACGCTGGCACAAACCTTTGATATACCGTTGATATCATCATATTCCATGATTGCGCGTAGAAATAAAGAATTCTCAGATGATAGTATTAGGCAATCAATTCGCTAAAAATTTGTGTTGTTCTCTATAACCGAAGAAATTAGAGCATCAACCAAAGAAGTGAAAAAGTTTTTACACTTATCTGATTTGGAAGAGAATAGCTTTATCTCCAAAATGGCTTTTGCTTGTTTATATTATAGAAATCCCTCTTTGAAAACGGGATACGTTCTGCTGAAAACCTTCAAACAAAAGAAACATTTAATAAAATTATTATATAATTTAGTATGAAGAAAGGTCACTGCGAAAGATACTGATGACGAAACTGTTTATGCAAGAGGAGGATGTCGAAGTAACGCCGGTAGGGATGTTCAGGAACAAGTCCACAGAATCAAAAAGATTAATCGGGTAATTCAGTGAAGGTGATTCTACAGAGAATTTTATGTTACAGTCGTCTCTAAAACACCTTTTTCCATTATTGATTAACAATCTGTATATGATCCTTGCAAAATTTCTCAAGAAAGAAGGCCCAAAAATAAGAACCCGGTGGTCTATATAATTCTATACGGATCACGCATCGGTCAACACATCACTTCAGTGATTGACTTGTAGAAGAATCGCAATAAGAAGTTGTCAATGACAATTACAAAGGCTGGTTTTGAAAGTGCCAACAATCAGACAATAAGCGGACGTCTACTTTGTTTCTTAGAATAAATTAAAATACATTTTAACAAGTATTAAGAAGATTTCTGTTTATTTGATACACTTCATATCCTATTAACTATGTGCATGTGTAAATAAATATTGAATAAAATGCTAACCAAGAAACAGAATCGGAATTATCTAGCATTACAAATTTAAAACTTCTTCCATGCTGTTTTTAATTAGAAATATCGCATAGTTACATTCCTTTTCAATGAGTTAGAACTAAAAAATCTCATCATACAAATTAAACGAGTAAAATGGTTGTTATGCTAATTGTTTCCAAAATTATTAGCACCTTCCACATTTATTGGCAAATACAAAGTACACAATTTTTGTATATTAGTATTATCTTAAGTACACTGACCCATAATTATTGAACACGCATATTTTGTTCGTCAGCAAGTTAATCCGTGCTTCGTTAATTACTGTATACATTTGGTATAAAGTTTTAAGAATGAATAATATTTCTGGTATATCTTGTTTCTGGTCATAACGTTTAACCTGACACCTTAGGTTTAGGCGCTTGTTTTATTTATTTCCAGGCTAGTTTTTAACGTACATGATTTCTAATATCACATTTTTGCTTTTGTAAATGTAGCTAACGTAATTACTATTTAATTACACACGTATGTATCGTAAACATAGAAAAGTTTACATAAGTCAGTTTATACAACAATCAATAGCAACAACAAACCACGCATAGTAATACCAATAATTAACTAATAAATACTGCTTCAAACAAATTTTGTTGTTTATGTCTTGCTAAGAAATCCACCTTTTGTTTGTTATCCAAAATTGCTTCCTAGTCAATTTTCTTTAATATTTTATTAAATTCATGTCATCGATCTCAAGTAAAGTTTTTCTTCTCACACAGAGATACCTTTACATTATTGCGGTTAATTAGAACATACAATTACAGATCTGAATGATTCTAATTCTTTATAAATTGCCTAGATTACATTGCACTCCAATAATGGCATTTTTCCCAAAGTTTCATACATCTAACTATTACATAACGTAAATTACAATTACTAAAATAAATCTGATATCGATTTCCTGTCTACAATTTCAATTTAGAATCTTTGAATGCAGATTACTTTTAAAATTGACATTACCCGCCCCCGGAAACTTGGCACACTTCACCCTTATTTATAGACTTGTTTTCCTGCAACTTTTCCGCTGATCACTTCTGCGCTTTTCGCAATTGAACACAAATGAGTTCGAAAAACTAGAACGCTCGTTAATATGATATTGGTTCCATTTCTTTTTGTTTTCTCAACGCCGTTACGATCTATCCGTTACGGTCTTTGCTATTGTACCCGTTTTTATTGTTTTCCCCAATCATAGCTTCCCGAATATTCCTTATTCGAACTACTAACTCCCCCACTAACTTAAAGGAGGCACGGCTTTATCATATCGGGAGCATAAAATCTATTCGAACATTCGCCTTCGTATTCACGACGATTTCTTCGGCTACATCTTGTCTAGACTTTTGTCGGCGTCCAACTACTGCTCTATGCACGCAAGCGTCCTTTTTCATAGGGAAAAAAATCAATTTAGAAAAGTCAGTGTTCACTCTGAACGTTTTAGAAATACAACGTCGGGTAGTTGATAGAAGTAGAGCTCTACTTTATCGATATACATTGTAATATATGGATTCGTGCGGCTATTTACCATTCATTGGTTCATTCTCCTCTTGGAATATTTATATAAGTGGCACCATTTTGAACAACATGCTATCCACAACGTTTCGTGTAAGGGATATTTCATGCATCGAATGATATAAAGAGCGATGGCCATCAATTATGCAAATGTATTCCACAATTTCGATTTATAGCGTCTGATAGTCGAAATCAAATTTGTACTTTGATTTATTTGCTAAAATATTAAACTTAATTTAAGATTTCCAAACATTCGCAACAAGGTTTCCTTGTTCTCTCAAAACAATAATTGGACGCAGCTCCTATATAACCTGAGGTCTAAGTTTGTTTGGCCACTTTAGTTGATTTTAAATATAAATTTTAGGATAACTGCATTTACACTTTATGACACAAATTAAACAATTTTTCAAACTTAGCTCTCCCTAAGTGATATTAACATTTTATCCAGTGCGCTATAATGCAATGTATGTATCTATGTAGGTCTATACTACATAGATTATACTTCTATATATGTATGTACATACATTATAAGCACTTGTATATGTATGTAGGAAACAAATTTTAAGGCGCATAATGTACAGTTAGTCAACTACAGACATTATAAGCCATATGGCTTTGAAGCACAATAAAATTTCTGTGACCGTATGAATTCCTGAATTCCACGTGAGCGACAAAAGGCAGGTGCCTCGAAGCATTATTTAACATCTGTACTTCCACTTAAATATCTAGACAATGATTATAACATGGTAGATAGTTACTATTACTTACATACTTTATACAGAAAATATGTTTATTGACCTTTTTAATGTGTTTGCTATATAAAATATATAGAGGCCATTGAAAGAAATGAAGGTTTACGAGTTGTATTAAAATATTTTCTTTTAAACGTCGCTTAGGTATTACAGTACATATAAAAATATATTCTTTATCGCTTATATACCGTATGTAGCAAGATTGAGTAGACATTAGAAAACAATGTAATTCATAAAGCAGAATTCTGTTCTGGAAAAAAACATCATAGCACACGTCTCCATTGTTAACACAATTACTGGAATAGTTAAAGAGAGACGAATTATAGAACTAGATGGCTAACGATGACAACAGATTGATTATTCTAGGTGGAATGACCAGCCAACAAGGAAGCTTAGATCATTAAGTTACTAAAGAGCTCTTGAGCATTGTAATGTATCAGGAAACTATAAAACATACCAACGAACGAGAACTGCGTCAAATACAGCTTTTCTGGAACGGAGACCAGCCTGTGGATCAACCTGGAAGGTTATCAAACAGGAAACAGATACCGGAATAATAACTGGCAGAATGTCTTGAGGAGTTGCCATAATTTAAGAGCACAATAGGCCCACGATATCACGACTGGTAGTAATCCATGGGACCACCTATTATTAACAAATTATAAAATAATACTAAAAGAAAGAAGGATATTGCCTAGCTACAGAACTTTACTTTGCAAATGAAAACATCTGTAACATACCGTGGAACGCAAATATAAACTAGAGTCTTAAGGAAAAAAACATTATTAAAGTAAGAAGTACATGTACGGACTGAAAAACCAGACCAGGAAGATTTAGAAGCTTGATGTTGGAATTCTTGCTGAAAGAAGGAAAGTAAAACTAAAGACGACCAAAAAGATGATAGAAACGTGGAAAGACTCCGTTAAACTCTAATCGGCGACTAAAGAATATTGTATGATATCATTCTTTGTGATTCGGCCAAGATTTTACCATAGGTCTTCGAGTTCAAGGTTTTACTTAACTCAATACCCATGTGTGTTTGAATTTAAACCGGGTAACTGGCCTAGTTTCTGAAAAAACACCTTTAGTTCGTTTCTTCAGCCGATATCCATCTTACAACTTTTTATTCATTATTTAGGCAAAGTTGAGTTAGATCCTTCCACAAAATCCCTAACTCCGTGTTATAAAAAGAGTATGTCAATCCTCTACCAGATTTGGTTATTAGCTAATAGTTATTTCTTATATTAATAAAACTTTTCAAAAGCGTTTTGTATCAAAGAAATCTTGTACGCAACAATTCATTAAAATAACCAAATTAACCCAAGCAACTACTGTTTGATTAGACTATCGTGGAGGGTAGAATATATTCAATTCTACGTAATAATTTGACGCGCATAAATAATCGGCTATCAAGTGAGTCACAGTCGGAATTAGAAAATGTTAAGTAGTATTATATTATAGGCAGCAAGAACCAATATAGTTACGAGCATCTCGTCCTTGAATAAATAAACCCTTCGATCTAGATGACGACGAGTGCCTCTGTTCCGTGGAAAACATCACAATTCCATCGCTTTAATTAGGCCATGCCAGGATCTCCGGCTTAGAATCAAACAAACAAAAGCGATTGCCCGTTCTCTAACAATGATATCACAATCCACAGTAACCAATATTACTGCAATTACAAAGGAGATTAACCTGTGAGAATTAGGTTGAATGCATTTAACTTACGTTTATTGCCAAGTCATGCAAGGTATAGAATTACATCAAAACGGACCATTGAAATTGGACAATGGATGGCAAAAATGTTGAATCTATTTACGTAAAGTTTCAACCTTGATATAAACTAATCCGTAGTATCTTTTGCTCATTCATATAAGAAACTTAAAGAAAGATGAATGTAATTTAACTTATTAGTAACAGTTATGTGAAATATATGTACATAAATACAAACATATTTTGTAATATTCTATAACAATTTACTACTGATTTTAAATAAGCTTATTAAATGGTAATTTATTTCTTCGAAGGCATAGACATTTGTACTTCGTAAGTAAAATCAGTAAAGTTACAAACCTCATAAATGTAAATTAGCTACGCTATTGCTGTAATTGCAGGCTTTTGTTTACTCACAACGATGAAACAAAGTTTGCATAAACATTAATTGATGAATTCATTTAGCTCAACGTACGATGTACCTGAAATATTTCGCATAGTTTAGTTTGCGTACACAAAGATATGGTTGTGTAATTCTTAAGTCTGGTGAAGTATAAATAATGGAAGCGTGTAGATAGGATTGATTAACAATTTCCAACAGAAATGAGTGTTAGTTGTGTGCAAAATAAGACACATAAGTGTGATAAACAGCTTTTACTTCTATTTTTGATTATTTAAATAAATTCTACGAATTTAAATTTTATTTTCAAAAATTAATGGAAACGAGACGAGTTTGTCCCGAACACACAGTAACGGCCATTTTTCCTCTCCTAGTTACATTTCTAGCTTTTCATCTATTAAACAACATAAACTTTTGCTGTCGTATAGTATACATTCTATCAAGAATGTAATGGGAATCAATCATTTAAAAAGCCCGCTTAAAGGGATTCGAGAATTTCTTTTTTGTCGCTAGGTTGGCACAACTATCATCCATACTCACTTGTCTTTTAGTTTGTTTACAGTGTATCATTTTGTCAATTCATTTCAAGTATGTTTTGCGATTTTTACAATGGATACAAATATTTTGCGTCGCAAAAAGAATTTCGCGTGCCAAAGCTCTGAAAATGTTACATAAGACACGGTGACTCCATTTTATCAAAAAGACGTGCGTGTGAGTGGTACAGTGCATTTAAAAGTAGTCGAGAGATGGTGGAAGATTTGCCTCGCTCTGGTCAGCCACAACGTCTTCAACTGAACATGACATCGCTAAAGTAAAGGAAATGGTGGCTGAAAATCGTCGGTTAAGTCTGAGAGAGATGGCCACTAAAATTACTGTGTCTCAATCCGTATCAGTTTAAACGATTGCCGCTCGACTAGTGCCGAAAGACCGGAATTTTCTGCAAAAACCCAATCGCGTAAAGGTCACATGACATGTTAGAACGAGTCAATTCCGACCCCACATTCAAAAACCGCATTGTAACTGGTGACGAGATATGGGTTTATGAGTTTGCCATGCAAACCAATCAACAGACTTCGGAATGGCGCCTTCCAACTGAGCCAAAACCGAAAAAGCACATCAAAGAAGGTGAGAGTAAATAAAAAATATAATTTGGGGATTATGCGGCATCTGAGAGAGCAAATTCGTCGAAAACGACCAGATTTGTGGAAAGAAAACTCATGGATTTTGCACAACGATAATGCACCATCTCATAAGGCTTTCATTGTGAACAAATTCCTGGGCAAAAATTCAACAAATCTTATCGAACAGCCATCGTATTCCCCTGATATGGCTCCGGCCGACTTTTTTCTTTTTCCAAAACTCAAATTACCACTTCAAGGAACCCGTTTCCAGTCGATAGATAACATAAAAGAGAATTCGGGGCTAGTACTGAAATCGATTCCAAAAACCGCGTTTAAAAAATGTTTTGATGATTGGGTTGTTCGTTGGCGTAAGTATAATACTTCTTTAGTAATCAATGCTTTTTGTAAGTAGTCAATGAATTGCAACATAAAATTTGCATCTTTAGACTTAATTCTTTGTTCTTATTTTGTACTAGTAAGCTCTAATTGAAAAAAGAAAACAAGGTTTTGGACATGAGCTTCCTTACATAAATAGGAATACTTCAAATTACTGAAAGAAGAACTCATTCCTAAAATGGTAAATCCATTATTTTGGAAGTAAGTTAATAAAAATACCACCCACCTGGGCAGCTGTTTATTGGACTAGGGGTGTATTCCTTGATTATTTATTGCAAGACTGGCCCATTTTACTTAGTCAACTGATGTCGGGCATAGGAATATGGATAGCACAAAACGAAAATTGTCGTGATCCTTGATCTACCATATGCAATTTTAGCTTGACGTTGTTTCTATTTCTAGTACTGACTAGAAATAGGACAACCCGAAAAAAATCGGTCACTCTATTTATTTTGAAACTAATACATAAATTTTAGAAGAACGTATTATAAATACGAATTTGATAATCACTTAATTTCAATATCAACTTCATAATTATGTAAATAAAATGATATACATCGACTTGTTCTAATTTAACTTGAATTGATAGCAATTTTATTAAATTAGAATTACAAAACAAGTTGACACGTTTGCTTTTATTCGATCGTCAGATGTCCTCTTTTTTATGCATATCATAATTAGCACGTTACAATGTATTTTGGTCAGTTACGGCCTTGATATTTAATCGTGTAGGTTAATTACGTTAAAATTGTAAAGGTGCTAGCTATATTAGATATGCATTAAATGCGAATAATACATCCTTTATGCTTCGCGGACGAAAAATAGAAAGTTATTAATGTTTGCTTTTATCTATTAACTCATATCCTGCGTCCTTTTAGATAAGAAACATTTTTTCTTCGGTTTTTGTGGAAGAAAAATATCTATGGCTAAATTGCTATATTATCATACTTATATATCAGATATTTTTCCTATAAATTATCAATTATCTTTTTATAATCAACCTTTAAACGTCTTACATCTAGGATAGGATTTATAGCTTTAGAAATTGTGTAAATCACCATTTGAATGGCAGTCATAAATACAGGGTGCTGCGCTAACACCCGAACAATCCTCCGTTATAATTAACCTGAATTATTCCAGCATACACCTTACAATAGATAAAACAAATACAACAGCGTTGCATGTGTTAATTATGTTCAAAAAGATGCGTCTAAGATTATGTAAAGGTGTAAACATTACATAAGTTTAAATATTTATATTTCCCAACACACAAGTACATCCATATAACCAGTTACACAACAGAACACATATCGTCTAATGTGAGTTCGGCGCTCTACTTCTATGAATAAAACTACTAGAAGGTTATGCGTGCATATTCGGATTACGTCTTACGTCAAGGTTCTGCTGATTTGTAGATTATCCGTTAAACTGGGCCACGGAAACCAACTATTTGTGATTAAATGTTTGATATTTAATACTGTGATTTGACGTATGTTATACAAAAAAACTACTGTAAACACTATATGCAAAAGAGAAGTAAAACAAAAGCATGTATAAAAACTCCAGCTAAATTTAAAACGTACAATAGTAAAGGTCTTGTAGTGAAGGCCAACCGCCGAAAGATCATAAATAGCATTGACTTATTTCGATTAAGCAGCCCTATTTTCAGTACCTACTTCAATATTCTAACTCCTTTAAACAAATCAAATTTAGAAAATATAACAGCTTCTAGGTATCTCCCCGAGTCGCACATTTGCACATTAAGTCAGTTATCTGTCTATATATTGTAGTTTAGCACTTTCCATGGGTGTTTACGATTTTGCCGCTACTAAAATTCACTACGGACTGTCCGCATATGAGCAATATAAGGCCCTAAACTCCCCATTAGAAATAAGGGCTCTGAAGAAACTCCAACACATTTCCTTGAGAATAAATAGGATAAGGGAAATTTCTTTCAAAATCGATACCAATACAAGGGTATTAAACTCTCAACCAGATTTCCTTAGCTGAAAGAACCGAGAATATCACCAAGATTACGATCATTAGACCAACTTCTTCCCTTAGATTTCTAGTTACCTAACATAAAAACGGTTACAAAAATAAAATTCATAAAATCAGTACAAATGATAACTCATACACCCATAAAATATCGCACGTTTTACGATAATTGAAATAAAAATCGTTTTTCCCCGAATAAAACTGTATGACGCCTTCCACCGGAATCAAGTAATATCATGCGTGGGCGTCTCTATTACCATTACTGTTACATCGAAACCCTACGCTTTTCACTGTAAATGCGTGGAAATGTTTATGAAAACGTGCTAATACTCCTCCTCAATGGAGCGTCTAGTACCTACTATAAAAATGTTTTACTTATTCGTATTATACGACGCACTTATATATTATGTAGGCGTGTGTACTTCCTTCTTCATCTATTGAACTTTCTCTTATTTTCAAGAGGAGTTTATTTAAAAACCTGTTTCTATGGAATTTTTATCGCGAAGATTTATAGTGAGATCATATTTCCTGGTGATTTGCAACATTATTTAGATATAAAGATTTTTTACGCCTACACACAAATGATGATTAGCTCACTCTAATTCCATAAATAGGCTTTTGTTCTAACCTTAAGGCTGCAATGTTAAGTTAATAATAATAAAATAATAAAACTATCGACGTACTTTTTTACAAACTACAAGACCAAAGATACCAAAAACATTAAACTTATTCGAATACAAAATGAAGAAAATTGTCTAGTTAGACATAGTAATAGTGTAAATGAAACTGACAAGTATTTATAGAAACAAGAAACCTGTAAACGTCTAATAAAAGAAAGTAGTACTGTTATGGGTGCAGCTGTAGCGGCTTCCTAAGCTGTATTGTTTATTAAGACTGCCGTTGTAGCTCACTACTTTCCACTATTCTTAGTGGTGTAAATGTGTTTTCTTGGCTTTGTTACAGCATTTCCTTACTGTAAGTAAAGTGCTGTTAATTGTATCTCAACAGGAAATGATAGGTTGTTTCAGGAAAGTTCATGAAATTAAACGGTGCTAGACACTTGTACAAGAAAAAATATTTCATGTAAGGATTTCAAAATGCAATAAGGTAAATTCTCACAATACACTTAGATGAAATTAGGGAAGCCGATAAGTTAATGAATTTAACCGCATAACTAACCATATCAGTCACGACTCAAAAAACATTGCAACAAGTTTTTTTCATGACATGTCACGTGTTTATGTTTGCTTTCCATAGTTTATTTGGCTTCAGACAAATAGAATATTAAATTAGTACAATACATCCTTTCATGCCTACATATAATGCACAGTCTAACAATACTTATTGTTCTCGTGCGCAGGTTATACAAAGTTCCCGCCATAAATCAAATAAACTTATAAAAGAACAATACTAATTTTGCAAGGTACACAGATTCAGCATTCTTAAAACGTACATATAAAGTATACTCATTATTATTTTTGTCCCCGTGAGCATTTAACTTTCTCATCACAACCATTTGGTACATCTCAAGCGTAATTTCCGTATATCACAGCTACTGTAAATTATACCAATAAATATTACTAAATTAAGCCAGTGCAATAAAGAACGCCATTACTCTGAGTATTCTAACGGCACGCAACAAGTTTATAAACTTAATTCCGACGCAATCTTGTATAAGATAGCTACACTATACACTGACACGTCTTAGTCAGTGTCTCCAACAAAAGTAACAAGCATTTTTATGAGAATTTTCCTTATTTCGCGGAGACGAAAATCACGAGAAGAAGAAGAACAGGCTCAGTAGAAGGAAACGCTATCACCAACCGCCATCTAACCCCAAGACGCGGAATTAAAGTGATAAAACTAATTTTACGGTCCGACGAAGGCGATGTGCAACCGGGAATGACACTGGAATACCAGCCTTTGCCACCTTTATTAGTTTATAAATCCAAGACTCCGAATTACCGGCAACCGTTTCTTTTTACAATACGTCTCCAATTAAATCGAAGCTATATGCTTCAACTGCACTTCTTATACATTTAATGTGTTTTGCTAGCAACTATAGAGAAATATAGCATTATCGAGTTCCCATTCCGTTTTCTGATTCTGAACAAATTAAGTCTAAAAATATTTCCTGGAAAATAACAATAGAACTAGGTCAACATTTAGTGCAAGCAATGTGAAAACTGAGGAAAATTTAAAATTATTTGTACCCACTTATATTTCGCTGGTCTTGGACGCTCGATAACATTACACTTAATAAAGCTATATCTACTTAATTGTGTCTTAAAAATTTTAATTTGAAAAACAAATTAGTCGTGGAATTACATATATGAACTAAGCACATATGGATAAAACCAGGAAGTAAAATCTTATTGAATACACCCTCTATCCCTTTAAAATTGTTAAAAGAAATATAAATTCACTACATATTTTGAGTACCGAGTGTTTTGACCGAGTAATGTTAAGACCAAGTGACCAAGATATATCCTTTAGCAATCGCTATCATCAGTAAAAGGGAACAACGGTCACGTACTAGAAGTAAAACTATTTTGTTTCCAACCAACTCAAAACTAAATGTTAGGGATGTGAATTCCTATTTTTGAATCAATCAATAATAGTTCGTGGTTAAATAATTGTCAAATGCAAGAGGACAATTTTCAAATTTCAATGTTTCAGGTGAAAACTCTCATTTCAATTTCTTTGTATGCATTTATTCCTTCTTCGTTGGTAATAAATTTCTCTCACAAACGGAATCGATAATTGATTGGCCACAACCACACTGAGAAAAATGGTTGGGTTAATTCAACACAAAAGATAGTGTTACAGTTTTTGTGTTACGTCAACATAAAATAATGTAAAATCAAAAATAAATTGCGGTTAGCGCTATCAACGTTTTAGTGTTAATATTTTTATTTTGAACTAACGCTAATAATTGTTACTTCAACACAAAAATATGAACAGTAAAAATTTGATCCAATTAATGGCGATTAAATGTTCAATCAACACTATATCAATGTTGGTTTAACATATAAAAGTGGAAACAATTTTCTATTGTGAATTAAAGAAATCGATGTCAAGATTAACATTACAATTGTGTTGAATTATTCCCTCCTCCTAAATCGTTGTATTGCCGATTGACTAGCCGTGGCCTAGCTTGCATAATGTTGTTGAAAGAACTATTCTTAAAATGTTCAAACAACATAAAATGCCATTCGTTCTACGCAATATCCCAACACTATTTTGTGCATTGAACCAATTGACCACGTGCGTTGTTTATATACAAGGCTAAAAGTGTGTTGTATCAAACTGTTTTGCGTTGACTGAACACTTCTTTTTTCTCAGTGCATCGTCAGATTCTCCGCAATTATTATGGTCTAGAGGAAGATGCATTAAAGATAAACATATATCTTCAAAGCCTCTAAACACTGAGGCTTCTTTGAAGAATGATTGCAAAAGAATATCAGATTGAAGTTAAATGGAGTTGAATCCACCTCCAACTATGTCTGTGTACAAATAAACGTACAATATCGTTATTTTAACTAATTATTACACAAAACATTTCAGTATTCTGTTAAACAACTCAGCCACAAATGCGATTCTTTCCAATCATATTGGCAGTAGCTTCCACGTCTTCCATTACTTACAATCAGCTTAGTCTAAATATATGCTCTTTTGAAGACGATTTGATAAAATACTCAAATCATCTTTATAATACGATCTACATATGTATGTATGTTAAACGTAATATTAGAGGGCATAGCAGTAACGTATTAATTCAATTACCTATGTAAAATGAGTTTTTATATTTAAATTAAGATGTTCTAAATTCTCTTCACAGTTACAGATTAAGCATATATAGGTACATCAGTGACAATATTTTTACTGTTATCTATATACCTGTCAATGCATCTGCGTACGTGCGAGCCAGTAGCAAACAGCTTATCTAATTGGCTCTGCAACATTCTATACTTTTATAACCTCTCACTAAATATTGCCATTTCAGCTCGAAAACAGTAGTTTGCATTCTTATCGGAACACGGAGAAAACACGGTCGCAAATAAAATTGATACGACCACATTCGTGGATTGTTCGTTGTACTGAAGACGAATGTTTACCGCACAAAAGCAATAAGAATATTATTCGATAAACTATTGAGTTGGAAAACCAAAACATACGAACGCTTTATTAAATTGAATTTTAAAATAGCACTGAACAATTCTTGTACTCGTATTTTGCCTTATCTTCTATATCAGGCAAGATGATTTGCAGCTAATGTTACATATCTGATACAACAAATTAAAATAGACATTAATATCTGTTCTTTCAACCAGCACACCATACTCCACTTTGCGTCATTTTTGATACATCCTAAAATATATGACAATAAGAAAAAAAATGCATCAGACATGATGTCTTTCGCCTTGCGATTGTGTTTTATTTATAAAGCCAGTCTGAAGAACGCAAAGATGAAAATTGAATACAACTGATGTTCAAAATAAAACGTCCAGTCCTCAGCCAGTCCCCAACTTCAACTTACTATGCAATGAAGAAATGTTACTTGCAAGAACAAAAATCTGAAAATTGATGAAACTGCTCAAGTGTTTACAAGCAGTAATATGCTCTATATGTGTATTTAAAATATTTCTTCTACGGTAATCTCATACTCATTTTTGAATTTAATATAAATACAACACAGGCAGATTCAAACAAACTAACGTGGATGTATGGCAATATCTTGTCATTTGTGTTTATACAACCACAGTGCAGAAGCCCAACGATTTGAACATATGTACAAAGAAATGTCAGTTTACATAAATTGCGACTGGTGATTTAAAATTTGTTTTGTTTAATTTCAAAATATTTTACTGGAAGGAAAACTTTCAATTGCGAACAGATGTGAGCTTTGAAATCGAGATATCATATGACTACAAACTCTAGATAGTATGTGTTGTTAGTCAATCACTTGACAACTCTGCTTTTTTATATTGGCTGAGTAGATAACAAAACAAAACTTCTGCCAAAGGAACTTGATATGAATACTAGCGCTAATGTGGTTTGGTTAACACGAATTGTTCTGAATGGGAAAAGTATTGTCATCTATATTAACAACTACTACAGGTCTTTTCTTTTATCACATAAACCCAGTCAACAGAGATATTTTTTCTCTAAAGACAGTGATAAGCCGCTATCCGAAGAAAATATGAAGAAAATGGATCATAATTCGATTCGACTTCAATTATAGTATATTGTCGAGGTATAGCGAAGAACTTTCAAAAGAAAAAAGAAGTTATTATAACAAAGAAGTGAAGAAGAATTAATTATTCCAATGTGGCTCTTCAACGTAATGAGTAGTAGTAGAAATAAAATCAGAAAAATGGTATATGAGACTGTTTTTCACGTCCTGAACATGGTACTGATCAATGCTTAGCTACTTTATCGAACCAAACAAAGGAAGAAAAACATATTAAACTTAAGTTCTAAAATGTAATTACTTACTCTCTGTTCTATATGGGATCAATGAGACGAAATAGACCATCTGTTATTGAGAAAGAAATTGGTGAGAAAAAGAGGAGATCAGCAACAACTACAGTGAAAGCTCTCATAAGGAGACACTCATGGTTCCAGTGTTTTCGTCCGGCTATGGGAGATATCCGCTTATGGGATAGCTCAGAAAAAATCTTCATATGATGTACATTTTTAAGATAACGAATAAAAAACAGTAATTCCGTAAATTCAGATACAATAAATACATAACTTTTATTAAAACATTAAATTGCTGCAACTATTCAGACATGTCTCGCGTCATCCATGCCTTTCTATTGGATTTCCAATTTGCTGGTAGATCTTTAACTAAAAGATTTTGAATGCTCGAGTATAATGAGCTATTTATCTTGCCTTGGCCTTTACTATAGGTCCAGAAATGGGTATGTTTTCTTCTGGTGAATATTTATACCAGACTGCCATTTGCGGCGCAAATTATCTTTATTTTTTGAAATTTCTGCAGCCTGTATTTTCCCGATATTACACCTTTGCAAAAATATTTGTAAATATAAGACATTTTTTAGTTTCCTAAATAAACCTTACATTTTCGCTAGTTCACGAACTGACTACTTTTCTAACATATTTTTGTGCAAAAATGGGAATCACCATTCATTGTCGTTTAAGACACGCACTAGGCATACGACTATATAAAAACGGCAACACAGGATTTATCACGATTCTTTTTTGGGTGTTGCATACTTAGAAAGTGTTTTGTGTCCGCTTATGAGAGGTGTTCTGCAAGAAATGTACATATATATTATATAGTAGAAATATAGTATCTGCATCCGCCCGTTGGAACGTCCGCTTATCGGATAGTAATTTGTACTAAAAACGTACTCTAACACTTGTGTATAGAAAATTTGTCCGGTTACGAGAGATGTCCGCTTATAAGAGTTGTCCGCGAGTAGAGCTTTCACTGTATATACATACATTCTTCCGAGTCGCATTTGCCAATGCAGACCCGAGGGAGATGAAAATGCGAATTTCCCAAAAATTCTTCACTGCATTCACTTATGTTTGAATAAGAGTTACAAGCCTTTTTGCAATTCTCACATCTTAATTTTTCGCTACATTTCTTATCAGTTATGCGTTACTTAGTAAATATAATGTAAATTGTTTTTGACAAAAATAAAAATATGACAGCAAGAACATCTTTATAAATTTTTTTCTCTTAGTAGGGACGATAAGGTATTTATACCTAAATACTTTTTATATAAAAAAATGCTCAGTATTTGATTTTTTCTTTTTTATCACGTTTTGTTAATATGATTTCCCGTTACTTTAGTCTATTTTATGCAAATACGGTAATACTACTAACATGCCATAGCACATGTTGAAATAATTCTTTGGTAGCAATCTCGTGTCAACTAATCAACCTACAACACTCACCACGCGCTAGACTTTATATCGAATTATAAAAACTTATCTACTTTCGCAGATATAATTTATAACATATAAACCTAAAGATCTTGCTTATACATATATGCATATACATAATATAATAAACAACATAGCAATTATTTCATTCAAAGCTCGTTCCACCCTCATAAATAAATCGACAATAATTTCCAAACTGCAGCAACGAAAGATGGTAATTATAACTTATTACAGTTTTCCCAAACCAGCGCAAAACCGTGTAACCCAACCGGTTAAATTAATCAACCTGTGTACACAATATTTGTGAAACTTGAAACACCTCGTTCCGCGTTTATTTACCGCATTTTGTTCTTCTAAAACATACTATTATGACGTGATCGCTGGGATTTTATGGACGTAACAAGCGCTACCCACACGTTCCCGGCATTGCGATATTTAACGCCCAGGACAAAACGGTGCTTTGCAAACCGGCGATAACATTACAACAGCTCTGCTCGTAAAGCGTTTGCTGACCTCGCGGTGCTCATTGCAACCAGACTACTGTTTCCATTGTGCTTGTACTATACTTTTTCGACGGCAAATACGGCTAATATGGTCGTAATTAATTTGACTATATCAAGCAACGTTGGCGGCTCATTTTACGTCTGCTGAGCATGGCTTACAAGAATAATTGAAACTACAGTGGAGGATAGACAATAGACACGTACCACTAGATGCAATTAAGCGGTACGAATTTCTTCTGTTTGCATAGAATTTAGTCGAAGTAGCATGTTAGTGATTTTAATTTGCTGTCTTAATAGTTTGTGAAATGTTCATTTGATTTCGGAAGCTCTTAGCAATTGTTTTACAGTATTAATTAGTTTATGTTGTCTCTATATGCAAGCCATAAAATTAAGTTGTAATTTAATCTATTTTAAATCATTTACGAGCTCTTCCTTAAGAAATGATAATATAGAAATAATAATTGTAGGTGATATACTAATTACAATATCCTATATATCCTATACCGAGGCTTCCCCTTTAGCCACTGAAGGTCTCCCGAATAAATAACAAGAACAAATTTTAATAAATATAATACAACAACCACAGTTAGTTCCTCAACATCCAGTACTGGGAAAAAATTATGGATGACTTCGTTGTGTATTGGACGTTCTCGATTGCTTAGTTATTCAAACTTCCCAAGTATGGTTGTTACCCTCTTACAATTCTCTGTACAACTACAGCAACTAATCAATTTCAGAGCACACTTATTTAAAGCGATTCTAGCAGATACGCAGGAAGTGGTCAAAAACTTAAGCTGATATCGCTTTTTCCTTCTTGACAACTGACAAAATCTGATATCTTTAAATCGATGATTGTTTGTACTTTTCTGAAATAATTAATGCTAATACCGGAACCTTTCCATGACGTTTCTAAAAACCAATTTAGAACAGAAGTGGGAGGTAAAGGAAACACCCTATCAAACTCTAGCAAATAAATTTATAAACTTCTCACGAAGAAGCTACTTGATATTAGACGACCCAAATTAAGCACACTTACGGGCCTTCTAACTGGTGATTGCAGTATAAGCTACCATCTCGAAAGAATGGGCAAAGCATATACATATGTTTATTTTGCAAACTTAGTACTGAGACTGGTGAGCATAAACTTCATATCTGCGAAGCATTACCCCGGCTAAGGTTTCAGCATCTAGAAAAAGGCGAACGGTAATGGTAATCAAAACCACGGCGCCTTAATCGATCCGAAGATGCGTTAACAATATTTGCTTGAAAGGGGTACTAACGGAACTGAATAATCATAATAAATCAATAGGTTTAGGTAAAATGAGGTGCTTCATTCATTCTGGTTAGCATGTTCCAACTAAAACAAAATAAAGTACTGATCAAAAATGTGTGCATCACCCAAGATTATATTGAAGTTTATGAACGTAATCACTATCTACAAATACTGTGTGCTATTTGACCTTCTTAAAAAGTAATTCACGTCTTAAGACAATATTGAGTACTCTTAAACCAAAATAGCAATGTGATATTTATCTTATTTACTACTAAACATTGAAAACTATGTATATATCAATCCTTTAGATCGTATCTTTATAAATCAATTTCGGTTAAAATATAATTAAGTCGTATTATAGACAAGACATAAATACGATGGTATATAGCTATGAAAGTAATATAAACGATATAGATCCTAAAGTAAAACGATTCCATCACAATGTAACTAAATGAGACGAGACGACTAGACTGTGTCACTAGACACAGCATAACAGACCGCCATTTATATGTTACTATGATACAGCCTGCATCAGTAATTGCAAATTTATATACGTACTAATAATATCAAGAATCAAAAAATATAAAACAAAGATAAAAGGTGTCCTCGGGTATATAAATTACAACATACTGTTAATCGTACGATTTTGATTTGAAAATCAATAACTGACGCTAGATTTATATTACATAGGTGTAGTATCAACTAGGTATTTGAGGTTCAAATTTTCCCATATAGTATGTACATACGTACTAAATTATAATTTACATTTATGATCTCATCCTATTACAATATATGTTCACGAGTCGCTAGTTCCGTACGAAACGATTCGAAAATTTACAAGGTTAATTTAGATATCCGTGACTCCCGCAACGTTATGTTATGCGTAGTAACTACCATGAATGTCGAATTATTTAATTATTACTGCAATAGATATATTTGGATATCGAGCCGATGAGTTATTGCTGTCTAGTAATAGATTTATGTTACCATAAAAATGTTAAATAATTTACTTTAAAAACATTTTGTGGTTGTGGTACACAACCTAAAGCAAATTTAATATTTCAACCATCTTTGAAAATTAAATCGTAATATTGAGAAATAGAAAATTATAACAATCTTTGGTAACATAGAAATAAAAAGGAACTACATAAAATATTGATCATAGTAATCATCAATGCCAACAATAATTACAGGAAAAGAGCTTCATAACTGTAGAGCAATTACCAACCGTATGGGAAGCGAGTAGGTCCGCAATTCGAATATTTTCAGGTTATGTCTTGGGAGATCGGTATGACAATCAGCTACCATGTCTTGTTGGGACCAAATACACAGCAAGAACTGTACAGGCTGGTCAGATAAGAATGCAAAGTGCTGTATCTCTGAAACTATTTGTCGTAGAGACGGTAAAAAATTTTAACACTAAAGTGGTCAAAAGAAGACCGTGGAAAATATTTTCAGATTTCCAAGATGGTCGCCAGGGGGCCTAACCGGCATCTTAAACTTTTAAAGTGATTTTTCACTGAAATCCACCCAGTAAATGTTACCAAAAAATATATGCTTTTTAAAGCTAAGCTTTACTCGAGTAATTTTTGTTTAACACTTTTTGACGTATCTATTAAATTAAAATGGTGGGGGGTAATTAAAAGTTTTTTTAAATAAACAGCTGTAACTCCTAAACTGATTCTAACAAACTTGGTCTCATTGAAAAAAGCATTTATTGTTCCATCAAACCTATCTTACTTGTTATATGTCTATTTCTTAGTGATGCTGCTAGAGCGCGCTTTTTGATATAATAACAGAAAATTCAAAATTCTCTAAAAATTAAATGCAATAATATGACTTTTTCATAAAAATGTAGCGAAGTCATACCTAAATAGGCTAGTAAAAACCGTATTTCGATATCTTATTCGTAGCCTGAAATATCGCAGAAAGAGGATTTAGTTATCATATAATTTTAAAAACACGCTATTGTACCAGTATTTATTGTTATTTATTTGTGTTTTTTCAAAATTCAATTGCATAATTTATAATTTTTAAATAAGTATCCCTCGTTCAAAAAATTGTAAGAAAAACATGTAGGGGCATAGTTATCAATGCATATAATGCAAGTGCAAGGTACGCAGAATATGAAGAGTAGGCCATGGAGGAAAAACAAATGTCTAAAATCAACAAATTATACTTATAGAGGCAATGTAATTTATGTTGTTTGCACATACAAGTAAGGTTTAAAGGTTTAAGATGCCCGTTACGCCCCCTAGCGACCATCTTGGAAATCTGAAAATATTTTCCACGGTCTTCTTTTGACCACTTTAGTATTAGACATTTTTACCGCAAGTCTCTACGACGAATAGTTTCAGAGATACAGCACTTTGCATTCTTATCTAACCACCCTGTACGGTAGTCTAAATAAGCATTACAGAGTTAGTAGTTGTTACAGTTGCACTAACAATAAGTACAAAGAATGAAATAAGATGACCTGGTAAAATGTTTGCTTTAGGCAAAGCCAAAATTGGTGAGAGAAAATGAGGAAGAGCAGTATATATAATAAAACGGCTAAATTGCTGAATGAATTTAAATCTCACAAGTAATCTCACAAATAGCTACGTTAACCAACCAATTTGCATTCCATTATGGTTACACCCAAAAATAATACATTCTATAAATTAGAAATTGAAAGATAGAATCCGAAAACAGGGAAAATAAATGGGGAAAAAACACCACAAGAACAACTAAGACACACAAAGAATTTATTTGTAAGGAAAAGTAAACCGCATAATGTATCAGTGCTAGGCATAAATAATTGGTACTCCTTCCTCAAAAGCAAAGAATTATAGCTTTTCTTGTAAACAAATCTAACAAACTATCAAATCTTATACTTCAGGCTTCTAAAAAGAAAATTTCTACGAGTAATTTGACAGGTTGAGGGTGATATATAATATTTCCAAAACATTACTTTATCATGAAAACAGAAGAGATACCATAACTTCCTGAAAATTCAATGTAACTGTGGTTTACGCTAAGGTAAGGACTAGAGTATTCAGTATGTGTACAAAAAGTTATATTCAAAGCAAAGACACTAATTCACTTGAAAACAATTTCAATTTAAACAACTATTCCGAATTTCCAGAGAAGAAATTTTCAATAAAACAATATGATATTATTTCCATTCAGAATATTACATTGTGCTCAATTGCAAGTGAACTAGGTTGGTCGCACAAAAATACTTTGAAAAAAAAACAATAGCTTATTTTTATTATTATAAGTCCTACAACTTTAAATTATTTCTTAACCTTTCCCAACTGCTATTACAACAAGTTGTCACTATCATCCAACTTTATGGTTCTTGTCTGCCTTAATATTTATTTTTTAATCTCTTCCCTGTTATTGTTATACAAACTGCCCTTTTCAAAACAATGTCATTAAATTTGAAGTTATACAATACAAAGTGTACTAACATAACCTTTACCTGCATATCTACTTTTTCCTTTAAACGCACCAATATATACCTGAAATAAGAAAGCTTGATACTCCACCAAGCCAAAAATCGTCGCCATCTCTTTTAGACTCTTAACATAAGGGTTCACATAGACTATTGTGCAGTATATAAGACAGACTTGATCTCTACAACATCTAGTTATAGTATAAACTGTAATTGAATTGCCTATTATAAAAACAACTATTATAAAAGAGAATATATGTTAATGAAATCATGAAAATTATCATCTCAACACACGAAAGACTTTATGGAATAAACATGCACACGTATAAAATTGCTTTGTATGCAACCAGAGCAATGTACGCATACACACTATTGTATGTATACTTATGTACTGTGCCCTGAGTAGAAGTAGTATAAGAATAGCCTAAATAATATGCCAATATCCAGGTATACATATCTTCAAAGATTCTTGATAACTAAAGAGATAACAATGAATTTGCGTAATTAATGTAGGTAGCATTAACAGTCCTACTAAATTCAATTTAGCGTTGTTCACTTGTTGTACATAACCTCGGACACCCTTGTATATGTTCAAAGAGTATGATTAAAATGAAACTACATTAATTCAATTGAAAGCTGTAACTTCTTAAAGATAAACATCAATAAGTACTGATGATTAAGTTATTTACGAATTAAATTCAACAGGCAAGAAATAAAAGTGATTTGTATGGTCCAGTTTCATTTTGGTATCGTTCTCGCAACTATCCTGTTTGAATTTGAATTTTACTCCTGAAATTGGAGTTATTCGCTTCTCTTAAGAAATAATTCTGTGATATGTGCAGCAAATCAAAATTTCTGCGCTAGCTTTGTTATACATTGTGTAGACGCTTCATTGATAACTATAGCTAAATTGTAGCTGAGATAACATTGAAATATCCAAGTTAGTAGTCCCAAATGAAGGCTTTACAAAAATTAGCTTTAAAAAATACTTTAAAGTAAAAGTTATGGCGATACTCTTAAGTCAATCACCAGTAGAGCAATTATATCTAAAAATATTAATATGATGTCACGAGATCAACTAGTCAGATAATTGTACACACATAATACCTTACAACATCTATTTGATAGGAAAAGTACATTTCTAATTTACTAGTGTTATTATTTCCAATAACTTATGATTGCAACTTCCTGAGTTACATGAACTTGATGTTTTCCCAATACAAGCGCGATATATAGATACATATCTACTATCATTAAGGTAAAATTATTATATGACATAATAATAACAAATAGTATTTTATTTATTTATGGTTTATAGTACCTCTATAATTACAAGATTTATTTAACAAATCCTAACTTGCTATACAGATTTAAATAATTACTTACATCTGTGTATGTAATTGTGTAACAGGTTATGTAGGTAGTGCCTATGCATTAATCACAAAAATTTTGCTTTCACGCATTGTTTTTTTTTAATTTGTAGTTTCATATATATCCATTCTGTCACAACTTTCCTCGCTTGAAACGTGGTGCAGAAACAGTGCAATTACCGTATAATTGAAAAAGTCTCGTGTTGCTCCCTTCTCCATCCAGTCAGTTTACGTTTCCTAATTTTACAGGGCTTCGCGGATTAACATAAGTCGCATTATTCAATTATAAAAGCGTAATAGTATATGTAACGCCGTGCTGTATTGCTGTAGGCAAGCTATTCTCGCCGGGATGGTATATTCGAAGAGATGCTATTCGCTGCTTCCAATTATCCTCCAAAATCCTGGTTGAAAGTTTTCAGTAGGAAAAAGCTCCACATCTCCAATATACGTGCTTATTTGGAGGATTAGATTTAATGGGATGTGTACCTGTGGAGTGCACTGCTGCAATATGCACTAGGATAATTCGTTTCTCTTCGAGTCGCAATATCGTAAAGGATTATCGTATGCGGTTGGATTTGCTTGTATGTATATAGTTAGTATACATACATTATATGTATGTATATACCATGTTGTATAGCATGTCGATTGACTGCTTTTAGTTCAGTTAAGCTGTGAACATGAAGTGTGGTACAAGTTGAGCAATTCAAATATTCGAGATATTCTTCTGGTATTCGAATACAATTTTGTATAGACACTTTGTTCGGTACTAATCCCAAATACTAAAATTTTATGTAGATCTATAACAGATAATTAAGACAATTCATAACGTAATCAAATATCGTTTAAATGTTTTAAAAAATGTTTGAATTTACTATCGATTGTTTAAGTAAATACTATACACAAAATTGATAGACATATTCTTTGAAAATGCTATTTGCCACTAAATATTCAAAATTGCAATACATGTTATAATAGCATTCTACAGCACATGCTTCTACTTGTATGTGCAACATAGCATTGTAAGTATAAATACTTTGTACATGACATTTATACGGTCACATTTTCGTCTTATCTAATACGACAATATAATATACATACATATATGCAATGCATCGGCAAAGTAATCCAAATTTCTTTTTATTGAAACAAGCAACTTTAATGGAAATTCCCATGAGACGTTGATTTTTGATTTTAATTCAATATAAAAGTTGACGTCGAAATTCCTCAGTGGGATGCCCTATTTTTTTTAATTTTTAAACTTTGTTGAAGTGATTCCAAAAATTTTATTTCCACTAAAATTGCTTGAAATTGATACAGAGTGGGAGGATGAACACAAAATAGTTTTTCGTTCATAAAATTACAATCACAACCATTTTACCTAAACAACAACTTTCGACAGGTAAATTTTTACACTTGGTACTGTATTTGTACGTAACAATTGAACATAACATTGGATGAACCATGAAAACGTAAACATAAAAAATAATTGCAAGTTATAATACATGTCCAAGGGCCACTTGAATAATCGAATAATAAACTCTTCTCCAACACTTTTTCTAACATAGATGATATTATGCTATTCATCTGTTTTCTGATTCGTTCTTTTTAGTTCCCTGATACTATCTGACCAATTGCTATATGTACACTCTTTTTTAAATAAGCCCATAAAGGGAGACCTAACGGAGTACTATCTGGTTCCCCTTCTACCAATTCACCCACTTGACAAAGGTTATATTCAGAGAATTACACAGCCAGATTGAAGTATGCACTCTAAATTATTGATACGATTCTATTGTTAAATTTTCAACAAAACAATATAGAGCAACAATTTCGCTTCACGATTTCTATCTGTCCAAGACCTAATCTTTAGTCGGTTCACATATCCATTCAAATAAAACGTTGTTTTATCAAAAAATTATTATTATTATTTATTCGCTAAATTCTATTATTCTGTCCAGATTATCTTCACCCAATTCAAACATAAACCGCATGTTAGAAGGATAATATTTTTGCTGTGTACCAATTTCCACCTCCATACCAATTTTCTATACCGTTCCGAGTTCCCCAGATACTACCGGTTAGATTGTCTAATGCTGCCAAAGTAACTCCTTCTTGCCTATATTTATTAGCTTTGTTTTGGTTCAGAATTCAGAATGGTCTTAGAGTTGTTGCGCACGCGCATTTACGGTTTAGCGTTTTGGTTAATTCAGAACGCGAACCGAATTTTTAGTCCGATGTTTTGGTTACTGACAGAATCGATTCAGAATGATTCTGGAACCGTTCAAACAGTTCTTGTACTTCCATGAGTACCGATTCGGAATTATTAGTTCGAAATTACGTCATCGGTGCATGTGTTCAGAAATTCGAGTTATTTCGATATGTTCGTCATCAATGGCAATGGCATTGATATTTACGTTGTCTTTTAAAGTTTGAGATTTTCTTCCGTTTGTATTTGATTTTTTTTTATGAATTACTGTCCTGGGAATAAAATTTATGGAAAGTGAGTGGTATCCTAAGACAGAGACAGGATTTGAAAGATTTATCGCAGAGCATTTGATGTTTTGTTGTTGTTGTCAACACTATTGATATTTTGTTGGTTTGTATTTTAGTCTGTATCTAAAAGATGGCAGTAACAGGCTCCTAAAATGCGTTTTGGTTATTAAAAGTTCGGAACCATTCTGGAATTATAATGTTGTGCGCTTACGTTCTGCGCAGTTCTGTTACTAATCCTGAATTCCGAACCAAAACAAAGCTATTAATTTGACATCTCTCTGTTTTTGATTTATCCCTCATGTCTAGATTCTCTGTACTTTTTTCTATTATGCTTACCGTAGTCTGTAAAATATGATGCTCTGAGTGCATTTCACGGAACAATTTGCATACCACCTGTTGTGCTCGGATCCTCTCTCCAACAGCAAACATTCCTATCCTGTAGGACAGGAATCAGGATTAGGATAATACTTTAAGGTAACTACCCTAATGCATTAAACATACGTTTACACCAGTATAAATGACACGTTTGAAACGTCGTATGCAAAAGCAGTGATAAAAAGCACAGCTTTTGGAGCTTCTCTTTTAACTCTTACAACATAATAATAAAACAATCAACCATGCACAGATTTATTAAAGAAACTCTAAAACATTCGATAATTTTAACAAAGAAAATACTATTCTACAAATTTTGGATAACGGAAAACATTCGAATATGGAATATAGAAACTGTTGATAATAGACAATTATAGCACTAAAGATATAGATAGGAATAATTAGACGTACTCTTACATAAAACTATTTACTTTTGGAATAAGTATTCGAAACAGTTACCGCTTTCACAGCACTGGATTATTATCGCGACTTATATTTATGACGTAACAAGTATATGTAGGTACACGTTACATGCGATAAAAAGTTTAGTTTACCTTAACGAGCATACAGACTCTTGGGATTTAACAAGGAAATCTATTGAAATTCGTGCTATCAGCTTTTAATTTGAGAATATGCAGGCCAAAATTAAACTATCAACCGTAGAAACGGTTTACTATAGTGCATCAAATAATATGTATAAAGAATTTGTATTATTAATTATAAAATTCTCTTCAATGTAAAGTATCGACTCTTCAAGAATGTACACTCACTGATCCTGGAACCATTTTCGTTTATGCTTCATAATTGATTTGAATATAACATAACTGTCTGAGACCAAGTAATATCTCAATCGTAAGCAGGCCAATCGTGCATATACAAGGTGTCCACCTAGTACGCGGAAGCCCAATATCTTGGTTGATAAGAGAGATAATTAAAACTTTTTTATTTCACGCGTCTAGTTTTCTCAATATCTACAAACCTAAAATAATGCCGATTATACAGGATATTCCATTTCCTCTGCACAGACAACAACTTTGTTTTTTTGAATACAAACCTATATTTTTTATAATTTATTTTGAATCTACTTTACTTGTATGGTACTCATATGAAAAAACTGATGGTATTTGAGATATTTGGCTTACTATGTTTTTCTAGTCAATTTTGTCAATTTCAATATCGTAAATTTTGTAATCATGCTAATTAACAGAAAAACTATTTTCACCGCAAATGTTAGGCAATAATGGTTCTTCAAAACGCCATATCAGAAACCATCAGAAACTGACCTACAGTATAAGGGGTGCCCAGAAAATATTGTCAAATTTGCCAACAAAGTAAAATATGAAAAATCTCCGTTAATTCAAATAGAACAGTCTATATATTATTAATCAGTAAAACGCAGAATTAAATATTCTACAACCTTGCTATACCATTCCCAATACCTAAGTTCAACATTTTAGGTAAAAAACGCGGTATTATAGTAAACAGTGACTAAATTTATGCATTTTTTTTTTTTTTTTTTTTTGAGTGAGGAAAAATGCCTTAACGCACCATCAGGGAAGAGACCCGTCCCCGGTGTGTGGGGCTCGCACCCACTAAAAAACCTCACTTTGTCAGGTGTAGAATCCATCCCGGAACCGCTGGTCGCATTACTTCAGGATGGCACCTCGTAGTTAGCCTCGGTCGGCTGCCTCCATTGCTTGGGTCTCTCTCTTCTTCTCCTTCAGCACATTCTCGACGAACGTGGCGATCTTCTGCCAGTGGTCGTGTCCGGACAGCATCGTTTGCACGACGTTATCCGGCGTTAGAGGTCCTACTTCGTCTTGTAGAGCGTCTCTGTAGTTACTCCACCTCTCGCATTCGAAGAAGGTGTGGTGAGCATCATCTTCCGCAGAGTCGTGATACTGACATGTCGCGTTCACTGCTTTACCCATTCGGGGCGCCCAGGTATGCGTTGAAATACCCGTGTCCGCTGAAAAACTGGGTGAGGTAGTAATTTACCTCGCCGTGGTCTCGGTCCATCCACTCCGTTAGGTTGCGGATGAGTCTGGCCGTCCACCGTCCTCTGGTGTCGTTCTGCCAGCGCTCTTGCCAACATTGTCGTGTGAGCGCTTTAGCGTCCGCTCTTGCTTGTCGTGCACCGACGTCTCGTCGTGTCTCGTAGACTCTCTTCTTTTCTTGAGCCAGTAAGTCTATCGGGGTTACTCCTGCGATCACGAGCACCGCCGGTTCGGAAACCGTACGGTATGCGCTGGCGATCCTGAGTGCTCCCCGTCGCTGTACTGAAGCCATCCGCTTTCTGTACTTGTCCTGCTGTAAAGCGTCAGCCCAGATCTCGCTTCCATACAACAGTATGGAATAGGTAACGGTCATTAGCAGCCGGCGTTTACTCGCCGTCGGTCCTCCTACGTTGGCCATTAGTCGGCTCAACATCGTCGTTACTTTAGCGGCCTTATCGCTCGACGACTGAATCTGTTGCCAGAAGGTCATCTTGCTGTCGAGCCGCAGTCCGAGGTACTTCACGGAAGTTGTAGTGGTTATGACTTCCGTATCCACCGTCATCTCGATCTCCCTAGGGATTCTTCTCCTGGTCAGTAGAACGACCTCGGTCTTCTCCGTTGCCAGGGTCAGGCCGTGTTCGTCCATCCATGTGGTGACTCTTCTCATGACCTGGTTGAGCCTTCTCTGGGCATCCGCCTCGTCACGCGCTAGGATGACTGCCGCTACGTCGTCTGCGTATCCTATCAGATACGCATCTTGCGGCAGCTCCATTCGGAGGATCCCGTCGTAGGACACATTCCATAAGTCGGGGCCGAGTATGGAACCCTGCGCCGCTCCCGCTGTTATCTTCTTCGTGCACGGCCCGCCTGCTGTGTCGTAGATCAGCTTCCTGTTGCTAAGGTAGCTGCGTATCATCCTAAGTAAATAGGATGGCGTGTCGAACGTGTTCTGCAGGGCGTCCAACATGACGTCCCATCTCGCCGAGTTGAAGGCGTTTCTTACGTCCAATGTGACGAGCATCACCAGGGGTCTCGAGTAATGATTTCCCCGTTGAGCGGCTTCGAAGGTTTCCACTACCTGCGCTACGGCGCCGATGGTGGAGTGTCCCTTCCTAAAGCCATGCTGTCTCTCGGACAGGCCTCCCGCGTCGTCTATGCTGCTCTCCAGTCGTGTTTTCAGCAGTCTTTCTAGTAGCTTTCCAGCCGTGTCCAGCATACATAGCGGTCTGTATGCCGATGCCGTGGTCGGATCGCCCTTGCCTTTGCTTATCAGCACTAGTCGCTGTACCTTCCATCTCTTGCAGAACGCTCCTTCTGTTAGACAGCGGTTGTACATGTTCAGAAGCAGATCTGGGCAGACGCGCGCCACAATCTTCAGAGCTTCCGTCGGAATTCCGTCGGGTCCAGGTGCCTTCCGGTTTTGTAGGGAGTTCGCCGCTCTTGACAGTTCATCTCCGCTAAAAAGCGGGATGTCGTTCAATAGCTCGTCCTCCATTTCCGCTGTTCTCTCCGGATGGGTTGGGAACAACGTGTCAACGATGTTCCGCATCCGATCTCGATCGAGGACTGGATTCGCCGTCTTCGTCGTAAGCTTCTGCATGACGATCTTGTACCCAAGGCCCCATGGGTCGTTGTCAACGTCCTGCCGCAGCTCCTCCCACTTACGTTTCTTGCTCCTGTAGATGGCGTTCTTGAGATCTCTCTTGGCGTTCCTAAAGTCCTCGGACTCTAGTTCTGCCGCGTTCGGATCTCGTCGTCTCACTCTGGTTATTCTCCGCCTCAGCTGTAAGCATCGTTTCCGGAGGGTTGCAATCTCGTCGTTCCACCAATACGCAGTGCTTCTATTGTGTTTCCTTCTCCGCGGCATAGAGGCGTCGCAGGCGCGACGTATGAGGGCCATGGTCGCGTCCGCAATTGTCTCCGCCGAACCGGTACATTCCATGACGGCATTCTTTCCCTGAGCGATTGCATGAGCCAGGGCGTCTTCATCCAGCTTCGCTACGTTCCATCGAGGACCGGGCTGAGCAGGATTTCGCCTGATCGGCTGCTGCCTCGTCACGTGGTAGCTTATGTACTGGTGGTCACTTCCGGTGTAGTCCTCCATGTCTCGCCAGTCCACGATGTCCCGCACAATGTCCTCCGAGGCCAATGTGATGTCCGGTATCGTCTCTCCGTAACCTGGTCTTCTGAACGTGGTGGTGTCTCCGACATTTACCACGCTGAGTCCGAGTCTGGCCGCCATGTCCAGTATACGTCTTCCTCGTGAATCGGTGTATTCCATACCCCACTCCACGGCTTTGGCGTTCACGTCTCCTCCTAGAATAATGGACCCTGCCATTTCTCGAAGGTCGTCTTCCAAGTTGTCGAGCTTGCCCTGAAAGTCCACTATCGGCTCGTTGGGCGTGAGATAGCAGCTCACGTAGGTGATGGTGCCACACTTTACCCAAACGTATCCGTTTCGGGCTCCGTGGTTGTCGACGATGACTGTGTTCGTGTCCGGGATCCATATAGCTGCAGTGCCGAGTGTGTCCCTGTACCACCCGGTGCATTCCTTATCCCGGTATTGCTCACTGATAAGCAGCAGATCTACTCCGGTGTCCAGTTGTAGTTGGATGAGGAGGTCGTCGGCTGTTCTGCTTCGGTGCATGTTGCCTTGTAGGACTCTGGTCATTGGCTCTTCTTTGCCTGATCTAATGCCTTTCTGAAGGAGGGACATGCGCCGGACCCAGGGACGTGGCTGCGTGTCGCGGTGTCTCCCGTGCAGAGGAAGCATTTTGCCTTGTTTTTGCAGTCCTTCCGTTGGTGGCCTTTTTCTCCGCAATTGATGCAAAGGCCTTGTGTTCTTCTGTCTGGTCCGGGACAAGTAGCCTGCCGATGTCCGTAGCCGAAGCAGCGGAAGCACCTGACGACTTCTACCCTGCGTCTAATCCTGCTGTTTATCCAGCCGATCTTTATTCTTGGTGTTTCCAGCAGCTTAAGGGCTTGGCGCTGACTCAGTTGAACGATAGCCATTCTCAGCCCTCTGCTGTTTGCGTTCGTGAGGCTGATCTTCACGTCGCCGTCACTGACTCCTAACTTTGCTGTCACTGCTGCGCGGACTTCCTCCGTTGTCGTTAAGCAGTCTAGATCTCTGAATTCCAAAGTCTCTTTGGGCTCTAGAGTGCTAATGTTAGCCTTCTCGCCCAGGATCTTCTTCAGCGCGCTGCTGAAACCTGCAGTATCCTTGGTGCTGGGTCCTAGTTCCAACAGCATATCCCCGGCACGTGTTTTCCGCACCGCCTTAATCTCGGTGCCTGTCTCTTCTGGCTTGGCGTTGCTGCGCAGCTCTCGCAATACGTCGGCATACGACTTCCCCTGCGCAGGTTTTACGAGAAGCGCATCTAGTCGAGGCTTCGTGTTTCGATTCTTCTGTTTGTTTTTCTTCTGCTTTTTTCTGTCGGTACCGTCGTCCTTGCTCTGACCGCTAACTGTCTTCTGCTGCTGTTTGCTGTCAGAAGCTTTTGCAGCCGCCTTCTTTTCTTCTTGGGCTTGTTTTCTTCTGCCAGCGCGATCCTTCATCCATACATTCTCGGAAGGATGCGTTTTCTTCTTTTCTACGATTCTGTTGGCCGCAGCAGAAGTAGCTTGTGTCTCCGTTGTAAGTGCTGGAGCCTCTTGCACGCGCTGCCGTGCTTGTAGTTCGACTTTCTTCCACCTGTTCCTGCAGTTTATGCATTACTTATTAGGTTCTTATGTATAATAGTTTTATCCATTTTGCAATAGCTCTTTTATTGATGTAGGCTTGTTTCTACAAAAACTTAAACATCTTTGCATTACTATTTGTTGTGAAATCGCGTTGAACACGAATATTTTTGTAGACCACTCAGCTAATTATTATAAACTAAATAAAAACCCAAACAAATTAAAGAGATTGTTTGAAATATCCAGCGATGTTTTTTGTCACATTTCTTCAAATTTGCTATGTTGCGATAATTATCTACTTGTTTATCTGGCATTTTGATGTTACCTAACCTGAAATAAAAATGATTATGAAGAGTAAATATCAAATTCATAAACAAGATCGGCAATAATGTGAAATGAAAAGGAGCATGATCATGCTGAAACCAGTGTCGATTATTAATATCTGGGCGATTGTTTATTAGCACTATATGTAACTAATTTTCAAAAAATTCAAATTGTTTAGTTAAATTGCGTTTGTTGAGAAAAGGACCAACATTCGTTTCTTCAAACAATCTCTTTATTCTTTCGGGTTTTTATTAAGTTTATAATAATTACGTGACTGGTCTACAAACACATTCGCGTTCAATACGATTTCACAACAAATAGTAATGCAAAGATGTTTCAGTGTTTGTAGAAACAAGCCTACATCAATAAAAGAACTACTGCAAAATAGATAAAAATATTATACATACGAACCTAATGATAATAAAACTTACTATAAACTTGTTGGATTATTTTTTGCACAATGAACACTTTGCACAATTTTTTTAATAATATACAGGGTGTTCCATTTGAATTAATAGAGACTTTTCATATTTTACTTCGTCAAATTTGACAACATTTTCTGGACACCCCTTGTATTGTAGGCCAGTTTCTGATATGGCGTTTGAAGAACCATTATTGCCTAGCATTATTGATATTGCAATTGACAAAAATTGGCTAGAAAAACATAGTAAGCCAAATATCTCAAAGACCATCAGTTTTTTCATATGAATAGCACTTTTACTTTTCATGTAGATTCAAAATAAATTATAAAAAATATAGGTTTGTATTTAAAAATCAAAGTTGCTTATGTGCAAAGGAAATGGAATATCCTGTATAATCGGCACTATTTTAGGTTTGTAGATCTTGAGAAAACTAGACACGTGAAATAAAAAACGTTTCAATTATCTCTCTTATCAACTAACTTCCTCGACTTCCGCGAAGATAGGTGGGCACCTGTACATATATTTGAAAAATTTTGATTGAAAATAAACTTACATATCTAAAACCAAATTTGTTCAACAAAAATTTTGTTATAATTATTTCAAACTTCGAAATTGAATTATATACTTCCGCTTTATATAAAATGGAAAGCATGCTAGTTGTTGTAACTTCTAATTACTCTGACTACATTGGAATAAATTACCAAACTTTTAACTGGTATGCAATAACAAACTTTCGGCTGCATTTTCCTTGTTCCACGACTATAGATTCATGATCACTTTTTTAGCGTCATTATTAAGAGTTGCATATTATAGTAATTATGCCAGGTTATTTAAAACATACATAAAATACTTAAAACGTCACTTAAGTACAGACGGGAAACTAAATGCGAATTAGGAAAACGTTACAAGCATTCTACTACCTCCCTTATCAGTATGCAACTACCGCTTTTCCGTACGTTTCCTACAGTACTAACGTGTTGCAAACATACCTGCATGTTGACGACTGTGTGCGCGCTCTTCATAACTGAACTGGAAATTCTAGTACTATATTCGTACACTATGGGAGACCGAAATTCAATATCTAATCCCTTAACAGAAAAACCTTCATTTGAAATTCCTTCCACGATTGATAAAATTCTAAATACTTTCGCGCATCACAGCACAATTTGCACGAATTTGTCTCTGCAATGCTATTAAAAAATTCTTTATGCATTTTGCTGTTGTGGTTTGAATGATGGGAGTTTTCTCTCGTTAGCATAGATAAATGCCTCGTTTATCAGGTAAAACGACTAGCGTACCCGCGCAAAATCGTTCGTAAATTATTGCGCATAAAGTAGCGTGAAATTGCGAAGGCACGCCATCATCTTCTCTTACGTAATGCGCCGGCTGCGGTAACGTAAAAGGTAATTCGCTATACTTAAGCGCTAATACTCCTTACCTGCACGACATTGTGTATACACAAATCGGTTTAGAGCTTCGAAGGATAATAATTTAATATTATAATGGTTTACTGTAATTAATTTAATTATTAGGTATATAACTCTTAAACAAATTGTAAAAACCAAGATATAAAAGCGGGATCTAAATTATTTCTTGATGTACACATTTGGTTTTTTTGTGTGTATTTATTTATTTATTGGGATAACAACAGGACGCACCCAGGAGCGTTATCCACAAATTACAATGTCAGTAATTTAAATTAAATTTAGTAATTAAAACAAATACAAAAAGAATGAATACCTAAATAAACATATGACTTAACAAGTTAAAAAAACGAATAGCATGCAGCATAGTGTGAAACATAGAAAACTAACTAAGAGATAAAAGAAAAAAACAAAGTAAAATGTTTGCTTTGAAAATAGGCGCAAGTTTTTTTTTTTTTTTTTTTTTTAATGTTAAATAGATTAATGAGAAGTAGCAATCAGAGTAAGCTTCAGCGACCTTTTGAAGGAGAACAACGAAGTGTTAAAAATATCCACAAGCGGACAGCTATTATTAAAAGAGTACATGCTTCTAAGTAATGGTGAATTTTTAAATGAGTTGGTTCTAAAGGCAGGTAGTCTGAATGGCAGGACTGAACGGACGGCATAAGGGGGAATATTGAAATTTATTAATGCAAGCAAATTTGGACAGTCACATTGTATAAGCAACTCTAGTTTGAAGTCATTTAGAAATACGTGAGAACAGATGTAATGGAACACCACGTTTTGCTCCATATTTTCTACTGGAAACCTATCTTATATAATGTTTTGTTTTCCCAACACAAATCATTTTGTGTGTCAATTAACTGCAAGTAGAAAGGAAAACTAATTTGTTTTCAAATTTAAAAGGTTAACATTTTATTGAATATAAAATAGATAATCAGCTTCCTTCAATTACTTTGTCACTTACGTACTAACTGAATAATAAATTGGAAAGATTCTCATCTAAACAATCATTCACTATTTTATACGCTAACGGAATAAAAATAAGGAACCGGAAAGTATAAAGTAATTTATAAAAAATTATAAAAACAATAAGGTATGTAATTTAGCACATCACCTTGAATACCAATATGCTTCCTATTTGATTTTTATACAATTAAGATAAACATAAACCTGGTAGAACTATAAATATTAATAATAACTATTATAATATTTGGAAATCAAGTAGGTATAATACTTTCATAATAAATTAATAATTATATTTTTCATATAATATCTGGTAAACACAATTTATAGGTTTCAATTATCTCCGAACTACAAGAGGAAAACCATAAAGTCGTTCCCCGGTTAATATCCAATAAAAATGCTTACGATGACGATAAAACTGATTACGTTCCATACCTACCTCTTTAACGTTTATTAATAATATGTTTTCATCGTTATATCCATAAAATATATTCTTCTAGTTAATTTAGGTCAGTAGAGCTTTTAATATGGGAAAAAACAATGCCGACAAGGTTTTCTGTTGCTAGTCAAAAGCAGTATGGGTAACTAACGCCTATACACAGCCATGCCAATACAAGGACACACGACTATTGCAACAGCAGTTTGTTCTATATTAATTGTGAAAATGGATGGAAGCCGCCTTTCTGAAGGTAACCCTTCTATATAAAAAGCAAGTTAGATGTTATAAAGACATAAACTTCTATATCTTAGCAATATCCCTATTTAAGTAATGAAATGCATGAGTATATATCATAAATAATGTTTTGTTGGAACTCAAGGTAGTGCTTAACATGTAATTAAGTAGTAGGGGCTATTGGTGTTCCTAATAAATCAACTGTAACATCTATACATATATAATTTACTAAGTTTCAAAGACAGCTCCTCTAAAAGTGATAACTAATCGATCATTTATTAACCACCTTAGTAATGGTATCACGAATAATGTATTAACTATTCTGGTAATGGATATAGTACTGTCATTGACAGTCAGAGACAAAAAGCTTCCAGTCCCTCATTAGTGCGCTTATTTTCAAATCATAAAGGTAACAACAACATTATTTATTAATATTAAGACTTGAGGGTTACTGTATATAATATTTGTATATTGCAATGTGACTGTTACTTATAAAGGCAATTCCGATTTCTATGAAACTTTACAGAGTAAAAGAAATACTTTCATATAAAGGCAGGGTATTAAGATTAGAGCACATCCAGTAATCTACTTTTAAAACATTTGTCTCTCAATATAAGAAAGAAAAAATAATTAATGTTGTAATGTAATTACACGAATGACAGAATAGCCGAATTAGAACTAGTATTCTAAAAATAATGAATTAAATATTTTATGTATTGCATATCTACAAAATTTAGTTATCTACACCACCATAGTGTGATAATCCTATTAGTAAGTCTATTTACTGGTTGTACACTTTCAGAAAGTTGCTATTTACTTTGTATGTTAAAAAATTTTCAGAAGATATGCGCCGGGATTACAACTGTCCAAGTTATTTTGTTATATTTAGACGTAAAATAATTCTATAACGTTTCGATGCCATATATTTATACGTCATAGAGGAAGCTTTGTACTAGACAATATGTATTTGAGATTAAGTGTTTTTATATACGAAAATCTTCGTGAATTCGATGCCCTCTAAATTTTAAACCGTATCACTTTAAATTAATCTTTTACAGCTATAGGTTTTTGATATTAATTGAGTTTAATAACAAAGAGAAGTTTTGTTAAGATTCCAAGAACTGTATAAATACGAGTCAAAACTCAAATACATCTTCTCCATCGTCGTTGAATTAACCTGTTTTCATTTTGCTTCCAGTTTGGTAAAGCATTTTTTGCATATAAGCTAAATAGATTTTAATATATTTCAATTGTATTATTAAAAAGAGCAGTTCCAACGAAAATCATATAATCTAAAATGGCAAAAAACAGATGAATACATATTTGAAAATATACAGTGTTCCATTAAACAAAATACAATTTTGGATCAAAGCATTGTGATGACCCGTTCAATATATGTATGTATTCGAAAATAACTTTTTTTATATGTGGTGGGTGCTTAGTTGCAGTGACTCCGTCAGCTGTATGTGTGGCTATTACTTCAACTTTTGCGGTGTAGTTTTTGTGTGTGTTTGAATGAATTGTTTAAATGGCTTTGTGACAGCATCATACCGCCTTTTATAATGCCGTGTTGTTAATCACTTTTCTCCCAACAGTAAATGGTAGGTCGATCGGATTTCAATTCTCCGAGATAAATGTCACCATCTGCGACCACTGCGACTTTATTACTTTATAGAAATTTGAATTTGTAGCTAAACCAAACACTGTACTAATCAGTTTTCATTCAGAGCTGTTTGTATTACTCCGTTGTTTATAATTCTGGATATAATGCGGATAGAAGGTGATTGCGAGATACTGAAAAGTCATAGTATTCCGTTTGGTTTACCAGTAATTAGCCAGAATTTTATGTATATGCAGGACAACGATCTGAACGTACGCCCCGATATGTAAAAATACTTTTAACGAACAGAAGAAAACTACTTTTTTAACAATTATGACTTGTGCACTCCAAAGCTGCGACCCTATTATGATAGAGTTGTCGAGCGAATTAGATACAAGAGTGAGAAGTGTGATTCATACTTCCAAAGAATTCATGTGGAATGTGTTTTTCAATGAATTGAAATCCTATGAAAATTACTACAGAGAATGCCACGGCAGGCGATTTTTTTTTTATAAAAGGAAAATTTAGAAGTATATATAGATTGATGAGCTACTAGTGAAGTATCTAACATACAGTTGAATATAAAAAATAATAAAACCCAACTTCACTTGAATGTGTATTTAATTGAATGGCCATTTCGTTACATACTACGTAACATCTTCAGCATGACTAACTTAAACCAAAACATTTCTTTTCTTAAATATACGATACATATTTCAGTGGGTATCTGTGTTGTGTAATACTATATGAGGGTGTAGAAAATATATAAGTACGTTCGAACACACACGGCGGTTCGTAAAGTATCCTAAATAACACTTAAGAGAATGCTGTTTTGAATAAGAGGTGACAGGTCATTATTCATTAACACATTTCTGTATTTTTGCATATGTATTGCCTCCAACATGTCTAAATTATAACTAGAACTGTTTTTTAATAATGTAGCATTATGATTTTTGTGGCCGGTGTCAAAGTAATGTCTGGCGATCGCGGATTTCTCTATGTCCCTGTTTTTCAAATGATTGCGGTGCTCCCTAAATCTTATTTCTAGGTTCCTTTGTGTTTGGCCGATGTAAACCTTATCACAGGATGTACATTCAATTTTATAAATTCCGGATTTCTTCGTTCTTGGTATCATATTAATATTTTTGTTTAAGATATTCTTTAATGAATTATTGTTGGAAAAGACAGGAGTTAATTTGAACTGTTTCAATAATTTTGAAAATTTTAAATGCCAAGACGGGTGATAAGTTAATTTAACATACTTGGTTTCTTGTGTTTGCCGAATCGGATTCAAATTTGTAATAATTTTGAGGTGATGCTTACTTTTAAATTTTTTGTACATCTTGTTAATGTACGGTTTACTGTAGCCATTCACTGAACCTATTTGGTAAATGTAATCGAGTTCCTTTTCAAAGTTTTCTTTCGATAAAGGAATTTTAAATAATCTGTTAAATAAGCTATTGAAAGCGGCATTTTTATATTTATAATATGTGCATGAGGATTCTTGGATATAGTTGTTAGTGTGGGTGTCCTTTCTATAGATATCGAAAACGAATTGTCCTTTATTGTTGGTAATTAAGAGATCTAAAAATGGTAGTGATTTATTTACTTCAAGTTCATACGTGAAATTGATAGAGGAGTATTTGTTATTTATTAGCTGGAGGAAACTCTCTAAATCAAAGTCCTTTTCAACAACAGCGAATATGTCGTCCACATATCTATGCCAAATTTTGGGAAAGTTCGTTGATGATGTTTGTATCTCTTGTTCGAGGGTGTTCAGGAACAAATTTGCTAGGAAAGGAGAAAGAGGATTTCCCATTGCAGTACCGAATGTTTGGCGATAATATTTATTATTGAAGAGAAACGCGTTTTGATCCATGCATAATTTCGTTAAGGAGATGTATTCTTTGACTATTGTTGCGGGGACTGAGTGAGAGATTAAAAAGGTTTCTAACATATTTAAGATTTGATTGATTGGAACGCTAGGGAATAATGCAACCACATCAAACGATACTAATTTATCTTCGGTATCTATCGTGGCTTTTTCTAGTTTCTCGACAAGATCCTGAATGACGTCCACATAGCATCTATCAAACTGAACTCAAGCGATCAAGCCCTCTTCAAACACCAAGCCGCCACTATCTTAAGAAAAGAAAAGGATAAACACTACAAAAAGTGCTACAAAAGTGTTAATAGTGACTATAGTGATAAGCGCATCATCCAAAAACTGAGAGAAAAAGACTGTATATATACAAAAGCAGATAAAGGTAATGCTTTGGTAATTTTAGATAGACATAATTATATTAACTCTGTCGATCAATTATTAAAATCCGGCCCTTATGTTTGTTTAGATTCTAATCCATTAAATAAATATGTTCGAAGTTTCAATCAGACAATCAAGTCATGCAGCAATTTAATAGATAAAACACTAAAACATAAATTACACGTAAAAAACCCCAACATTTCTAAATTATACTGCTTACCGAAGATTCATAAAGAAGGCAACACATACCGACCTATTGTTTCGAATATTAATGCCCCGACGTACAAGTTGGCAAAATGGCTGGCACAGCAATTTTCCCAATTCGAATTGTCAAACAACAACTCATTAAAAAGCTCCCTGGATCTTGTCGAGAAACTAGAAAAAGCCACGATAGATACCGAAGATAAATTAGTATCGTTTGATGTGGTTGCATTATTCCCTAGCGTTCCAATCAATCAAATCTTAAATATGTTAGAAACCTTTTTAATCTCTCACTCAGTCCCCGCAACAATAGTCAAAGAATACATCTCCTTAACGAAATTATGCATGGATCAAAACGCGTTTCTCTTCAATAATAAATATTATCGCCAAACATTCGGTACTGCAATGGGAAATCCTCTTTCTCCTTTCCTAGCAAATTTGTTCCTGAACACCCTCGAACAAGAGATACAAACATCATCAACGAACTTTCCCAAAATTTGGCATAGATATGTGGACGACATATTCGCTGTTGTTGAAAAGGACTTTGATTTAGAGAGTTTCCTCCAGCTAATAAATAACAAATACTCCTCTATCAATTTCACGTATGAACTTGAAGTAAATAAATCACTACCATTTTTAGATCTCTTAATTACCAACAATAAAGGACAATTCGTTTTCGATATCTATAGAAAGGACACCCACACTAACAACTATATCCAAGAATCCTCATGCACATATTATAAATATAAAAATGCCGCTTTCAATAGCTTATTTAACAGATTATTTAAAATTCCTTTATCGAAAGAAAACTTTGAAAAGGAACTCGATTACATTTACCAAATAGGTTCAGTGAATGGCTACAGTAAACCGTACATTAACAAGATGTACAAAAAATTTAAAAGTAAGCATCACCTCAAAATTATTACAAATTTGAATCCGATTCGGCAAACACAAGAAACCAAGTATGTTAAATTAACTTATCACCCGTCTTGGCATTTAAAATTTTCAAAATTATTGAAACAGTTCAAATTAACTCCTGTCTTTTCCAACAATAATTCATTAAAGAATATCTTAAACAAAAATATTAATATGATACCAAGAACGAAGAAATCCGGAATTTATAAAATTGAATGTACATCCTGTGATAAGGTTTACATCGGCCAAACACAAAGGAACCTAGAAATAAGATTTAGGGAGCACCGCAATCATTTGAAAAACAGGGACATAGAGAAATCCGCGATCGCCAGACATTACTTTGACACCGGCCACAAAAATCATAATGCTACATTATTAAAAAACAGTTCTAGTTATAATTTAGACATGTTGGAGGCAATACATATGCAAAAATACAGAAATGTGTTAATGAATAATGACCTGTCACCTCTTATTCAAAACAGCATTCTCTTAAGTGTTATTTAGGATACTTTACGAACCGCCGTGTGTGTTCGAACGTACTTATATATTTTCTACACCCTCATATAGTATTACACAACACAGATACCCACTGAAATATGTATCGTATATTTAAGAAAAGAAATGTTTTGGTTTAAGTTAGTCATGCTGAAGATGTTACGTAGTATGTAACGAAATGGCCATTCAATTAAATACACATTCAAGTGAAGTTGGGTTTTATTATTTTTTATATTCAACTGTAGGAAAATTTAGGTCTTTTCTCTTATGTTATTCTTTTCCAATAGCTAATATTTTTTGATTGAATTGAATCACTTTATTTATTTTTTATAATTTTCTCTCTTGCCATACTCCTGCATCAGCTTGCTCCGAAATCTGAGTAGATGGTATGGTAACCGATCTTGGTAAATCTTGTAGTTGTCATAACTAAGAATGAAGGACTTTTAATTTTGCAAACAATTCGTCCTATAATGTGATCAAAATGAATATGTTCTAAATAATTGTTAAACTAAGAGAACTTGTAGTCAACGTCGAGAGAAACAAAGTGTATACATAAGACAAACATTCATTCATTCCCTTACTCATTGAAATTGTAGTTGACACTTGCTCTGACAGTTGTATTTTCAATGGTAACGATAACGAGGTAAGTTGGATAACAAAGAGTAACGGAATAATCGGAACTAATACATCAGAAATATAAAAATATAAAATAATTTATTATAATCAAAATTATGAAATATATTTGCATACAAACTAAAACAATATTTTTGCGAAGTCGTATATCTAACGATTGTATTATATTATGAATTCTGCCCTCTAATTTTAGAAGTTGTACCACCTTCACAATCAACATCACTTATTTTATCATCTAACGCAAGCTCGCCAGTTACTAAGTAATGGTTGAGCTTGATTGCTTGAACACAATAATGTTGCAAAAGAAAATCTGTAGGTATATAGATCGATAAAACTGCAGCAATCCAACATATTCAAACATATTGTATATACCGCCACATATTTTTAATTTGCTGTAGCCTAGTTTCCTAACGCAATAAGAACGTTTTACGACTTATTCTTCTGGCGTACAAAGAACGAAGAAAGAAAACACTGAAAACGTCTCGGATTGAAAAGATTAATCGTTAAATGTTCCGGTTCTCTGGCTGTACGATGTCAAACAAGGAATAAAGTCCGAAGTTTAGGGCGCCGTTTTCGTCGAAATCGTCTTATTAATTTTGTGTTAATTATATTTGTAGCTGTGTGTGTTTGAGTTAGTTGTTAGTCAACACGAAGGGGGAATTTATTAGACGTCTGATCTAATTAGGTTTAAAGTGTGTAAATTCCAAGACCCCCGTTTGTAGTTGGATGAAGTTTGGAATTATTTGATGTTACATCGGATTAACAGGTTTTCCTTCCTCTTGTAGATTGTTCGGGTTCGTCTGTTTACAGTATTCAGTCGGTATTAACAATAGCATTCGAGGAAACTGTTGAAAGCAAGTCGTCTTGGTAATGGCTAGAAGCGGCGGTACAAGTGTTGTAATAAATTTGACAAGTAGTCATTAATATGGCTGAAAATCCACTTTAACTCTTCGCATACAAATAGTAATAAGAAAGGACGAACTGTAGTAATCAAGAATAGACAAATTTAGATTTTAGATTTCAAGCTTGTTGAAGTGAAATGAAAGAGATTTCAGACATTTAGATAACACATAAAACTTCCAACTCATGTGGAAAGCTACAGCAGCACTGTCGCTCTTGCTGTATAAATTGCATGTGTAAATATGTTTCCATTGCTTCGTTACACTACGTCACCGTAAATCATGTTGCGCTGTAAATTACGTCGTAACAGCGAATGGTGGCTCAATCGGAGTATCATCTATCAAGACGGTGCAATAAGCGTCACCGAGAAGATTCAAACCCCGGACCATAAGTATGCCCACTCTTTATTTAATTTCAACTGATGACCCCTTTCCAACGCCTTTTGAGAAAAAGTTAATTGTCAAAAATCCCCGGTTTAAACGATCAACATTATTGACAAACAACAAAATAAAGTTATAAGTGTTAAGAGTAAACCGCTGACAAAAAGTTAAAGCAATATTGGATTATGTACACAGTCTAAAATCAAAGCAGCTGCTATACTGACAATGAATTTTAAGGATATCCTTAATTCTAGTATCGGTAAAATCCTGAATATCTTATCTTAATATCTATCGTAAAGGACTATAGTAATTACTTTTGCTAATACTAATATAACCCAAGCGCGCTATAACCACAATAATTAGCCGGCTTTTCAATATTGTGAGAGAATGTTGCGAGCCACTCAATTCTCCGTGGGGGTGGTGACATTTTTCTCGGAGAATTGTATCCCGATTAATGTACTATTCGCTGCTTGGCAATAAACGGCGAGATAATGATGTAACAAGGCCACTTAAACGCACAAAATTTACACATCAAATATAAGAAAAACAATACAGATTAAAAAGCTCCTGCAACCATAACTCACCACATATAAAACACAATATATATACATCTGCCCTTAAAATGTTTCGCTTGAAGTTTCTAGATTCGAAGGTTCTAAATTCATCTCAACTTTATCTTCAATGTTTAAATATTATTTGCTCGCGGTAAGAAAAAAACTGCTCATTAAGTTTTGAAATATGCTGTAGCTGTAACTATAACAAATATATTAAGTTTATTTCAAATAAAATTATATTTTAGTATTATTTAGTATTTCAACTAGTATTTACTAGTTGAAAATGATAAGTAGCTCTGCGCAAACTTTGCATGTTTGATAGAACATCGTCATGAATTTTTGCTGAAAACTTTGAAATCTTGTGCAACCGCAATCATTTCACTTACAATTCATCATTGTTTTTCAGAAGAATCTTTATCGACTACTTAGCAGAAATAAAATTATTAATCGACGGTTCGGATTAAATAAGTCAAATTGTACCTCTACTCTGTAGGATTAAAGAATTTGCAATAGTTAGTCGTGTTTAGCTTAAAAATTTAAAACTCGAATGACAAATTTTATTACGGATACAGAAATGAATACATATAGTGAAATATAAAATTTTCTCTCCACATTCAGTCCACACGCAACAGAGTAGATAATGCAACATACAATACAAATTTCTGCATAACCAGACTATATTTATTGAACTGGTTAGAAGCTTGCTTAAAAGTTAAATAACGTTAAAGTTTAGTAGCGAACTTTAAGCAGCCTGAAAAGAAGTCCATACCGGAAGTTATGAAATACTAAATTAAAGTATTTAATTTAGTGTAGTAATTTCTAAAGTAGCAATTACAATTATTATTTTTCAATGCTTTATTTCACGTGGTTACTTTAATTCTGTATATACCCAAGCTCCACCGCAACTATTAAAAAAATCAAAACTCCTAAACAACAATTAACACAGCAGTAAGTCTAAAGTAGAAGTAATGTAATGTGGTAAAAGATACCAGACCATAACACTTATTAAATGTAAGTTATTTACTGTAGCTGAAAGTATTGCTATAACCATAACGATCCGTCCGCGCGTTCACCTCCACATAGGTAATAATTCAGTGACATATAGGAGTTTAATCTCCTCGTCATTATATCTAAAACAAGTTAATTAACATGTGGGACAATTGATTAAAATGTTCACCATCACATCTTCGTACATTATATTACATTACGAATATGCCTGTGTAAACTCCGTTATTAACGGGTTATAATACATATTTGATTAATTGCAATCCTTGACCTATTAAATGGATGCTACATAACAGTTGACGTTTAATCATAAACGTCGCACAGCGTTCATTCTTCGAACGGTAGAGGAATTGCCGCACATCATTCGACCTAACTAGGAACTGACAGTAATTTCTGCCATTGAATAAGAAAATTAGGTTATTGCTAGATGGAGAAGTGATGCAAATTTATACTAGAAAAATGTAGTTTTAATTTTCATCAGTTCTACTAAAATTTCGTTGGTACTATTAATGCAAGATGAAGTAGACGACGTCTCTTTATCACCAATTTTACTGATATCAAACCATACATCTAATTTTCAACTAGATAACAAAAAGAGACGAAAAATGAACTAATTTTGCCGTTTTAAAATATGTCTGTATGTCACGAAAATAATGAATAACTCAGCGCAAGGGGAGAAAAAAATAATTTCGCTATATCGGTACATCGCCAATAATATAGTTCCCTGGTACTATATTGTACCAAGGTCATTCTATATTTTCTCGGCATAAAATTACCCATTCGCAATCAGCAACAACGTAAATAGATTCTTATTTGCTCTTTTCCGAATCTGTATTCACTTTCGATTCGGCAAAAACTTTCGCCACAGTTTTACGGATGCTCATCGCGCTACTCGTCAAAAAAAAAATTAACCACACATCGCGTTACAGATATCTTGAATTCGCTATTCCTTGTATACATTAACGTATATGTGTACGTGATTAAAATTTGCAACATTTCATTATATCCGCCTTTCTTCGTTCAATAGCGGTGCCTGGAATACAGAACGTTGCAGGCCGCAGGTACCGCATTTAGAAATACACGTATGATGTAGTATATCGAAAAATCGTTTTCTCGATTTTATGTAAAATAATCACGCAACGTCGGTAAATAAATTGAATCTTACGAAAATTCATGAATATATTATACGCCAACGTTCGCATGTCGCAAGTAGAGTTTTCAACTCGAGTCTATGTGAATGGCAAATCTGGAATAACTTATAAATAAGTTGGGAGCGTGTGTTACTCTGTGTATGGTTATGGACGACATTTTGAATGACAATAGGAAAATTTATTGCAATTCTTTTGAGATATTGTTACACGTATTCTAGGAAAAGAAAATATATTTACCCGAATTTGCAACGGAACGATGCACATTTACGAATGCCATATTCAGTTAAAATTTACTAACAGGAGAGAAACACATACAAGGTAGGTATGTACATATTTTCTATAACTGAAGCTAAGAGAGCTTGTATCCATTCTTCAGTTAGATATTCTGTAAATATTCATTCACTACCAATAGAGCAAGACACAAAGCGCTTTCAGTACTCCATCAAAAGGCTACGCTGTATTTACCTATATTGACTGATTTGTTGTGCTGGTACAGCAATGTAGAAGAATTTTTTTAATGTTCTTGCAACTTGCAAATTTTTATAGAATAGAATTTATTCATACGTTAAAAACTTAAATTCACAGATGCGTCAAATATATCACTACAGATATAATAACACACAACATGCAATACAGAATGCATTTATTTTGGGGGGCTACGGAATTTGCAATAATTTTGGTGTAAAAATCATATATATCATAACCACATACATACTTTTTAATATAGTTTTAATAGACCTCTTAAACTTCAATTTCGCTAGAGCAATTATAGAGGCCGTGAGGCAGAGCATTAAAGTTGTCAAAAAACCGGTCGATAGCCGCAGTAGTTAGGCGGTTACTCAGTGATGTAACAGTTCCCTGAGGTATGGGCTTAAATTTTCCGAGAGGAGAGTGATATTTTCCTCGGAGAACTGTATTGAGATTGATCTAGCATCCGCTATTGAGAGCAAAGTGATTAACAACGCGGCATTATAAACTGCAAGATAGTGCTGTAACAAGGCCATAGAACACAATTAAACACAGAGAAACTACACAAAAGAGGTTGTGGTGGTAATCAGACAAGCGATACAGCTTAAGAAGCCGCTGCGGCACCCACCACAGACAAAAAAATTCTGTAACTCTTTATTTATTCAGTGGCACTATGGAATAATGTTATTTTTCATTCTTGTGTCGTGATTGTGAAGGTCTCAGTGGTAAAACAACTTATCAATAGTATTCTTAATATACTATTCTGTATATAATGATATTATGCAATCTGTTGCATCTGCAACAATACGTATGGCTACTTTCTGTAGATGGAAAACTCTGCAAGTAAGTGAAGAACGCATTTCCACAGGGTGATATTCCACAGCTCACTACAAAGTGAAACAATCCGAAATATACTCTACGAGCTGCATCCTCATTAGCGAATGCATCTGTTCTCTTAAAGGCAAACACTGCACTGTTCAGCATACATGAATAAAAATATCTAAAAATATTTCTTTGTTTCTAAATACATATTTTTGTCGATAGGCATGGGTATATGTTTTAATATTAATAATAATTTTTGTTCTGGAATAAATTTGTTTTTAACAAATTCCAGTTTATTTGACGTACAAGTTGGACACTTGTTCAATTCAGCTTGAAAGATAATATAATTAAATTTAAAATGATGTATTAAATGATCCATGTAGCTATTTAAAAAAGTCGAAATGGCAGTAATGCTCAAAAACTGTCCGCCAACATTCTTTTTTATTCTAAAATATAAGACAAAATTCTAGTTATATCTGTAACCATTTAAAAAACAGAGTGTTGATTTCATCTTTAAACGAGACTGTATATATTTCATTACCGGACTTCATCATTTCAATGAAATGTAAAATTTGTGTCATCAACATACATAATTGTAAATAAAGACCTGTTTAAAGTATTCATACATAATAAATAAAGAAGGGCCTAAGATAGACCGTTGTCGGACACCGCTTTTTGTTCGAAGGGGTTTATTTATTATATGATCTAAATGAACTATCTGTGATCTGTGTGAGAGGTATGAATGCGCAAGTTTATTAGTCACATCCAAAATTCGTACAATTGTAGCTTTCATGAATATTTCGAATTCTGGCCATCACAAGTACAGTGTGTTGCCGGATAGGTGTCCCGATAGGAAAAACTTTTTTTATTATGGATGTTTGGAAAAAAATGTTCTTTGTAAAAGTTTTTGCGTGATCTGAGATACACAAACAATACTAGACTTCTTAATTAATATTATAATAATGGCTAAAATGGCTCGTTTTCGTAATTTTTGGAGTCACATTTTTCTAATAATAATTACGAAAAGGGACTTATTGACCGTACGTTATTAAGATTTTTAAAAGTTAATCATTATTTGTGTATTAATTAAAAACGTTGATAAAGAATATATTTTTTATAAACCCATAATAAAGTTTTTCTTTCTTTTATGTCCACATTTTGAGTATTAAATACTGTATGACAATAGTTCACTTAACACATGCCTAACTTAACACGATATGCAATGCATTACGTTCAATGCAACTAGATGTGAGTGCAACATCATACGGACTTGACTGTGACTCCAAAATTTACAAAAACCAACTATTTTACGCATTATTATGATATTAATTTAGAAGTCTAGTATTATTTGTGTATTTCAGATCAAGCAAAAACTTTTACGACGAATGATTTTTTCCATACATCCATAATAAAAAAGTTTTTCCTATTGGGACACCTATCCGGCAACACACTGTACAGTGAAATCCGTTTAATGTGATCACTTTGGGCCAAATACATTTTGATAACATTAATCGACTGATAACAACAAGAGAATTAAAAAAAGTCAAAATTTTAGAGAATTTTAATTTACAGTGATTTTATTGCATAACTAACTACATACAATATGTATATTACACATTATTTGCACATTACATTACTTTGCATTCAGAGAAGAAAATATACTGTCTAGTCTAAAGTTGATCGTTTGTTACAAATAAGAAATTTGTTCATAAAATTTTCATAGCTCACAAATGTTTGAAAACTCTCTTCGTTACCTTTATAAATTACGCACTTACGTAAAACGTCCAATGCATTACGGATTTCCTTGTTACTTGGGCATTTAATTTCTTCTTCATCATCGTCACCCTTATCCGAATTTTGAGTTATTTTTTTTATTGTAACTTCGTTATTTTCTTCCATGATTGTTGCGCAAATGTCTCCTTCAGTGTTGGGTTGTGACACTTCCACTCCGCTGTCGATATTTAGCCAGTCATCATATTGTTCTTGGCCTAAGTCATATGGTTGCAAATATTCTTCAGAACCGCGGTTGTCTTCATTTTCATCGCTAAAAACTGTAAACCCTCCGTGCCGAAAACAATTTTTTATCGTTTCTGCTCCAACTTTTTGTTACGACTTATTTAACAAGTGCAGCGCTTCCAGAACGGTAATTTTTTTTTTTGGATAGTTCATTAGCGGTTAATCCGTTCTCTTCATTTTCATCCAGGCTTTCTAAAACCTTAGACCGCATCTCGTGACGATAATATGTCTTGAATATTCTTATCATCCCTTGAACAAACGAAGTAATGTTCGGTGGCAGAAAGACCAATTTGATATTTTTCACTGTTAAATTTACAGAATGAGCGGTACAATTGTCAACTAACAAGACAATGTTTTGTGTTAATTTTTGATCCCAATTTGACAACCATGCACCCGAGATCGACGACGTCATCCATGCATTTTATTGGCCTCGTATTGCACTGGTAAGGATTTTACGCCCTGAAAGCATCGTGGACTTTTATTTTCTCCTATGACCAACAATTTTTCTGTTTTTCCTGTCATATTTACGGTGCAAAGAACCGTTAATCTCTCTTTGGTAATTTTACAACTCCGTGTCGACTCGCATTTGAATGGTCTGAAGTAAATTCCGGTTCCTTCAAAGACTAGGGCCGTAATGCATTCTGCAAACATCAACATTTTTAGAAATAACATAGCAGTAGACCAAGTTGGCGGTCATACGATCGACATTAACAAGATTTTCTTGTCTGTTGCAGCAAATACTAATTCGTGTTTTTGCTAAGAGATTCCATTGCTGCTATGATGACCCAAAGTAGATTCAAATGTCACACCAAGTTGCTTAATTTGAACTGAATAATTAGTCATATTTGGTTGTAATAAGAATCGTTACTAAAATTTCTAGAAATGACTAGCTAAGAATTTTCTTTAGTATTAAGGTTAGATGTACTTACTAGAAACATTCAGGAATTATTTGATTGCGTATTTAGAACGTAGAACGTAACTTGCTGTTAAGCGATCTAAAATCTACTACTAACAAAAAAAGAAACAAGAGCTAAGTATGGTCTAAAACGCGGTATAAAGGAAAATTAACAAAAATGTATCGGAAATAAGATCCGAAAACTCGAAAAATAAGGCAGCGAAAAATAATTTTACCGTTAATAATATTTGTTTCAATGATTCGTGACGAACTCGGCATGTAAATGTAGTGTTTGCATTTACACATGGTTTGTCACGTATAACTGAATCGAGCTTAATCATTCGCGGAAGTATCCTCGTGTAATTGATAAAAACATACCATCCTTTCTTCTAAATCTCATTCAGCAATTCATAACTACTTAGTGCTATGTTATTTGGAGCTAACAATTGGTTTTGTTTTCAGATTTTTATTTAAACTCATTATCCTACAAATAAGATATTTCATTATTATTTAAAAACAAACGGTTTAATTTCTAAAACCCAAAAGAGATTTAATGGAATTATAATTAATGAATACCATAAGTTTTATGTAGCCGTTTTCATACTTTCATTACACTGTAACAAAGAAAGTTTGTTTGATCAAAGCATATTAAAATATGGACATATGTATCTCGATCAGATTCATACGTTACACAGTATTTATCAATTTCTAGTTCTCTTTGGGAAATCTACTTTCCAAAATGTATCATGTACACTATAATGCAATTAGTACAGTTCTGTTAAATATAATTTAATTTTTGTCAATTTCAGAAAACGGGCTCCTTAGTTATGAAAATCCCAATTATCACCTCGATCCGGCACGCCTAGACGATGCTCTCAATTCAAATACGGACGAGATCTACGAGGAGCTATACCAGGAGCTGGACGATATCTGCAACTTAGGCGTCAAAGGTCAGATATCAAGTGGAACCGGTAGAAAAGCCTACGCGTCGCTGGACATCGGTACAATGGGGGTGGATATAAATACGGGCCCGGTAACTCACATAGACTCCTCGAATTACACGGACAACAGAAGGTACGTCTACATTATTCAATGAAATCAAAGATTAAAAAAAAACTGTCTATGTTTCCGTGCGACTTTCACCATACTGACAGCTGTTTGTAATGATACATTAACGCAGAGTACTTCACGAATTCTATCTCTTATTCATGTACATACAAATTTCTCCTTGGGAAATCTAATCTAACAGGCAAATATTAATGTATTATTAACTCAGAATTGATTGATCTGACAATTGCGTTAAAACCATGAAGATTAAAGTTTATTAACTTTTAATATTTCACGTTTGAGTTTCATCAATTACTTTTTAGAAAAGCATCAATCGTGTTATAAACAGTCGCAGTTAGTTTATTATTTGCTTTTATCTATCAAGTAGTTATAAAAACAGTGTTAGAAGGAAATATTTACATATGCCTAAGAGGAATTTTAATGTAGCTTTCAATTTTCAAACAGTAATATCAATTTTCATTAAAGGACTTCTAGCACATCGCTGTTTACTCAGTAATATTTATTCTTTTGACAAATCATTAAATTCCTATTACCTGAAGTAATAAAAAAAACATCCATACCGCCAATATTTGCTCGCCAAGCGAGAAGCGGCCAGCTTTTATTTATTCAAGCAAAAGAGAAAAAATCACTGACAAAAAAGAATGTATACGTCAAGTGTATGCTAAATACGTATGTGTCAAGGGGGATTGAAATGGCATGCAATAAATCATCGGAATATGTTCCTCTCCTATCTAAACATTTACACAGGGCATCGCAGTCAGGGGCTATCGGAAAACTTTTCAATATGACCCAACTAATGGCTCGAATAATAAAACAATGGATAGATGTAGAACGAGTACGATTCGTAGCTATTATCACCAATACGTTGTAGCATATTATTATTTGTCAGCTGTAGAAGGCATTATTAAAATTCAACGGGCAATCAAACTGAAATGTCGTACGACAATTTTTACGGTGTGGTAGGTTGAATAACCTGCCGTAACAATAGTTCCATGCACGTCCTACGATTTGCAACAGTGTGTTTGATTGTTGTGTTCCACTGCGTAACTGCATATCCGTAAATATACATTGATCGATAGCAATGCGATGGTTCGGCAGAATCAATTAGTTATTTCATCATCGTCTATATGTTTAATTAACAGTAGTAATAATATTTATTATATAAATTATGCTCATATACAATAGGATCCCCATAACACTGTAAGATTGTGGACATTGGCGAAAAAAACTATTTCGTTATCTCCTTCTTACCCAAAGTTAGCAATATGAAATGAATCGAAACGTAATATCGCAATATACATATGTGTCGATATTCTGCATACATCTCTATTATTTACTCTTAAGTTAGGTTTAGGTTTTAGTATACTTTTGACTGGACTAATTAACTAGTATGTAGTACTTAAAAAGTAATAAATCTAATCGCTCTGGCGTGATACATTAGGTTATTAATAATAATAGTCCTTATTGAACAGTAAGTACATACATAGAAGGAATTTACAAAAGAGTATTACCAAATAATATATCAAAGTAAAAAAAAAAACAAAAAAAGCTCTTTGTCCAAAAATGAGGCGAAGTTCGCCGACAGGCGCTCTTCCACTTAACCTCGGTGAGAAATAACAAACTGCATTACGATGTAAAAATTAGAAAAAGGTGTGTAACTGCATTAATTTATATATAAGGCTTACAAATGTGACTATAAAGTGGATATTTATTAATGGCTTCCTATTTGAAGCTTTCCGCAGCCAAATTCATCATCAAAGGTGCGCGATAGACAGAGACAGTGACTTCATCTTCCTTTTAAACTGCAGAGGTGGCAAGCGCTTCAGGTCAACTGGGATGCGGTTGTAAGTTATAACTGCTTGATATGAAAACGATCGTTCAAATAGTGACGTGGAGTGAATTGGCATTGACAATAAATGTGGAAAACGTAAATTGTGATCTATACCCTTACATCTACTATACCTCATTCCAAATAAGAAAGGAGCGTTATGAAAAATAGGGTCTAAAATAAACGTCTGTGATTGGATAAAATCTAGTACACATTTACACAAGAACAATTTGTCAAAATTGCATATATGTCATAAAAATAAAAATTGTTCTATTATGCGAGCGTTGTTTGTGTTCTATTGCGATTATTGTGATTTATTGTTTTTTTTTATTCATTTCATCTTGATTCTTTATACAAAATTAGTTTTTTTAAAGGTTCTGAATGATAATATTCATTTATTGATGGTACTATTTGAACGGTTTTCCTTAAATTTTCTTGTTTATACATCTTATGGTTTTGATAAACGTCAATACGTGAATTATGGCTGATGCTGCTCTCACAGATTGCTAAAAAAATACAGGCATGTAACAAAGTGGGCAAAGGCTTCATCAGACAGCAAATGAAGTTGGGATTAGCAAAAAGACACTGTTTGATACCATCAGAGTCACCACCAAAGAAACGGATATGTCTAACGAAATATGACAAATTGGACAAGGCTCAAAAAAGCAATTATAAGCATTAAATATGTTTTATTAGTGTTCATGAAGATGTTATTCTACTTAGTGGGCAGCCAATCATAATACTTGACTGATAATTATTAGTCAACCGAAAACAAATTTTAAATTTACCGCGATTTTTACAAATCACAACCTTGTTCCTGTGTGATATGCGCTCCGATTGTAGCGTCATCTGTTCCATTCTTATTTAGAATGGACAGTAGTTAAAAGACTAAATAAATGATCCGGAAATCCAGTCCGGAAAATACGGTGTACAAAATTCACAAAATGATTTGATCTTCTTTTTCCATATTCAACCAATCCAACTGATTAATATAATGAGTTACACGGTCCTGTCGTTTTAAATTAAAAATCAATCTAATGCAAGAGTTCTGTACCTTCTGGATCCGACATTGCGTTAACCGATCTATGGAAGTTTATTAATAAAATACTTCTAGAAGTAAAAATGATTCTAAAACGATATACAGCTACCATGAGCTTAATTTATGTGCAATTTAAATAACTTTGTAAGCAACAGGATATAAATGAAAGTCACAATACACAGCATGCAGAAGGAATGGACCGAAATATCCCAGTCATAGTCTAAATCCTGATGGCATACTCTCATAGATCACTCTCCAATTTTCCTTGTAATCATAACCAGTTCTGAGCCCTGATTCTTTTATCTACATATTGAATTTGCCTTATCAGCCCAGAACGCAGATGATCTACGCCAAGAATATAGTTGTTTGTAGTTCGTCTAAGGGTCATAACTTAGTCTGCAGATCTACTCCAAAATCCGATTGTTCTCTCAACGACAAAAAAAAATCAATTCCAGCAACTGCATAATCGTAGCTAATATGTCTTGTACCTAATATGTTTTGTAGGTATGCTCTTATACAACAAATTGACTTTCCATATAAAACGTACTACACCACTATAATTATTCATGAAAGGTGCTTTCATTTCTCTTCAAGCAATTGTAATAATAGACTTGAAAATCTACGATATGGCTAACAATTTATAACATGCAGATGTAAATATTATTAACCCTTAGTTAGGCGGTCATTTTTCTAATAATGTGTATTTTATCTAAAATTTTCGATGATGCAATACTTTGTTTGGGACCTTGGAGCATTTCTGCTAAAAAAATAATGAGCTGATAGAGAGACATTTTAGTTTTTATTGAAGAAAAAGGAACTATACACCACACTTGATATATGTATAACAACATCGTATTGCAACTACACATTTTCTAACTTTTTGTCCTTCTCTCTGTGACAAAAATAGCACTCCTTTTAAACTGCATTCGCTGTTAACGGCGCAAGCTTTGGTTTTTCTGTCGACTAACATTAATCCAATTTTCCTTGTACAAGTCTCGGAAGAGTTGAAATACTTTTGTCGACATTTACGTGCTAGATTTTGAGTCATTATGTCAGCGGTTCAGATTATTTTCGAAGATTCATAATTACATATAAAAAAATTAAGAGGCCACCCTTAAGTTTTTTTGGGAACAGTGTGTAGCAAAAAGCTACCACAAAGCAACCACATCAACACCAGTCATCATTACATTACATAATAGTACATACATACATACATCATACATCGTTAATAGCTTCATCTATATAAAAGTAATACGAATTTGTATTGTGTGTTGTCACTATATCCAAAAATACAGGTTTGACTTCACGGTGTTTATGGTTATATTATCGCCTTGATAATGACAGCATTGCTGTTGAAACGCGTCGGTGTTTTAGTTAAAACTTGTTTGGTGTTCAGTGGGTTACAGGTTTTGACTTCACGGTGTTTATGGGCCAGGAATTGTGGCGAAATTTCTATTTGAGATGTTAACCAAATATCTTATTTGTTGTTTCCAACATAATATTGTCATAAATCCGCCTCAATATCTTCATTATCACTGGAACTTTTCGTACTACCATTGAGGTCAATTTTGTCAACTTCTGATTGTACAATGTGAGGTCTAAAATGGTGAATATATTTGACAATAATAACAAACTCCACAAATTTAAAAACAGTACCTTAGGATATCCAAATTACATTATTGGTCACGTGCATGTAAAAAACTACAAGAATAGAACAAAAGCCAACATCTAGCATACACATTTTTTTATAAAACACGTAAATTTATTCGCATAAACAAGACACAGTTAAATATAAATGTGATACTGGGATCAGCGCGCGCCTAAGAATTAACTAACAAAATAATTGGCAATCCTAGTGACTTTTGCGTACAGACAGCATATCTCCTGTAGTATGTATTACTGAAACTATAATGTGCTTAAACATGCCTGATTTAGTAATAATTACTTAAAGCAAACTAAGATTTATTTCTGATATTACTTAAAAAGTATTCATCATTTTCCAAATTTGGAAATTAGTAATAAAAGGCTCACACAACGTCGCTAAATGATCATATATTTTGTTTAATTTCAGAATCACTTTTTTATAGAATTATTTCCCAATGATAACTATTCGTCTAGTTACATATAAAATCTTACCAACCGCACCAACTAAATAGCTTCATGATTACACTTGCCGTTTTCTGATAGACTAATTTGTGAAACCACATAGTTGACGCAGCATTTTCCTGGCGGCAAGACATCGCACGAACTAGGATTCGGAAATATCACGTAGACACCGTACATCTAAGCTAAACGAAGGAACGTTCATTAGTGTCGTTACCGCTGCTGTTAGTACTGCAGTTCTGTAATTATTAATGGATGTCGTAAGTACAGGTAATAGTGCCATCACTGCAGGAAGAGCTTGCAACGATAATACTTTCTACCGTCAGTATCCGGATGCCAACGTGTATTAGCAACGCTTCTATATTTAGACTCGTGCAAATCATTTAAACATTCACAAATGGCTTTATTGATTTTCAAAAGCTGCGCAAATTTAAGGTATACGGCTCTGAAAATCGTAATCAGTGATGCTATTGAAGAAACTAATAATGAGCAACTTCTTTAATAATTTCAAATCTATCGTTTAAGTAATTTCTTAATCCTCGTATGTCATAAAACTTTTGCCCTCTATCAGATAAAAATTCTTCCATTGATTTTCAGCACTATCGGGAAGAATTTCACAGAGAAAGGTTTTGTAAAAAGCCAAATAGATCTATCAACACAATATTAAGACTGTATAAATACCGTCAGCTGTATATAGGCATCCGAAATTATACAAAAACAGCATCATCGCTAGTTAGGCATACAAGTAGCCAATGTGTACAATTAGTCCTGAATACCATAAACATGTATTAAAACAATTCCAAAGCTTAACTTTTAACTGACTGGAATGGTTCTTGTAACCATTCATTGACAGTTGCGACAATACCAATCTTTTCTGGAATATAACTATGTATAAACCATGGTTGGCTGCTTGCAGAGATTTACTTAACTTATAATCTTGTTTCTAACATTTAATTTACACTCTTTTATGTAATTACTAATTTGCCTATTGTTGATACAGTGAAATAAAGCTACTGATTCTGAATCTACTGGATATACTATTCGGTACCAGTTTATTTTCAATATGATATTATAAACACTATCTTTGTACCTTGTATACCACCAAGATTAAATCCACCAAAATAGCTCTGAATTCCCATGTAGAACGTAAAAGGTCTAGTAAATCCTTCGTCGCTGGAATCCCAATGTTCTCATTTTGCGGGATGTTATTTTAGTCTTTCTATGGCTGGAACGCACTTCGCCATTAAAGATTTCGCAGACATTAACGCCTGCTTGCGGTGGTCGAGTGATACACGCAAATTGCACCGGTAATTCTCTATGACGTCGTTAGGGATGTTTGGAGGCTTGGTGACTCAACATATCAGTCCCCTCCTTTGACGCAACCGAAGACATTCCCTTCTTCTTATTGTCTTATCTCTCGCCGCTTATTTGTCATTGTTATTATTACATCGTGTTTGTGGTAAAGTTTTAAAGTGCCAGATGTTGCGGACATATTTAAACAATTTAATTATTATAATTTACTACTTGACGAAAAGTAATTTATTTTTAACCTGATTTGAACGTAATTTGGAGCACAGTGTTAGTTATTTATAATATACTGCAAAATATTTATGCATTAAAATGTAAATAACGACAAGTTAAATCGTTGCATTATCTGACGTAGTAAATACTTCAGATAATGCAAGGCTATTTTCAATGCAATAGGATACAGTTAGGTAATAAGTATACTGTTAACTTGCTTATATGACTAATTGACAGATAGTATAGCGTCAATACTGCTACGCATACAGATTCAGAAAAAGAAAATATCATGACTAAGGCATTACTAAAGAATGAGAAAGAAAGGCCACTATTTTAATTTCTGAAACCAAATTCGTTAAGTCAAAGGTGCACGACGGAAACTAGAAATCGTTATATATTGGCACAAGAACTACTATACTACTAGTTAGGCAGATACAGACACTAAACATCTAACATTTATTATTGTGGAACTAAATATCTATTATGGTAAGAACATTGCTTGTGTGGCAACTATCTTCACGTTGAAACCTCATCATTAGGCTATTTAAATCAGTATGTGTTATTCTTTCGAAGTGTAAACAGCATATTTTATTGAGCTCCGACTATGTCAACTTTTGTGTCTACAAAAATCCATTCACGGAAACCTTTCCCTTTTCTGTTTTCATCTGAAGAAAGCAGCGGAAAATCATCGGCCATGGTGTGAGGCTTATGGAGAGCATGATCCATCACTCTCAACTTGTGAATTTTGGTTTAGACAGTTTAAAAGTGGTGATTTTGATACAAGCGACCAAGAGCGTGAGAAAAGGCCTGCAACGTTTGAAGACGTTGAATTGGAGGCTTTATTAGATGAAGACCCGTGTCAAACTTAAAAGGAGTTTGCTGAATCTTTGGGCGTGACTCGACAGAAATTGCGATATGATGCCTTTACGGCATGATATCGTTACAATCCTAAACGCAAGAAATTATATATGAGGCCAGACCAACCCGGCACATCGACTTCAAAGCGAAATGTCGATGGTTCGAAGGTCATGCTGTGTATTTTGTAATATCAGAAGGGTGTGGTGTATCATGGGATACTAAAACCGGATGAAACCATTAATGAGGAACGATATCGACAACAACTTATCAAATTGTAGCAAGCATTGAACCAAAAACGACCGTAATTGGCAACCAGGCACGAGTCGTTGACTTTGCATCATGACAATGCTCGCCCACACGTTGCGCAATTCGTTAAAATTTACTTGAAAAATAGCGGGTGAGAAGTCGTACTCCACACGCCGTATAACCCAGACATTGCCCTTTCTGACTATCACTTGTTTCGATCAGTGCAAAATATATTGTCCGGAATACGCTTCACTTCAGTTGAAGGTAGCAAAAAATGGGTTGATACGTTCTTGCCCTCAAAAGATGAGCGGTTCTATTAAGACGGAATTCATATGCACCTCAAAGATTGGAAAAAAAGTGTAGTTTCCGAAAGAAAATACTTTGAATAACATATATTGTATAAATCTTTTTAAATAAAGCCTCAAAGTCGAGAAAAAAAAACGTTTAAAATATACTTACACATCCAATATTTAACCATTTAAGTGCTTAAAGATTGATTTTTTTGTGGAGAGCTCCTAAGCACAAAAATTCCACAGAGACAAGATTTTCCAACAGTTTTTCTCCATTCTTCATTAGATCTAGTTATCGGTAGGGTCAAAGTTATATATATAGTATGATTTTAACATTATGGCGCCTCAATTCACCTTCAAAGAATAAAATTAATATGTACTTCGCAAAGTAAATTGGAGGTTTAAGTTCTTCCTAGTTGATAGAAATTACTGGGGAACCAGTAATTAACTACATTGGATACTAATAATTTAAAAGTTTTAATTCTCATGCGCGTAAGGTTTTGAAATACCAAAAGATTCTCGATTTTCATTTCCGCAAAGACTAAACTGTTGACTGCACGACCTTCATTTCTTCTCATTAATCACTTTCTAGACTACAGAGTTTACTTTTTGTCCGAAGCCATTTCCTTCAGTGCAACTACAATATTAATGTTATAGCAACTGGCATAAGTAACTCGTTACTCTCCACGTTAAAAAATAACTTGATAATAATGATAGCAAAAAAATCCTAAAAAGTCTCACGTAAAAATCTATAGTAATTGTATAAAACAGCTTTAACATGCTGGAAGTTTTGTATGACTATTTCAAATATTACACATTTTAGCAAGATTAAAAAATTATTGAATATTGCGAGATTTAGAAGTGCTTAGAATTTAAAAATGGTATACAAACTCAACTTAAATGTAGTAAGTGCATGTCACACTGCAAACTTTTACCTAATCAACATTTTCTATATGCTTAAAATATTAAATAACTTAGTTTTTGCATTCACGAGATTATTTTTCTCCTCTACCTTAATTTGTGGTAGCTATAGATGTTCATATGAACAGCGAATGTTAACTGAAGTGATTTTCTGCTTTTATCCTTACCTTACCTTGCAATACAAGAGAATATTGATCAATATTGTGTTGACATCGCAACGTGGAGACCACCCCTTTCATTTCACCCAGGCAATCCTTATTAAAACATGATTCTATTTAAGTAGCTATTATAATGGGATCCCGATAGGATAATGATTGTTGGTATATTTTGTATAATACCTAGAACTCAGTATAGAATGTCTTTCTGATACACAACATACTTCCATCAATGACTACCTATACTTTGTAGAAAAAATAATCTAGTAATTGATATCTAACTGTAAACATTCAATCTTATTATCAATAAAAAAAATATCGGTTAGAATATCCTGTTACTTTCTATAAATAGATTTGCCTGGAGCCATATGCCAGTGGCATACTTCATATGTACGTGTCATCATCTGGTAAGATTACGTAAAATCATTGGAATCCATATTAAATAATCACATTTCACACATAATTTAAAAAAGTAAAAGTAACATATAAACAAGATGTGACTAATCTTCGTTTATATTCAAAAATGTATACACAAAATACGTCTACAGTTCTCAGTTTTAACCCAGAGACAAAATACATGTGTTTCATGTTTCTCAATTGGTATTGTGCCTCAAGCATGTAATATATATTTACACAATAACAATGGGATTATGTCGATAACTGCAATTCATTCCGGTAAGTTCTGAGACAATTACATTTACATCAACACACTCCACATATGTATGCACTACCATCCTTCATAATAAAGTTCGTAACAACGTTGTATGCATATAGGATGTAAGCGCATATTACGCTCACGAAAGGTTCATCTATTTGCCTCTAGACGGAGCATAGATTAATGCCGCAATATGTCACATGTCGCTGATGTAATTTCAAAGTACGCTGTTGCTTCCGCATGTAACGGATGCATTTGCTGGCGTATGTTACAAATGAATTTAGTGACGTGAAACGAAAATGCATTCGCAGTGAGTAAGTTCTTTGAAATATTGTTAGGAGAACGAGAACAGGTTGAAAAATTAGTATAATACCATGTAAACCTGTTCCAACTGACATTTTTGTCGCTTTACAAGCAAAAGCTCAAATCGTCAGCAAGCAGATTGCAAATGAACAAACCGTGAACTAGATTCTCTCAAAATCGATACGAATGAACTGGAGCATTCTATTATGTACCCATTGTTAGGAAGAAATAAATGTTCTCTATACCGGTAGCTATCTCAATAATTGAGCAGAAAATAATATTTACCTAAAGCTGTACATAATATCTTTCGTAATAGCTTTATTGCATATCTACGTTACAAAAAATACTACTCCTTTTTTGTTGTTAGTGCCACTTCCATGTTACTTATCCAGTGATAAAACATGAATGCAACGATATTGAATACAATTTTTAACCTGAATTTTGGTGTAACGACTTTTGGTGGGCCGAAGTCTGAGTTGGCTATAACTCGAAATGCAAATAACGCAATACAGCTTTTGTTAGATGGTGGCCAGGTCAATATATCCAAACAAACCCTGTTAAACATCAATCATATTCCCACAATTTATTTATTTCTTATCAATACTTTCTACTTAATCCTAAGTGGTTGTCAAGTTGTTACAACGATAGTCCTTTAAAGCAGTTTAATGTTTGGATATTTATGGACCCTCTTCTATTGATTTCTAATAATCTTTTTCTAAAAGTTGTCATTAGAGTCTCCTTCTTAAATAAATAATTATATAATTTAAATTAAATTGATTTAGATGACACTTGCAAAAGATTAAAATTTAAGAATCAACGTAGTAAAATATCTGTCAAGCAAGTATAATCAGTAACGTTAATTTCCATATATTCTAGATGCACTATAAATTAAATACGCTCTTTGTATTGCCAATGCATGCAAGAAGTTTTGCGTAACTACCACGAACATCTTAATCTAATTTCCAGCGAAATATGCATAGGTATATTCGCCCTCAGAAATAGAATATGAAGAAGGCCGAACATTCCTCAACTTAGCTCATTGCATAAACATGCTAGTCCCAACCTGCACTCCACGTTCGTCCAATTCCTGTATATCCAGGACGGTACAGAACAAAATCAATCTCGAAGTCGATTCTCCGCCTCCTATTCCATCGTCATTTCTATCTCCTTTCGATAACGCCAGCAGTGACCGGCTTTGATCTGATAACATCTAGTGTAGCTTTTCATCGTGGCGTCCGTAATATCCACCACCTTCCGTATTAAGGCCGGGGCGATGATATCCCACGGCATCCGAGAAATATCGCTTTACTCCTTTGAGATATGAAGATTGTGTGTGGAAAGAGGAGGAGCAAATACTGCAATTTCTACCCTAACATCGCATATATATTGTATGGTTGGTAGCAATGCACGATGAGATCTGTGTTCTGCGACCTTCGAAGCAATTTCGTATAGAAAGTTACATTGTACGTAAGATTGAAATGAATGAAATATAAGTAGTCAATTCGATATAAATAATAATAGAGGGGATATATAACTTTTTTGTTGATACCAACATATTTTGGAGAAAGTTTTCTAGAAAACAGATAGATAAAAGTAAATGTCATGATGTACCTACATACATCAATATTTTTCAACTTGTAAATTGTGTGGGAAGATTTCTATCTTTCATATAGGCATTTTCTTATCTGTGGTGGGTGCTATACCTGTCACACAGATTTTGTCATAGCCCAGTATTTTTAAAGTTTGGAAAGTTTATAAACAATTCAATATCTCAAAAAAATTAGAGATACAACTCTATACAACCAGATAAAGTTACTAGAAAATTCTCTTAAAGGACTAAAATATAAGATAATAGAGGAATTGAAATTTCAAATTGTTCTCATTTAATTCAAAAACGATAGTTTTTCGTACCTCTCTCCAATAATATTCATCTTTTACTGTAACATTCGCCGATTCTGTAATCATCACAAGTTTTGCTAATTGCATGTTTTAAATAACGCGTTAGTAAGAGACTCAAACTTTTACGTGTTTCTATTAAAGTTGTCTTATAATGTTAATGGTTATAACTTTTATAATATCTTGAATACATCCACTAAGTGCTTTTTTTAATGGTTAAACAATATTGAGTTATTTATAATCATCATCTAAAATAAAATATTAGGAAGCCAGTTTAATGACAATCACAATACAATTAGATTAGATGTAGGTTATGTAGGCAATGCTGCCTCTCTTCACTGAGACCTGTAAGATCTATTGTGAGTACCATTAATCTTTTAGTGCCATTAATCTACAGACTTCTGAAGAAGACTAGGAGTTTTTTCCTATAAGCAGCTTCTTTTCCGTGAATCTTATGGAACATTAAATAATGTTGAACTTGTGAACTTCATACCGAAATTAAAACTTAGGCTTAATTGTGAACAATCCACAACATGTAAAATTGATAATAGCTGTCAAGGTGGCTAGTTAGAGTTAGAAATGTGTCATTTGTCACTTGAATGAAGGTCCCTGAAATTCTTTGTTGTGTTGATTTCAGTTACATTTGCTTATTTCCCATAGCACTTTAGAATAATGTTCCTGTGTTCAAAATGCCTTCTATTCAAACAAATGTAAGTCATTGGCCAGTATCAGATATCTGAGGTCTTGCATATACTTTTAGAATTGACACGTGTTTCTGTTTGACGTATCTTTTATAGATAGGTGCTGCTTAAGTGCCAACTAACTGACCAAATTAGTTGTTACTCATTGCGTTGCAGTACCACTTGCATATCATTAAATATAAAAATGTACACATTCAAAATGTAACATACTGTTTACACTAACGAGTAAAACTGTTAGAAAGTGTTCGAGCCTCCAGAAACTCACCTTTGCAAACGAGCTGTTCATAAAACTCGATATAAGAAAAACTATGCTCTGCATTTCAGCAAATGAAACTTCACTTAACTAACCTCTTGAGGGTAACTTGTCTATGCTAGCAAGCGAACTAGAAACTTTATTTGCATTAACAAAGACGAAGGTCAGAATACCTTTACATTCTCACAAATATATATTAAAAAAAGATTATATACAGACAGACAACAGAACTTATATGTCTCTGCTAGTGAGGTGATTTAAACATTACTCAGCAAATGTGGCTCGATGTCTGGTATAGACGCACATACTTCATCATATTTGCAAGCATAATATTGGCAAGTATCGAAAAAAAATGTATTATGTATACGCCAAGAAAAAACATTTACGTTAAAAACAATTACTTCAGCCCGAAAAAGAGCGAAAAAATGCTCTAAGCTTCCAGTCAAAATTTTCACTTTTTTGAAAGTACTTTTGAAAAAAAACTGGTTTGATTTTCTACTTAAGTTAGTTTGCAAAATAATTTTAAAAACTAACAAAATCCATCTTATTAATTAAAGTTGATCTCGAACATGACTCACATAGTGTAATCTATATCTAAAACGTCGGTTGCTCTTGTTATACATACAACATAAATTAACCACAATGTAAGAAAAATCTAGGTCATAAAGTTGTTTGTACGAAAGCAAATCTGCGTTGCTCAGCAGTAACCATTATTCTTCTACTGCGGATAAAAAAAAAATGAAAAAGAGAAGAGCAAACGAATTCAAAAGATAGAAACAACGCACAAGTTCAACTAACCCATTTCTCGTGCCTTATTTAAGTGTCTTGTTTACATCTACAAGTCGACTTCTTTTTCCCCTATTACGTTCGCTTGGTGTACCCGCTGAGTCGGCGGGCGCCCAGGAAACCGACGCTTCATTTTCGGCGTCGTCTAGTTGCCATTATGCAACCGGCGACGTGTTTTTCTCCTCCCGTACTCTCTAGCGGGAATGCGACCTCCGCGGAGGACCCTTTCAGCCATTCGTAAGGCCGCCACCATATTACACGATCTGGCAGTATCGCACGGCTTTATCTCCTGAATTTGCCCGCCTTGAGATTCGAGAGCAGTCGTTTAATCCCGAGAATGACTTGTTTAGACGTCTTCTGAGACGCGACCGAAAACCTCTGTCGAAGTTTTAGCACGACTACAAACACAACCAAGCTTGTATGAATATCGTATTAGATGTGGTACACGCAAAAAGAGCTATATATTGGTAGTTCGGCATCAAAGTGTCCTTGGAGCGTATAATATTTTAAGAAGTTCAGCCTAGATCTATTTTCGTAGAAAAGGCAGTAAATTTGTGAAAAGCTTTGGATTATTGAAAGGAAATATTAAGATTAAAGATAAATAACATAATTGTAGAATTTTTATGTGTTACAAAACTTAAGAAAGGGACATCCCTCAAATTTTTTACTAGGATCATTATTCAATCCTTCAGCATCTCGGTAATTAATTTAAATATATATAAAGACAGCAAACTGAATAGGTATCCCTCTTGTGTCTTATAAAAGAAATAAAATAATGAATATGCAAATTCATGACAGTGTGAAATTAATGTATGTAATAACAATATAATGTTTGCAGAAGTATATTAATGATTTCGCAAAATATTCGCTTGATATTTTTATTAAGTTTATTCGAGAAACATAAAAACTCCTCGTATTATCACGCTTGGACGGCTTAAACGATATTCAAATTTGTTTTTCTATACTAACTATATATAGTTAAATACGCTTGGACACATAGATGAAACAGGTGTTATTTTAATACTTAGCTGTAGTAATAGTCGCATGTATAGATATACATTCTAGGATTCTAGGATCTAGTGATTTAGGTACGCCAGGAGATGAAAAATGAAAATTCGCGTTCGAGATGTGTTCTACGCAAAAAAATGCAAAATAAAGTTTTTTTTTGTCAAACGGTCGCGAAATTATCAATTCGCGAAAGCAACAGTCCGCAAAGTATAATTTCGCGGGCTCCAGCCCCCCTCAATCTTGCACCGGGCTAATAGCTATCTAAAAAGTTTGCGGCTTGCACCAGCTTGCGCCAAATAGCTTGCACCCCTCCAGTTGAGTAATTATTTTGAAAAAACATGGGGGCTTACTTGACGCTAGCCCCCCCCTCATCACGGGAGAAAGTTCAAAATAGGGTAGATAGCTTGCATCCACCTTGCGCCAACTTGCGCCGCCAATCAATGTTTTCCAGATACAATTTATCTTGATCCTATGTCAACAACTTTAACTTGTTAACTGTCAATTTTGTGTTCTAATCTTTCCAGGAAATATGGCATAATACTAATAATATTCGAACACAGTTTTGATATTTTTGCTACTGCACAGTAAAGACGTTGTAGCATTTTTCGTAATTCCTCTTCAATTTTTCTGGTATTGTGTTGCAAACTGCGAAATTGACAGCACAAATATGAAAATATCATCACTTTCAGAAGATTCAAAGATTCGACTAGTTAGTATTTGTATTTTATTGTATTCGTCTCATTTTTTATGACAATGCATGTAAAGCAAGTGGGCCATTTTAAAATTTAACACTAAAAGTATTAAATTGTCTCTTAATTTAAATAAAATAAGTTAAACGATTTATACGGTTGCCCAAAAAATGTTGGGTATATCTTGTCCGCGAAAACCGTTAATGTATTCGTAATTGTCCTGCCTCGGCCGCAAGCGACCTCTGGGATAATTTCTGTCTAAGTACGTGAAAGTGTATTTTTGCGTGCTTGATATACAAGTAACCATTCTTATCAGCATTTGTTTTGGAAATATTGTGGGATAACATTTTCTGAACTTAATTGTTATCCATAAAATTAATAGTAAGTAATGGAAATTGCTTTGAAGCAAGTGACTTATTTATTAATTACTGATAGTTTCATATATTTCGGACAATCTTCTTAATGATCGCTGTAAAAGAAATACAAATTCTGCCAAGTATGCAGTTTGGCAGTGAAGAGTATGTCCACATTGTTTTTATTTGTGGCTTTGGCAACAGCAATGTTTTAAAAAGTAGTCAGGAACATCAAAGAGGATTTCAAAATATACATTAGCCATATTGTTCATGTATTTTTCGAAGCATTTCAAAAAGTACGATAATGGGGAATTGGTCATTGTCAAACTGGTGGTGTAATTCTACGACATAACGCTGCAAGAGAAACTAAGTAATTGATGCAGTGCTTGACGAACCAGGTACTAGTATCAACAGAATTCCCACCAGTGTGTATGTCTCTTAAAACTTTGGTTAGAGGACTTTAAATAGTGGAATTCTGCATCATTACCACTATCAGCGTGTTCGTTACTTACAATTAGGAGATGAAATACAAAGATTAGCATTTTCGCAATAGCTTCTAGAACAACACGGGCAAAATGCTATTTTTATTCATTCCGTTTTGTGTTTCGACAAATTTATTTTTTTATTAGAAATGGTATCCTTAACTGTGACAATGAGGCTATATTGTCAGTACAAAATTCGTACAAATTTTCAGTTAACACGTGTTATATGATTTTCAAGCATCGTGTATTGTAATACAAATTCTGCCGCATCATTTAAATGCTACTGAGACATGTTCCACTTGCACTGCTGTGTGATGTGATGTGATAACACAATGGGATTATTGTAGACCACTTAGGCAACCTAATTTTAGTGAAAAGCGGATAAGTAAGCACAGTCCAATTCGCTAGGTCGCTAGATCTAAGTCCACGGAATTTTTATATCTGGGGCGCAGTAAAGCAACTAGTTTGTGCGTTATTTTGCGTTTTTTGTTTAAAATCCACTCTCAAACATGAATTTTCATTTTGGTCTAATCACATATCTATACTTGGTCTAATCACATATCTATACTATGTTATATATTTGCCCAAAAGTTTCCAGGGCGAATTTGAAGTATTGGCATGAAAAGCAGCAAAGCAAATACAGGAATTGCTCAAAATTGTTCAGCAGGCTTAGGTATAAAATTTAGTATTTATTGAGACTAGAATAAATCGAGTTACTTACCTAATATTTTAAACTGTCGAATTATTTGCCTCCTAACAGGTAGAAAACATTAAAGCCTCTAGACTTTTGTAAATACTAATTGGACCAATATAAATAGACAATGTTCTCAAAATTTTGTATCACGAATCTATTATTATTACTAAGTTTATTCTACTAACTACATTCAACAACCAACTTTTTCTCCGCTGATGAATGCCATGCATGTAATGGACAAAATAGTCTTTAAAACGAAAATTACAAGACAATGAGCACGAAAGCTCAAGAGAAAATTACAATAAAATCCCAAAAAAATAAAACTAAAAGAATCGCGCTGTTTTCAAATACGAGATAGACGAGAGACCAACACATAAGCAAAGTGAGTACTGTGGAAGTCACTTCCTAGTACTCTGGCTATATACTTTTTCCTCGTATAATTTTAATTTTAGGGTGACCGTTGGGGTGTAATGCCCCTTATACACTGCGTTCGCGAACACGCACCAAATGAAGTAAATGAAGCGATTTACGACTAGAAAAACTTATTAGGGAGGTTTTGCAAACTTACGCTATGTGGTTTTGCGTACGTTATGGGTATACAAAAAGTTTTATTTCTGGTGCTTTGCCAGTACTCGTTATCAGTGTACCATGTAAGAAGGAACTATAATAAATCCATCCAAAAATATATATGTAACTATTATACTGCCTACAAACCAAGCGCACATTGAAGTAAGACGCAGCTGAAGTGCATATTTTAAATTAAAAAATTTTAATTAAAATTCCGAATCGAATTAGGATATAGACAGAGATTTTATTGTTAGTCAAAACGTAAGCCCGAAAGGTAAAAAAGTACAATAAAAAATGTATTCTATAATCTCAAGTTTTTTTTGTTTTTATTCCGACAATATTAAAAATTTTGGAACGGATTGCAGTACGAAAAAATTATTTTTGAAATTACTAAAACAATTAAGATTTTGAAAAAAAAAATTATACAAGACGCTTTATAATATATACGTTAACAAATGCAATTCATACGACAAGGTCAGCAAATAAATTATACTATACGCAGCAATTTAGATCGATCTAGGTCTGACCTGCAGATGCATACTAGTATTTCCAATTTATCCAAAAATTGCATAGTCATAAGCTCTTATCGATCCCTTATATGTATGTAATCCCCCACTCTATTGTGTGGCCTGTGCATGTTACATGGACGTCTGCCATCCGGCAATATCATTTGGACCCTTTTTCTGAAGACCTGTTATTGTGAGAGCTTGCATTTCCTCAGTTATCTGCCAGCGTTCCATCGTACTCGGTTTGTGCACGTTTATTTGGATGACGTCTTATCCTTTCGGCTATTCCGTCGTGAATAAATAAAAATCGGTTTAACAATACAATCAGAGAGCATTCATTGACATGTGACGTAAGAATTAAATGTGGGGAAAATTCGTGAGAACCATTGTACTATAACATTTATTATAGTATTAAAAATGATTTTATTTATATAAACAGACTTACAGCATAATGTCTATTTAACATACATATGTTTAATTATATTAATTCATTCATTTCATCTATTAGAATTAGATTATCGTTTTATTTCTTCATGCCATTTACAACAAATTCTTTGTTGTAGGGGCGGTGAGAACAACGGGAATCCAATGAGCCCGATGGACACTATGCTAGCAAGTCCACACAAGAAGTACGTAATTAATTCTCTAGTTCATATCTAGATTATATGTTTTGTAATGATGGGACAACGTACTCCACCGTCCGTTAACACATTTTTAATTATGTTCTTGCCCCGAGCAATTTATTTCAATTTACGATGATTACCAAATCAAGTACATCAACACAGCTGAAAATTTTGAATTGTCATATTGGAAATACCTAAGACAAGTTCGTTACTTATTATTATGCAATATATTCGATTTAGTTCAAAATTGGCAGAGTTTAAAGTGTGACATTGTGCTGTACTGAAGATTCGTTAGTCATTAATTCAGTTTGTTTGTTAATGATCCGCGAAATCTTTTAAAATTAGTAAAATTGATTGCAGTGAAGAAAATTAATGATCACAACAAACAATAAAAGAATGCATGGGCTTTTCGATCCTTTTATTATTGATAAAAAATATATCATTATAGTAAGAAATTGCCGAAGTGACTATTTAAAGAATAAAGTTCGGTATGTTAGTAAGGGCTTCATATTACATACAGTATATCTTAAATTATGTACAATGTTTGTGTTTAGTAATACTGGAATGTTGAATTAAATGAAGTGGGCGTTCGGTTTAGTATTAGGCAGTGTACATTTACTAACATCTTACATAAAAACTATCCAAACTCCTTTAGCCAAAAAGGGTACTTTAGACAAACTGAAAATTTCGTTTTGCATCGTCGTTTATAATATGGTTTTAGTTTAATCTTAACTTAATGCGAACGAAAATCTCCCTCTATGTATACAGTTGCTTTTAAGCCGAAAAGTGCTTCCTAAGGGAGCCTTGCCTGCAATAATTTTCTTCTGAATATCTTCGAAATGCTCTTATTTACAGAGATGTGCATTTAATAACATAAAAGTTACCAACTATTTTCCGTAAAGTTGATTTCTTAGTTACGATCATAAACATTTTATTTGGCACTCCCCTTCTCCCTCGCCCCCTCGCCACCATTTCAAAAGGTTGAGATGTCGTTGAATCTCTACATGACTTCTTTCAAGAGTTATTCAGTGTGTATCGTTTTAAAATGAATGACCTGTTGTATTAAACGATTTTAATTATTAAATATAAATAGTTTACTTTACTTAAGTAATCGAAAATAATTTTGAAACCGTATCGCCTTCGGTCAACTACAACTTCGACTTCATCTTCACCTTGTAGAAGAATCGTAACCAATATCTGCATCCATAATATCGTCTAGTACATTAATTACTTCTATTACATCCGTATCATTCAAATTTGTGCAAAGCAGAAGCAGAGCAACAACGGCTTTCACAATAAACCCTGTAAACACATATTTTTATTTTGAAAATATTTGTGGCAACCATCGGTAGCACCAATAGCATCAGGAAAACGTTGCTTACAATGGAAATTCTCAGATATTGTTGTGGAAGCTGACTCATTTGTACACATAATATGCTCCTTCTTAAAAATATTAAGACATTGTTAATTACCTCTCCTAGTAGGGAATTATGTCTTATGACAGCCAAAGGTATTCATAGAATGTCTCTCATCAAAATTGAAAATAACAGTTTCTACAAATGATTTACAACACCTCTGAATTAAAATTTTTCATAGGAATGACGTCATCTATTTGTCATGATATTTGATTTTGAAAGCTGACCGCTAGACCTCAAAACTTAGGGGTTCACTTATAGTGCAATGTGAAGTTATTACATGGTCTTCATATCATAATATTACAGTGCTCCGGGACCAGTGTAAAATCAATAATTACATCATATAATGTTACTCTAACGCCTTTAAGTCAGTTGAATGACCTCACTGATGATGATTAACTGATCTTAAACTGACCTAAATGCTAAATAAAACACTTCTCTATACAGTACAAATCTTGCACCTGTGGTCGGGACTCAGCTTAATCACTAATAAAATTAGCCCGATAACTTAAACCATAACAGTTATAATAGTGCTCTGCCAGACTTTTTTAGAGAAGATTTCATATTCTAGCCAGCGTTGACCGTATAAGATATGAAAAAAACTTGTAAAACCTTTTCTGTAGAGCATGAAATTTTCTACAAAACGTCGAGGAGAGCACTATTCTAATTGCTATGGTTTCCAAGTTGTCGATCTAAGTTTGTTCGTGATTAAACCGAGCTCCATAGGTGCAAGATGTGTACGGTACAAGGAGGGTTCTACTATATACACATTTCATCAGTAGAATAAATATTTTCCAAAAACAAAAGTCATAGCTTTATCTGAATATACTTTAGTCAATAACCCGCTTTGCATTAGATCATTGCCCCAGATATCTACTGATTTACTTAAATTATCAAAATTTGCACCATCCTCCCTTTCTCTTATTTTAAGCCATACTAAACTACGCTAGTATATTAATGGTTTTTCCGTTTCTGTTACAGTTTGTGTGAAAAATCGGAGAAGACTGTCACGACCAACATAAAAGACAACAGAGAAGAGGAAATGAGTATTCCCCACATCGCCGGTCAGTTAAATAACGACCTGTATGCGCTTCCCGTGAAACGTAGACAGCAACAGCAACTACAACAGAAGTCCCTCGACGACATCGATACCATTTCACCGGACAAAGAGAGAAGTGATGAATCCGATCTACCACCTGGATGGGAAAAACATGAAGGTACATTTATCTTCCGGTTCTCTTATTCATCCTCACGCTTTCGTTTCCCGTCTGTTCTCCTCTTACATATTCTCGGTCCGATCTCTTCTTCCTTTTTTGGTTTCTCGTTCAACGACGAAACATCAGCGGCTCGATTTTCGCAGATTATCTTGCGGACGTTTTTGGATTTTTCATCTTCTCGCCCTTCTCAACTAGACGTTTTGCCGTTTGAGAAAGGTCCACCGCTAAATTCTTTAAAAATTGACTGTCTAGAGACACATTTCGGTTGGCAAGTGAACTACTTTTTAGATGATAATTGATGGACAACCAAATATACAGTATGAACATAAATAAAAAAATTAAACCAGTGTATTAAATAAGACTGCATCTAAATAATAATAAAAAATAAGAAATTAATACTGCAGTCTAGTTAGCGCAAATAATGAACTGTCAAGGTTTCCTCCATGATATCTATATTAGAGATAGCTATATAGTGTGATGACCATTTTAAGTTATTTTAAAAATAAAATGGTATGTATTAGACTTAAGTTGGAATATAATATTGCTAGTCATTGTTTACCAGTTTGGCCACATAATAATTCAGTTGAATTAGCATAAAATATCAGCCAAATTAACAGCGTCAAATAGGTTTTGCATCTTGGTTTAACTTCAACAGAATGCTCCTACAGAAGCATCCGGAGAAAACGAGATAACAAAGGGAGGCTTTAAAATGCTTGCCTTTCTCCGCAAAAGATTGCTTAACATCTTTTATAATCCATTATTAAAAATAATATCATTTCCGTCCATCTGGAAAAAAAGCCACGATAGCAGTTCTGATAGATGATCAAATCAGCTTTGGACCGAAACTATTAACTGATTTTATTTCTTGAAATCTCGAGAAAGGTGCTACTAAGGCAGCTTTCGTTGATCTCAAGAACGCCTTTGATTTTGTTTAACACCTCACAAATACATGCTGAGCTGCTTATGCTGACGGCATAGAACGGTTAATAGAATTCGAAATTGATCTTAATCATCAACATCGGCAAATATGCGGCTGTAATTTTCTTTGATAAGGCAGCCTCTTCAAATCAGTAAAAAATCCTCAGAGCCAACTCTTCAAATATTTCAAGGTGTGTATGACAAAGATTCAGATTTTGCTAAATTGCGACAGATTTTGGAATATTGATTATGGCAATATTACATCACTAGGCGTCGAACAGTCGTTTTCTGCATATAAGAACATTTATTCCTCACAGTGACTATTCCTTAGACAACACTGTGATAGTATGTCTAGTGCAGCTACTTCATACTCCATCATGAATCAAATAAGTGTTTGTATAATAAATGTGTCTTCATCTTTACACATGCATAAATTGATTAAAAAATAAACCAAAGCATCGTAGTTAATGTTAACATTAAGCTTTTAAGCAAAAGCTATTACGTTAGCAATTGCAATAGTTTGTGTCTTCTAAATAAAAAAATTGTTATTCGTGATAAAACGCAATGATCAATAATATATATACGATTCATAAACTTTTCTAATTCGCCAGATGCTACGATGCACTTTATAGGTCAATTGTATATTTTGCTGGTAGTGTCGCGCCATCGGTCCATGTTAACCGTCCACCTTATACAGCTTTATATATAATACGAACCCGTTTTAATGATACTAAAACAGCTTTTACGTTATTTCGTTCGAGAATTTGTCGTTCTATTTCGAATCTGTATCTATTTGCTATGGCTACCATACCATAAATTTTGTCATATTCAAGCTTACTTCAGTAAAAAAGTTGACTTTTTTTAATACATATAACTACATATTATAATATTTTTATACTGGTTTGGAGTCCTGTTATAGTACTTCATTTTGGGAGCACTGCGGTTTTAACTGTCATTATCGTTGACTAGTAAATCGATTTCCTAAAGTGAACACTTCGACTTTGAAAATAACAACGCTATCTATCAGCGATTAGCTAGAACCTTGTGCCCAGTTGAATCTACGGTATCCAGATGGCGTCGTCGGCGAATTAACGTTATAATAACTATAAAGACAGTTGGCGACAATAGTGTGCAAATAGTGTGTCTGAAGTATGATTAGTGGTTAAGTGCATGCAATAGTTGTACGTTCAGTACGTTCAGTTTTCTAATAAAAATTATTCAACACTAAATTGATTATTATTCTCGGATGTTTTAATCATTCTATAGCTTCTTCTTTAAGCGTTGACATATTATGGCGGATGAGCGGAGCTTTTCGCCTATGGTCGTGTAGTTTGGGTATGTCAGTAACATAGATTAGCATGACATTAAACGCAGTGTTTAATTAAGTTTAAATTACTCAAATAATAAAAAGAAGTTATCATTCAGAGGAACGAAAATTATATAACCTTCTAGGTGTTCAATTGTGGTTTCGATCGTCATTATCTTATTCCGTACATAACTCTGCAAAAAAATAGAAGTTGTTTATTATTTATTTCTTCTTCATTTGTTAACAACTTTTCTTTCTAAATGAAATAGTTCTTGTATAGTTCTGTACACTGCTATTGTCATACAATCGCCACTGTTTCGCCAACTGTGCTTTTCACTGTGTTACTTGTACAATATATTAATAAAGCTCAATCTATTTTATCTGGTACTTTCTGCAGTTCGCTTAATTTGTTTTTCTTTATCTTCTAAAATTATCGATAATATCCAATTTCATCTGAATATTATCACGTCCACTTTTCGCAATTTTAAGCCAACGCTTTAGATAGAAACTATTTGAAATTCATACTATCTCTTTCCTCTTATAGATAACGACGGCCCCTATTACTGGCACATAAAAAGCGGTACCATACAACGAGAAGTTCCGGTGCTGCCAAATGCTGAGAAACTCGACAAGTCAGAAACCAGAAACAGCTACAGCAAAGAAACAGACTGTTTGGTCGCCAAATTTGATACAGGAATCATTAACACGGTTACGAGAAGCAACACTAGTTCCGCATTGGACCTAGAATTTGAAGATAGAAAGAGAAAGGATGAACTTGCACTTAAGTAAGTTCCCAATAATACAATTATATCACTATAATTGTGTGTCGACTTGACTAATTCTCTATTATTAGACGGAGAAGTTATCCAGCCAGACCAGAACCCGAATCCAAAGAACGACCAATTAGATTCGCAGTTCGATCTCTAGGCTGGGTGGAAATAGCGGAGGAGGATCTAACTCCGGAACGTAGTAGTAAAGCAGTTAATAAATGCATAGTTGATCTGTCTTTAGGACGGAATGATCTGTTAGATGTCGTTGGAAGATGGGGAGACGTAATTTATGCATTTACTGTCACTTTTCAAGTAATTCTCTTATATCCATCTAATTTTAGGGTAAAGATTTATTTATGGATTTGGACGAGGGGGCACTTAAGCTGATCGATCCTGAAAACTTGACTGTCCTCAATACTCAACCGATTCATACGATAAGAGTGTGGGGTGTTGGAAGGGATAACGGCAGGTTAGTTATAAATAAAGTAAAACGCAAGATGAACCAACGATCTAGTGGAATCACTTTAATCCTAACAAATGCTTAAATCTAAATGAATTTTTCTTTTGTGAAGATTAACTAGATTATTGATTCGTTGCGTATACGCATAATTGAAACGAACTAAAATAAATAATAGAACGTAGTAGTAAAGTAAAATAAAGTAGTAGTGACGAACAGGAAATTGTAACAATATTTCGTTAAATATTTAGAAAAATGTTGTTCAGTTTTCTACTTTGTAGCATTTTATATCACATAATAATGACGTATTTTTGTTCTTTCCTATACGCAACTTTTGGATCAACAGAGAAAGGTAATACTGATCGGTGTTCCTTTTTCTTTAGCATGTTCATGCACGACCTACAAGAAGTCGTTTCAAACTTACACGTTAATCAATTTTACTTATAGTTTAAAATATTTTATTTGTAAACTATTTTGTCGTAAAGATCGTGTAGGGTTGAAACGCATCTGGCATTTGCAGATGTAGAATTTCCATCAATGCATGCCACCAATTCACGACAATATGCACTTTTAGATTGAAATACTTGCTAAGGCACTGAAGAGAATGAGCATGACAGTTAACATTTTCAAGGAGAATATTTACTAAAATTTGACTCATTGGTTCTGTTCGTATTCTGGTGGACAGTGAAAGCTGGTACAAGTCTCGTAACTAAGAAAAAGAGTTTCCAAGAGACATGTAATTGATGTACCTAATTTATTGTTTATGATTTTATCACTTTGCAAAGTTTCTATTAAATGGAAGGTTGCATACATCGTGTTCCACATTCTAGTAATATATTCGCTTTGAAATGTTCATCTCAATAAGGGTGGATTTCTCTAAAGAGTACCCTAGAATAATCCTGGCTGAATCAATCTTAATTATGACGAATATACCAAACTTTTTTTTCAAAATATTCGGAAATTCAAAACCTAATCGAAAGTACACAGGTCCGATACTCCTTTTATGTACTGGTTTGGAATTCCACTAAAACTTCTTTTTTTAACTACATGCATGAATCTTTTCCAAAGTTACTTTTGTAATAAAACACAACGCCCTATTAACATTTTAATTTCTATACAGGGACTTCGCATATGTTGCCAGAGACCGAAGCACGCGCAAACACATGTGCCACGTTTTCAGATGTGACATGCCAGCTAGAACTATCGCTAACACGCTAAGAGACATCTGCAAAAAGATCATGATCGAACGTAGTCTGCAACAAAATCTAGCCAAACCTTTAGACATAAATGGAAGAGGTCTGGCAACTCGACCCACTAACCTACCTACGGAACATAGGCGATCAAATAGGAATAGTCAAGCGCTAGTCAGTAAGTATATTATTTAGAAAAGATGTTTGTGAAAAATGTATGAATTTAAGTATCCTACTTTGATTTATCAGCACAATCATTTCCCACGCCAATGGAAGAACCCAAGAAAATACTGCGGGCTCAGTATCTGGGTTCTCTTCAGGTATCCCATGCGACAGGTATGGAGGTTTTGAACGACGCCATTGAACGATTAGTAACGACGATACCACAAGATCAATGGCAGTCCGTTAACGTGGCTGTAGCTCCATCTATGATCACTATACAGCAACCAATGGTAAGAATAATAGAGATGTGTAGTTCGTGAACGAACTATTAAAAAGAACTATTCTTTGAGCTGAACTAAAAGAACTAGTTCACAGATTCGAAATGAACTAGTTCGGCCGAACTATTAAGGTTTCATGCCGAAACAGCAAAACACATAAAGCGGGCAGTTCGCATGTACCTAACATGTATCGGTAATCGGTAGATTGATAGACCCTAGTTTAATATTTGTTATTTCTGATGTTTTGAATGATTATGTGTATTTGTGTATTAGATATAGTGGGTTATTATATTTGCCAGTGATTTTCAATCTATTATTTAGTCTGTTTTTGAACACCTGCAAAGGATTATGATTGTATATAAACATGTTTACCGCATTTAGCGTTATAGCGGCCTATGAGAATGCTTAAGGACACGTGCGGATACGGGCGCTGCGAGTCAATTCTGTTTCTGGTGAACCAGGCAAGCGAGTGAATGCGTGAATGGGAAGGAATGATTTTGCTTACTAGTTCGTTCACGAACTAGTACGCAGAAGTGAAATAGTTCGCGGGAACTAGTTCACTGAAAAGAACTACTAAGCACATCTCTAAAGAATAATAAGAACGCATAATGTTTTTGTTTCATTTTTTCCCTTCTAATACAAACATTAAATTTTATTTACATTTCAGGATGACAGGTTAATAGCTGAATGCAGAGTTCGATACCTATCATTTCTTGGTATAGGAAAAAACGTAAAACAGTGCGCCTTTATAATGCATACCGCGCAAGACACGTTCATGGCGCACGTGTTCCATTGTGAACCGTCTTCTGGTGCACTTTGTAAAACGATAGAGGCAGCTTGTAAGGTATGTATGCAGATATAAATCAAATCTGTGAGAAAATGAGGAGTAATTCTTGCTGATTTTTGCAGCTGCGGTACCAAAAGTGTTTAGATGCACATCCACAGGGTCTCGGTAGAAGTCAATCGACATTAAACACACCCGGTAAGGGTTTTGGGGCAGCGCTAAAATCCATAGTCGGCTCTCTCACAGGTCGTAAAAGCAAGAGTACAGAATCCTGAGATGAGGCACAGTCTCTGCAGGTAAATAGATTGATTTTCAGAAAGCGTTCAAGTTCAGGATGTATAAAATTTATGTCTTTATTTGTACTTGGCAAATCATCAGTGTATACTAAATTACATACTATCCTAGGCTTGTATAAACACGACGTAGTCTTATATACGTTTTGATAATGGCCTTTACATTTGAGATTTAATAATTAGAATATAAATTCCAAAGAAAAATTTACTTTATTTAAACCATACTGAAATTAAAAAAAAACCATATCGACTGGAGCCTGGTGAAATTTTACATAATGGATCATCTCTAAGGCATTTCTGATTAGAAGTGTTTGCATCAATAGAATTTCCACTAAGGCAAACATCTTGGAAATAGATTGTCATTTCTGCCAGAAGACAATTATGGTGAAAACGTAATGACAATCTTAACCAACAACTGGAAAACCATTTTATCTTTTTTCTTTGAAATGTTTATCATCGCACGATATTCGCTCTCAATTTTTCCTTTACGGTTCACCTATATTGTAACATACAACTACACGATTTCCAAAATTACGTTAACATGATCACGTACGCCAGCGCTAATACACGAATTTCCAACCTATTTAAAGCATGTAAGTGACCAATCTCGAAGTCATATGTCTATTCGCTCACTTAAATCTCCATACCAATGGAGAAACTACATGAGAAAACATGTAATTGAAATCGGAGCATTTAAAATGAATGAGATCGCACATATTTCTCAAAAATGTCAAAAAATTCATCGACACACAGCGAGAAGCTCCTTACTTTAACAAATGATCGGTTTTCTCATCTTTTTCTTCTCTAGATTACAATATATTTCAATATAGATAATGTCAAAGGAATGTATGTTATATTTGCTTTGCCAATAATTATCCATACAAATCTAACTTAATTCTTGGTTTTGGGTATAATTTGATGTCGCTACAACGCCACAAACCAAAAATTAAGTTATGTTCATAGGTATAAGTATAAGTAATAAGTAGAGATGGCAAATTCGACACACATTCCAGCGGCAAACACATCTAATTGCTTACTTTCTGCACAATGCTGGGTAATAGGGCAAGTTTGTTTCTCTTTTAAGTCTTATTATAGCGATTTCGAAGAAACCCATAGGAGATACACTTAAATAGAGAAATAATTTTACGAACCTCTTTTGTTTAACACCTGTTCTTTCTTCTATTATTAATGTTATTTTTTTAGATAAAGATCGAATAATTATCTGCTATCAATAGTTTTATTTCAGTTATACTTTTCGAGTTGGCGATAATCTCATCCTATTTTTTTTTTCTGATTACAATGATATGCCGCTCATTATATTGTAATAACGTGTAATAACAATATCGGGTACAATATTGGTATAATTAAAAAGAAAATACGCTTTCTTGCAGGATAATAGCCGACTATAGTTTCCATTTGAAAAAGGACAAGTTTAGGTTATATCTCAAAAAAATACAGCTTTATTTTTTGTGTTGAATGCAGCTGGACTTTAGGAAACTACAAAAAACCAAATTCAGAACGATAGTTGCAGAATTTTAAGTCTGTATTCCCCAGATTTAATGCAGATTCGTATGCAAATAGCAACAATAATAGCAAAATTCTTAAAGAAATACGGAAAATAAACCGAAAGGAAAAAAATGTTAACAGTAGGAAAGAAGAAATGAACAATACGTAAAAAAACTAAACTTAAGATGATTTTAATGCAAACGTCATATGTAGCGACGAGTCATATGTGAGGACTATACATATAATAAATAGACACCGGTTTCAAAACGGACTTTATATTATTTTCCGCAATAGAATTTAACAAAGATGCTAGATTATAGGTGCCTATTTAAGCTTCAAACGCACCAACGACCAAGAAAAACTATTTTCAGTTGTGATAAATTTGAAAATGCACAAGATCTAATTATAAAACTATAATCGTTAGCCAAATATATTACCTATATCTCATATCTTGCTTATTCCTTGATCATACTTATCTGAAGCTTGTTGTCGCAATCTTAATCATTATTAATCCAACATTATAACCGTGCGAAAGCTCTAGCGAAGCTGTAGTTGTTTTGAGATAAAACTTGTTGCAGCAGACCGTCTGTAATTGCGTAGAATAAAATCCCAAATAATTGAACTCGGAAATTAGTACAGTATGATCGATAGTATGGAAAGCATATAGATCATCTACCGTCATCTGTGGTAAAGTGGACCATTTTTTCCTAGTTTTTTTGGCATATCTTAAGAACATCACATCAGAATGAATTGTATTTCATAATATATATATCTTACTATCGAATAATACCAATGTGACACAAAACTTTACCTAACAAAAATTCTATATATTTTTTTTTATTTTTCAAAAAGTGGTCCACTTCACCCCATGTTTGGGATGACGTGGTCCCATATGTTTAATATCCACATTTTGGTCACTTTAAAAGTTATTTACGCTGAAGTGGTCAAAAGAAGTGATAAACTAGTGTATTCTGGATGGTTTTTTACGTAAGAAAAATGTGAGGAGGGTCATACATATCGATTATTTTATATAAAAGGCATATGTTTTTAAGAAGATTTAAGTTTGAACAAAATCAGTTTGGAATCAATAATGGCCTTGTCTTCTATATTAGGGTAGGACTTTGCAACTGATTTTCGTAAAAAGCAAATGTCGTAAGTATTATCGTCTAATCTTTCAACAATTTTTCCGGCATAACATAAATTTCTTTTGCCTCTCTCAGTTGGGAATTACACAAGAACAAATTCCCCACTTTGGAAAAACAAATCATTACTATCGGGTTCTAGGAATGTTATATCTTTCACTCACTTTTCTTGAATGACAACCTCTTTTTACCTCCCCCAAGGCTACTTCTAGTTTCTCTTTTTGTATATTGACAATGACGCCTTCCGCTTAGCTTAGGTTTATAAACTCGCGGCATTTTCTAATGTGGTCCACTTCACCACAGTATAGTGCAAATATTTTATATATTTTCCTATAAAACAAAGAAAAAAAAATTGTAGCATTTTTCTTTAAAATCATGATCTCAGATAAGTTACCTTTTAATATAAACTAAAACAAGATTTAAATTCGACGTTGGTATAATTCAATCAGATGAGTTTTCAGCAGCAATATAAAACCAACCAAAACTAACATTCTGAGGTTAAAACATTGTCTTTAATGAGCATTGAACTTTGTATATTCGATTTAGCACCTATTTTATAAGAAAATTTCAGTCTGGACCACTCCACCACACGGTACCTGTTAATATAGGAGCTTGTAGAGTGTATGATATTTCAGTTAGATTTATCAAGATTAATTATTTTTTCATGAAAATATATAACAACCAACACAGTTGTACATTTAATTGTAAATGACATATTTAAATGAACACCCTTGCACAATGTAACAAGAAACGAGATCGACGAAAGAGACATTTTGAGGAACCGAAACAACTGTTCTTGTAAAGCTTAGATTAAAACCAGAAGAGACAAAAAGTATATAATATATAGTATATTCTTACATTTATTATCTCTTTTACTCAGTTGCAGAGAACACACTTTAAATGGAATATGGTAATCCCTACACAGGTCCTTCAAACCTTTAAGAAAAGTGTACATACGCTCACCTAACGAGGTATTAAAAACACACACCGCGTAATTGATTACCGTGCGAAATATTTATAACTAAAAGAGATGTTATTACTTGAATCGGTGTTACGGAGCGTGGCCCACAATTCTAGCTCATCGGGACGGGGTAAAATCGGAGATAACATACAGATCTTAGAATTTAAAGGCGCCAGGACAATTCCACGCAAAATCAATAGTCCTCGAAGTTGTGCCTACACCTACACTATAAGGGATAAGTACTTCGAATTCGCAAAATATACTTACGACAGAAATTCGTTTAGTCACTAAATGAGTTAACGAAATAGAACGCAAATTCAACTTAACAACAGGATTATATATTAAGTAACGAATTAAAATGGGTTAAACTAACAATACAGTCGAAAATATTACACATATACCTTAATATTACGTAATATTTACGTTGCAACGACAAATATGTACATGGTAAATTAACCTAGGGTTTAAATAGTACCTACCTTAGAGCTAGAAACAAATATCCCACGGTATTCCAACAGGTTTTCCGACGTTAATGTTCTCCAACAATATCCAATATCGGTGTCTCCGTAACGTTTGCACACACACACTTATATATCGGCAAAACAGGCCTTAAGGGTCTATTTTCACTCCTAGCGAGCACATCTTATACTAACATCGGCTGTCATTACAAATAAATTGGATAACAGAGGGAGCTAATAGTAGCAGTTGTCGATCATACTGCGAGATGAAAGACAGCAATATAGAAAATGAGATAGCAAGATCGTGACATAGGGGCTTGTCGTGAAAGGGGTGTAAGCACGTAGAAACGAATATAAAGTAATTTCGAATAGCAGTAATTGCGGCGATGATGTGCCCCTCTTTTAGAAAGGTGTCAAACCATTTGGAATGTCTACAGTTATCTGTTTTACTACCGGATACGTTTCTTGCAATACTTTTTTTTATTTAGCATTATATTTCTTTTTATAATGTACACCATGCTTATTCTCGTTCATATTTAGTGGACGAATAAGTTTATAACTCTTGAAATACTTTACTAATAAAAAAAAATTATTTTTTATTAAACACGTAATTTCTGTCACTTACTATTCGTCCACCAATTTATAATTAAGTGTTAATATTCCAGTAATAATTTCTTGTTTATAATCATTCTTCACAAAAATTATTGCAAGTAAAAATAACGCAATTTCAAATTTCCCACCAACAACTGATAATAGCCCCTTAAACAAAACAAATCTCGCGCACTAGAGATAATATATCGACGAACGATAACGTAACCAAACAAACACACTTTTACATATTTACGGGGCACTACCGTATTAACCTAAGCACGACTCGAACTTTTCCGTTAACTTTCTTAACCGTGACTATTGACTTCTTAACGTCCAAGCTGGTCTTTGGAAGGGGGATAGGATATCCAATCCTTTCGTTTCATTATGTCATCTTTTCTTTCATTGGTTGATGGTGCATAAATTCACGAAGTAAACAACACGTGCAAAAAGCTAGCTGTATTAACAAAAAAAGGTTCTCACCAAATTTATAAAGTAAGCATAGCGTTTTTCGTATTTCAAAGGCTTCCTAATATAGAACTTATAGAGTAGAAGAGATATATCAGAGTGATTTCAAGGACTGTGGGCTCGTAATAACAATATACAACACTTTGATTAATTATTCGGGAGTTTCGAAAACGCAGTTTTCATATCAACCGAATACGGTATTCGGTTGATGATGCACCATAACTTTATAAATTATAATTTTAAGTATCACCTCAAACGATTAATTATTATTTCGAAAACGGAGTTTTCATCTCAAACGATTTATTCGGTTGATTTATATAGAATATTCGGTTGATGTGCGTTTTCGAAAATGTCCCGAATAATTAATCAAGATTTGATGACGTGATACCGATGTTTAAATTAGAAGAGATATAAAAATTTTCAAGTCGGCTGAAAAATGAATACAAATTTGTACAACATTTTCTTTATGAGTTTAAACAGTATATAGTGAACTATCGGCCGTTTGCACCGGCCCTAATTAAATTTAAATTATAATTAAAATTAAACATTTTAGTTAAATTAGTTAAATAGAAATTTTAGTTGCACGGAGATCTTAACAAACGATTTAACTATTGATTTATATTTTAATTATTGTTAAGATCTTGCAATTAAAATTCCGATTTAACGTTAATTGGTTATATTTAATTGGCTTGACTTGATTTAATTAGGGACGGCGCAAACGGACGTATGTGCTTGCTACGAAAATTTAATGTATTACTTTAAAAGAATAAATGAAGCTCTATCTATACAGGGTCCAGCAACGAACTAGTACAATTACTGTACTAGTATGAGCTGTCGTTGCTATGTGAATAAAATTCTGCAAATGCTGGCTTGATACAGGGTGTTTACAATTGTGCATAATCGAAGAAATCTCGAGATTTTTAAAAGGAACACATGTATATTTTCAGCACATTGAAAAACCCTTTTACTACACTTTCTATTGATACCTCATTTGATGCACCTAGAATATATCATTGCTAATTATTTCTTTTTAAAGTTGAATGAATGAGAAATGCTTGTATTTTTAGTAGCTAATCTGCACTTTTAAACCTTCTTCAAGATGGGATGATGTCCGTTTAATGTAAAATTTGCATTAATTAATTTGTATTTTACAGAATTTTGATTAATTTAATTAAACTATTTTACGAATACCTAATATAAAACAAACTTTTAACTAATTAATTTAACATAAATCGAAATCATGTAGGAAAGGACCAAGTTTACACTATTTTAAATAAATACTAATAATTAACCACAACAGAAATTTTAATTAATAAAAGTAGTAGTACAATAAATCGAAAATAAAGTAAATGTAAAACGTAAATGTAAATAAATCAAAGAAATCTTTCAAATGTCCTTCCGTGTGTTTCAATACATAAATGAAGCCGCCTACTTAAATTCTGCTGAACGTGCTGTAAAGTTTCTTGGCGAACAACAGTGAATCTATGATCAGCAGCGAATCTATTGAAAATGCTATATTATGCATAATACTTTATATTAATTTAATGTTTGCTTTCATCGGTGAGTGAAAATCAACTGTTTCTCATACTAAATGAAGTTTCTTCGTGTTATAGACTATTTATGGATTATTTGTTGAATATCCAATCTTACAGAAGCATTAAAAGTGCAATTTAGCTACTAAAATACAAGCATACTTATTAATTCAACTTAAAAAGAAATAATTACCAATGATCTATCGTAGGCGCATCAAATATGGTATCAATAGAAAGTGTAGATTTTTCAATTAGCTGAAAATGTACAGGTATTCCATTTAAAAATCTCAAGATTTATTTGATTTTGCAAAATTGTGGACACCCTGTATAAAGCAAGCAGTTGCAGAATTTATTTCACATAGCAACGACAGTTCATACCAGTAGAAAATATTCTACTCTGTTGGTTTCAAATTTTTTGTTTTTTCCTACACAGAATAGCCTACTGAAATGTATGAATTTATCAAGTAAAATAATTATTTACACAGAAACTATCAACTTTAGACCTATACAACATTATATTAATGTAACCAGCTTTCAAGCGCGGATCATTTTATCTATTAATATACAGGGTGTTCCATTTAAAAAATGCAACTTTAGTCTGGCATTTCCATCTGGAAAACTCTGTATAAAACTAAATATTTTTAAAACTTGCGCTTGATGGCGCGGAAGAATATCCGGTGACTAAATATTTGACTAACTTTCAAATCAGGATGTTACCTTCGGTCCCCGCTTTGTTGCCGGACCCTGTATATACAATGGTAGAGCAGGAGAAAAAGTATCCGGACAGTGCGCGAAAGAAGGAGGCTTCTTACTCAAACCCTGCGGGAACTTTATTGTCCTAGAGTGCATACAAATGTCTGTGCCACAGACACCCCATGTGGGTATACTAAGTCAATAAAGTACCTGTGCATTTTGAGTGAAGGGCGTCTTTCTTACATGCACTGGGCAGGATACTTTTTCTCCTGCTGTACCTATACATTTATACAAAGACACTATACATTTCTCACAGATGGTATATCAGAACCTTGAAATTATTGATTTTTTGATATTTTCATTTGCATTGCTTTATGTTTAATTGACCTTTTACAAATACAGTGTCGTAATGAACATCGGATCGTAACACATTTTAAGAATTTATAAATATATGATTATGTTGGTCCTTATTTATCTTCTTCACAACAAGTATAGTACTATAAACAACATGTTAAATGAAGAAAAATTCTATTACACTTTAAGCACTCAATCGGATACTAGCAATTCTTCCGAATATGTATTGCTAAACATATATGTTAGACGCTCAGTAATACCTTTTACATTTAAAACATGATATGATACATTTAATAGAGATATTTCTGTCAGAGTATATATATAATTCGATAGAGTAACACAAGAAAATATTCAAACTTCACTATTCTGTCAGGGCTCCCTTATTCTAACGCATGCATGTAATCATCCTAGAATTCATTAAATATAACCTGTCCGAAATGTATGTATATGGTGTGAAGTTAATTGTTATATTATAATGCTATTTTTGATGTGGTTAAGTTTAATTGCAAATATTTAATAAATTTCATACGAAACTTGAAAAATAGGACCACCGAAGCAGAAATTCAATTTTCAATCAACTCAAATGTTTTTGTTTTTCTATCATGTGATGTTTTATATAAATTTAGTTCCATTACAGGAACTCTGGCCTTTACCTGCAGAGCAGCGAGAAATAATTAGACATAGACACCTCCAATCACCCCTTACGATGAAGTATTTTAGCGCTAGCCTCCCGTCAGCCGCCCTACGATCGTTACTATCTCCCACCCTCGATTCCAGAAGAATTCAACTGGCCCGTTGGGAATCCTCAAGCTAAACATTCCACACGGAAGTTGACACTACGAAGATGATGAGAACAAAATGATGATGACTTATTTAACCGTTACCGTTAATCTATAAGAAGATATGTGCAAATAATAATGTAATAGTAATATAGATATGGTATCATAAGATATTAAAAAATTCATTGACGTACAATGTGAGACTTGCCCTACCTTCAACACTCTAGTAAAATTTAAGCAAGTTGGAAAGAAAGGAGACTTACATTATTACGATTAAACACGTAATTTGCAATAAGATTACTGAATCTAAAATTTGCGAGGAGAAAGCGAAATTAAATCAAAATTCATCTTAATAATAATTAAGTAAATAAATAAATAGGAATATAAAAATGTATGGATGACGTAAACTAAATTGTAAGGTAAACAAACCTTTTATTATTACTATAATGAAATATGAATAAGTAGCTATAATGAAGTACAATTAGTAAGATATAAAATGAAATTACAAACACTACATAACTATACTACTAAATGCTACTTTATGTGCTTAAAGCCTTACACACCTCTATGTTGTGCCCACTAATGAGAACTTATGAGAGTCCTAGATTTTAAAGATGAATTATTCTTATTATTATAAACAGATTCATTTTTTATATTATATGAATATATACAAAAACGTATATATTTCCTGTAGCATCAAGAAAGAAATAAAATTATGGATATTAAACAAGTAAGAAAAAAAACATTGTGTGTAATACGATTTCGATTCTGTACATATTTTTAAGAGCTGTTGAAGACTGCTTAAATATTGTTGTATTGTACTATATATACGGTATTGCTTTTTGTACATTGTTTCTATTTCTTATCAATTGTGTGGTACAGTTATTTTAATTTCGATTACACAAGTACATTAATCATTTTTTGTATTATTTTACATTTTTCCTGTTTGTTTCCTTTTTAACCCAGAAAATAGATCGTGAATAAATTATTAAAAAGCTTTATTAATCGAACAAGACGTATTTTAAACTTGAAAACCTTGTCAAATTTTCGGAATGTTTTAACAACTTTAACTTAGTTCGCATTTATTGGGTGGTTTAACAGTCCACATTGGGTTGTATAACCGCTTTGGTAACATTCAATACGCAATAGAACATATTTCCAGTTTACTGTGGAAACAACAGATTGCTGTTTATGTACACTTCACGATCTACATTTCAGTTAGCAATTACAGCAATGAAATGCTGCAGCAATCAAAACCTTATATTTTCTAAATTCGTATCGTTGTAACAATTTATTGAACATACTGTATGGAATAAAAAACATTGCTATTAATATGGCCGTTTTTCCTTTTAGGCAGCTATATGGACAGCATCCTTGATTCTGCTTTTGTTTGCTACTCAGAATTTGGGCGGCTGCTTGATCTCGGATGTATAATGGTAAATCCATGTTGGGTCTAAAGTTGAATATCGCGTTTAAAAAAAATAGCAAAATAGCAGATGTTTATCTAAAAGCATTAACCACCATTAATGGATCTATACCATAGCTACGCTTAAATTCAGCAATTCACTTTTTATTTTCACACCAAATGCGAGAATCTTTTAAAACGACTTAACGTTGTCTGTAATTCAATTTTGTCTTATTAAAAACTTGTTTGGTTTTCGAAAAAATGTCGATAATATTTATTCGTCAAAATCACTACTTACGCTATATGGAAATAAAAAATCGTTAACTTAACGTGGTATTACTAACAATAATTTGGCAGACTCTATTAATATCAAGACAAAAACGTAATCATTTAGTGATGTGTACTGAAGACTAAACCTAATCGTTATATTAATATCGTACAATACTAATGACGTAATAACTTTGCATTGCAGCATATATAACTTATAATGAAAAGCTTTGAAGGTTAGCCTGCAGGAAACTGAAGTTATAGTGTAAAAATGAGCCCGATTATCCTAGTCCATCCTAGTCCTTATTGCAGCTTTACGATATGGATTCAACATGGACCATTGGAAGTAAGACATAAATTTACCCAAGGAAGCAGCCAAAGACTTTCTTTTTTATATGAATATTCGTTTCAGAATACGATATGATGATTCAAGCTGGCGGATTTTCCTAACAGCTGAAAAATATTCCTAATTGGTAGAACTCCTAAACTATAACAGTTAGAACAGTGTGGTTACAGACTTTTCTGCCAGGTATTAGGAAATTGTTTGATGTTAGTGCTAGATAGTTTTCGTGTAATTTTTCTTATTTTTGTCTACTGAACTTTAATATAGCAAGATATCAAACAAATTTGCAATGACATTTTTATAGAACTGAAATTTTGAAACGTCTAGAACAACACTATTCTAACTGTTATAGTTTCAGTTTCTACCCAACGAAAACGTTACTGTTGGTAAAGTCTGCTAACTCTGATTATATTTAGCAAGATTTATTACTAGTTCCATAATACATAGAGTAGCCATCACTTCAACAATATTTCAAAATTTCATATACAAGCCTAGTATCTCAAAGAAATTACGACACGTCCGTTTGCTAGTGCTACCGCACATGTTATCCATTTACTTGCGGAAATTATCAAAAATCTGTTTCGAGTGAGAGATACCAACATTCATGACATACAGATCTGAACATTAGACTATGGGTCTAGAGGTCTCTATTCAATTAGACAGATATTTGAGTTATACAGTGAACTAGCCTCTTTCTTCAATTCTGAAATTCAAGGTTATTCATTATAATCGCAGCCACTTAAAAATTCACGATTTCGTCTACAACCTGCTGCCAGTTCTTTGGTGCCTGTCACGAGAGGTCTTAGTTTATAATGTCCAGGCAACCAATTTTTGTTGTCATCTTTTGCTACGTGGCGTTACTGCATCAACTTTATTACCTTGTAGAAGAATGGTAGATGTTTATATAAATTTAGTTCCATTACAGGAACTCTGGCCTTTACCTGCAGAGCAGCGAGAAATAATTAGACATAGACACCTCCAATCACCCCTTACGATGAAGTATTTTAGCGCTAGCCTCCCGTCAGCTCCTACGATCGTTACTATCTCCCACCCTCGATTCCAGAAGAATTCAACTGGCCCGTTGGGAATCCTCAAGCTAAATATTCCACACGGAAGTTGACACTACGAAGATGATGAGAACAAAATGATGATGACTTATTTAACCGTTACCGTTAATCTATAAGAAGATATGCAAATAATAATGTAATAGTAATATAGATATGGTATCATAAGATATTAAAAAAATTCATTGACGTACAATGTGAGACTTGCCCTACCTTCAACACTCTAGTAAAATTTAAGCAAGTTGGAAAGAAAGGAGACTTACATTATTACGATTAAGTAACACGTAATTTGCAATAAGATTACTGAATCTAAAATTTGCGAGGAGAAAGCGAAATTAAATCAAAATTCATCTTAATAATAATTAAGTAAATAAATAAATAGGAATATAAAAATGTATGGATGACGTAAACTAAATTGTAAGGTAAACAAACCTTTATTATTACTATAATGAAATATGAATAAGTAGCTATAATGAAGTACAATTAGTAAGATATAAAATGAAATTACAAACACTACATAACTATACTACTAAATGCTACTTTATGTGCTTAAAGCCTTACACACCTCTATGTTGTGCCCACTAATGAGAACTTATGAGAGTCCTAGATTTTAAAGATGAATTATTCTTATTATTATAAACAGATTCATTTTTTATATTATATGAATATATACAAAACGTATATATTTCCTGTAGCATCAAGAAAGAAATAAAATTATGGATATTAAACAAGTAAGAAAAAAAACATTGTGTGTAATACGATTTCGATTCTGTACATATTTTTAAGAGCTGTTGAAGACTGCTTAAATATTGTTGTATTGTACTATATATACGGTATTGCTTTTTGTACATTGTTTCTATTTCTTATCAATTGTGTGGTACAGTTATTTTAATTTCGATTACACAAGTACATTAATCATTTTTTGTATTATTTTACATTTTTCCTGTTTGTTTCCTTTTTAACCCAGAAAATAGATCGTGAATAAATTATTAAAAAGCTTTATTAATCGAACAAGACGTATTTTAAACTTGAAAACCTTGTCAAATTTTCGGAATGTTTGCAACAACTTTAACTTAGTTCGCATTTATTGGGTGGTTTAACAGTCCACATTGGGTTGTATAACCGCTTTGGTAACATTCAATACGCAATAGAACATATTTCCAGTTTACTGCGGAAACAACAGATTGCTGTTTATGTACACTTCAGGATCTGCATTTCAGTTAGCAATTACAGCAATGAAATGCTGCAGCAATCAAAAAACCTTAGATTTTCTAAATTCGTATCGTCGTAACAATTTATCGAACATACTGTATGGAATAAAAAGCAGCGGCTGCTTGATCTCGGATGTATAATGGTAAATCCATGTTGGGTCTAAAGTTGAATATCGCGCTTAAATAAAGCAAAATAGCAGATGTTTATCTAAAAGCATTAACCACCATAGATCTATAGCTACGCTTAAAATCAGCAATCCACTTTTTAGGGCGCAAACACAGTAAAAGCAGGTAATCTGATTTCCGACTCTCCGCTCCGATCGGTATCGAATTATCACGCTTAACAGGACACAGTGGCGAGCGGGAAAAACCATGTATCTGCGTATAATTATCATTTTGACTTTCGCGTGGCAGAACTAAAAAACCATTAGTCAAAACCGGTAACGCCGACTACTAGCTCCGGATCAGCTTCGGCCTGCTCCAGCATGCGTCTATTGTGTTATTGCCAATTTAATAGCATGAAAGTATTATAATTACTTATAGGCGCTGACCTGCGCTGGTTGCCAGTAAGCAGAAAACCTGCTTTTACTGTGTTTGCGCCCTTATTTTCACATCAAATGCGAGAATCTTTTAAAACGACTTAACGTTGTCTGTAATTCAATTTTGTCTTATTAAAAGCTTGTTTGTTTTTTCAAAAAAATGTCGATAATATTTATTCGACCAAAATCACTACTTACGCTATAATGGAAATAAAAAATCGTTAACTTTAGATGGTATTACTAACAATAATTTGGCAGACTCCATTAATATCAAGACAGAAACGTAATCATTTAGTGATGTGTACTGACGACTAAACCTAATCGTTGTATTAATATCGTACAATACTAATGACGTAATAACTTTGCATTGCAGCCTATACAACTTATAATGAAAAGCTTTCAAGGTTAGCCTGCAGAAAATTGAAGTTATAGTGTAAAAATGAGCCCGATTGTCCTAGTCCATCCTAGTCCTTACTGCAGCTTTACGATATGGATTCAACATGGACCATTGGACTTTCTTTTTTATATGAATATTCGTTTCAGAATACGATATGATGATTCAAGCTGGCGGACTTTCCTAATCGTAACATGTTCCTAATTGGTAGAACTCCTAAACTATAACAGTTAGAACAGTGTGGTTACAGACTTTTCTGCAGGTATTAGAAATTGTTTGATGTTAGTGCTAGATAGTTTTCGTGTAATTTTTCTTATTTTCGTCTACTGAACTTTAATATAGCAAATATCAAACAAATTTGCACGACATTTTTATAGAACTTGAAATTTTGAAACGTCTAGAACAACACTATTCTAACTGTTATAGTTTTCAAGTTCTACCCAACAGAAACGTTACTGTTGGTAAAGTCTGCCAACTCTGATTATATTTAACCAAGATTTATTATGATTCCATAATACATAGGTAGCCATCACTTCAACAATATTTCAAAATTTCATATGCAGCCTAGTATCTCAAAGAAATTACGACACGTCCGTTTGCTAGTGCTACCGCACATGTTATCCATTTACTTGCGGAAATTATCAAAAATCTGTTCCGAGTGAGAAGACCATAACATTCATGACATACAGATCTGAACATTAGACTATGAGTCCAGAGGTCTCCTATTCAATTAGACAGATATTTGAGTTATACAGTGAACTAGCCTCTTTCTTCAATTCTGAAATTCAAGGTTATTCATTATAATCGCAGCCACTTAAAAATTCACGATTTCGTCTACAACCTGCTGCCAGTTCTTTGGTGCCTGTCACGAGAGGTCTTAGTTTATAATTTCCAGGCAACCAATTTTTGTTGTCAAAATGTGTACGCTACGTGGCGTTACTGCATCAACTTTATTACCTTGCTTAAGAAGGGAGATAGTACTAGTTCAAGTAAAAGAAAATATAATGTCTCTATCATCTGCTAATATGGCAATCAAAAATATGCAATATGCAAGTGTCCCATTAAACAACATAGCAAAGCATAATAATTCTTTCACGATAGTATTCTATGTTTATTCCGAAAACATCCCGTTTTCATCAATTTGTTTTTCCTTTCAATTATGTGTTTAATTTCTTTTTATTTAATAATATTGAGATATTTTTTCCATTTTGTTTCGTATGAATATATGTATAAGGAATACTGACCACGTAATACGTATAAAAAGTCCTTAAAAACACCAGCTTTAAATGTAGCTGCTGTTCATGCACTCAAAGTGCTTTTCCACTGGTTCGCAGACCAATATGTTTGTAAATAATATATTATTATAATATTAAAGAATAGTATTTGTGTAATTTAACGGAGAATTAATATGAGAATAAGGAAAAAACTATGTTGTTACATAATACATTTACTCCACGACAAATTGCAAGAATAAAAACTTGTACGTTGTATTGATTTTTAAATCACCTCAAAATGATATTTATAGAAAATATATCGTTTTCAAGTGAAATAATTATATTTTTAACAATTTTCTTGGATGTATAACGTGCATTTAGGTTTCTTTGAGTAGAAATAGATTGAAATAAGATAATTCGAGTTAATAATTTTAATTAAGCATTATAAATTTATATTGTATAATATTGAAAAGGTAACATATTATGCTTTTTCTACATTTATTTATTGTTTACGTCCTTCTTAATGCATACCTAATAAAATAAACAAATTATAACATAGCATGATATGTTACACTTTCCCAAACACAATTTGTATGTTGAATAATGCACAAAGATAGGATGGATTAATGAACTACCTTAAATTACTCTTTCATGAAAGGATAAATATCCGGGCAAATAGAAATTCTAGGTATCATTATTCCGGAAAGAAAAGTATAGAGTTTAATAAAGTTTTGCTTTCATTGGCAAGGAAATGTATTCAAATTAAGTCTAGAAATTTTAATCAATATCTTGATAAATACATATTGAATAAAGACAGTGCTGTTTTGCAGCACCTTTAGTAGGAGTATAAAAAAAAATCCCAATTTTATTATAACTCGACATTATTTAATGTGTTGTTAAATAATCAAACATTTCCTTGACCAATGAATTTTGTGTATTCTAAGTCTAAGCTATCGCAGGGTTACTGTAACCAACTTTAAGAAAAAAATACTGGTAATAATAAACGTAAATTACTTCATATTGTTCGCAAATCTGATATATTGCGAATGGAAAGATTGTAAATAAGCCTTTTATGTACGTACCTATGTAAAGTGCTACACCTTTCAGAGACGTTAATTTTTCGGTATCATATCTTCGATATTAGTAGAATTACCTGTTTTAAATGTAGATAGATTCAAAATAATTGATATGCAAAAAAGCAACAGAAACGAGAGATATAGAAACAAACGAACAGATATAATAGAAGAATCTCAGTGTTAGTTCACATGCGTGTTGGCAAATAATCACCAAGATAAAAAGAAAATCAAGTGAATGTGCTGATAGATACGGATAATATAATTTTTATGTTTAGACTTTTATAAATGTTTTATTTGTGTATAATGATATTTTTATAAAACTTAATGTACGCAGTATGATGACGTTTCGAGTATATTTGAGATCACTATATTGATGTAGTGTGCAGTGGCAGTATTATTGATAGTTTTGTTATCACCTTGTGTCTCCCTCGAGAAGGAAATTTCGAGTTACCCATCCCCACACTCCGCCCTATCCCTGTTATTTACATTACCTTTGCTGTAATATTTGGCTTGAAGAAGGTAATAAATAAAATAAGTGGCAATTGTGAACAGGATTTTAATACTCTGCAAATTATAATGTATTGAAGTGCTTGCAATTTTACTTTACTAATGAATTGCCTAAATAAAATGCATACTCATTTATTTAAGATATTGAGTTTTATTGAAATATAATCCTAACCAATTATTAATTAACAAAACCGAATGATTTGTATTTATTATTATTATTCCCGTATTTCGAATTTGCAAACTATTTTTTTTGGAAAAGGCCAATACTGAATAATTTTCATTTTTCTCTGTTATATAGATGGAGTTGGGCTTTATATGGCGTATGAATGTTACAATCTAGTCAGAATCCTAAAACATAAGTCGAATAGATTTATTTAATTTGGTCTTTTAGATGAACCACATCAAACAGAAGAAGCACTATATTCAATAAAATTACAAAATCGGACAACTTTCAATTTAGATGGTTTCCTGTTGAAGTTTGCTATTTATCGTTGCACTAATTTTGTAGACATTTTTACAATGATGTTTTCTTTAACACTAAGAACATACACTGCATCAAACGTATCACATCTTCCAAATGCTAAAAATATGTAAAGTACTACGTTCCAAAACAAATCTCTCTAACCATGTCAGACAAGCTTCAGAAAATGATACTAACTTGATGCATTATTCAATAAATCTATACTCGTAGTTCAATAATCCAAAAATATACTTTTTTTTTCTTCCGCAATTTTCCTTCACACTTCATTCAGGCTTAGGACTGACAGTTTGAATTACTGGCATGTTTAAAAATTGCAGGACTCTCTATTTACTGCCGTCTTGTGTTAGCAAAAGACAAAAAAATAAATAAATGGAAGATGTACCTTGTTTAAAACTGATTGATTCAATCAAATCAATCTTGTTCGGTAACACATTCTTACACTCACACTTATTGCACGCTGAATCTCGTTAGAAACTTTCTATTCGATTAACTCCGTGCCTTTAAATCTTAAATTGACGGAATAAAATAATTCAGTTTTCTTATTCATTATTGCTCTTGTAATAATATAATCAACATGATTACTAACAATAAGATACAACTCGAATGCGAGCCATTTGCTGCAATAAAAAATTTAAACACCCAACAATTGCAATGTAACAACACCATATCAATTGCCCTAAGGATCTAGTTTTGTATATTTTTGGAAAATTTCAGTTAATGTTTACCTTGTCAGTTTTCTTTCTTTAAGAGAAATAAAGAGGTGACTGACATGTTATCCCTACGAAACGATACCAACATATTTCGAAAACAACTCAAATTGGAGTCGTCCTGTTATAACAAAAATAAATTATCATATTGAAGCATCATTGTTGTGTCCGAGCAAAATGTAAACACACTATATATATATGGTTTTTATTAATCTTTCACATAAAAATACAAAGTTTACATAAACAGTAGTGAGTCAAACAGCATGAAAATAATACTAATAATAATAATGTCATTGCCCCCACTGTCGGCAATGTCACCCTGTCTATTTACCTAACCACACATGCTAATACCAACTATCCATAACAATCATACATCGTGCAGAGTTGATTAAAAAACAGATAATACAATCGGTAGCCAGACAACTCAAATTTGAATCGTCAATTATAGCTTGTTTTCTTTCGAAATTTTAGGCGATTACTAGTCCGATTTATAGTTTTGAACATATTTAACAAATTAAATGGTATTTGCCATACTCTCACTTCGGAGAAACTTACAAAACAATCAACATCAGACTCGATTATTAAGAGACAACTTAAACTTAAGTTGTCAACTTAAATAAGATCGATATCATATTGTGCATGATAACCACCATGCACTGTATTTTTTGTCTGAAAAAGAAAAGTTAAATGCTCACCGCAAAATTATGGACGAATATAACACAAATTTGAGTTATAAAAGAAAAAATCTCTATAAGATACTTAAATGAAAGAAAATAGATGAGTTAGCGGGCCAACAAAAATAAAAAGATTATACTAATAGCAAAAGATTATATAATATTGACTACAGTTTTACACAATTAGCCAGGTTCTTAATTTAGTAAATAAATTAACTTTGAACAGTTCAACATAAAGTACAATAATGTAGGTAATTGAATTTATGAAACCAGATATGACCTTTTCTTCCATACATTTACGTTTGTATTCTTAGATCAATGCGAACAACGTAAAAATAATTGAATTAAACGCGAAGACGTGTTGAATGAAAATTGCTATACGCGAGGGCTATATAGCCAAACTGCTGGCAGATTATAATTTCATATTAATTAAGTGTCTTGTGTTATTAAACCATAAAGATATACGACTTGCAAAATTATCAAATATATATCATTTTTGAAGCTTAATTACAACATTCTGAAATCTAGATGGATCATAAAACTTAGCTACCTTACTAATACGGGTTAAGACGAAGAAAATATGGTATAACTTACAAAATTACCAAAATATGTAAATTAGAAAACTTGATATAGATTACAACACTTACTGAAATTGCAGCACACAATATAGCGAAAAAAAAATCTGTAAAATAAAAAAATATTACAACACTGAAATTGCAGAATCTTAAATACATAATAATACAAAATATTACAATCTGAAAGCAACAATTTTTCAAATATGCGTTGAATGTAAAATATAGTCGCCAAAATCCATGTAATAAGAAACGCACCTACCTTAATTCAAGATCTACCGAAATATTGAAATATAAAAATGATCGGCGCACAATTAATCGAAAAGAATCTTTACCTTGAATGCTATTCTCCTTGCTTTTTCTTGGAACTTGTCACCTCCCATCCGTAGTGGAGGAATCTGCTTCAAATGCACATTACTTCTCTGCAACAATACCGAACGATAAAGTAGAGTATTTTAGAGATGTCAGGACTAAAATTTTACCTTTATTCCTAGAGAGGACGTCGTAAAACCTGCAAGACGACGGTGTATCTACGTTCAAATTGTAGAGACTCATATAATATTTACTAAATACAAACGTTTTACAGAAAATTACAAGAAATATGACAACTGCGCTTGCTTATTGCCAGCAGTGACTTTGGCACCCTCCTTGAAATTGGCGCTAGGTACAAATCGAGGAATAAGTAATAAATAACTAACCACTAACCTGGGTTCAAGCCTGCGTAACTGTAACAAAAAAGGTAAACCATTAGTATATCAAAGATATATAACGAGTTATTGTAAATTTTACCTTGAACATCTTCATTCTTACCAAGTCCACTTCCAGAAAGATATTATTCCCGACTATGAAATCCACTATCTGGCACTAAAAAGAAGAGTTTATTACTTTTTCATTATAATATATTTTATTATTCATATTGTTATAAAAGGAATTATGAAGAAGTGTCTACCTTTGCATTACATTTAAAAGAAACAAAAAGAAACCTTAGGACCATGCCTATATTGTTAAAGTTTTACAATCAAAAATCAAAAACATCTTAATCGGAGCTGCTCTAACTGAAAGAGGTAAGTGAAAATATTCGACAAATACAAGTAACTTGTTGAAGTACTCTATTAATAACACAAGCACACACCTAACGCAAGTGACAATAAATTATAATTAACAAAATAATTTACATTATCTAACAAAGTGACTTATTTTACAGGCTAAAAATAAAACTTATGTGCGCCATAGTCTGTATGTCAATAAAATAAGGACAGTGAAACCCGTTTAACACGAAACTGACGGGACCGAAATATTTTTTCCTGTTAAAAGATTTTTTTTGTTGAAGGATATTACAAAAAGTGTATATATTATTTGCTAACGTCGACCTTATCTACGAACGAAAGTAAGGTAACTCACTAAAATCGTTCGAAGATTAAGTCGTACCGAGTGTACATATACTCAACAAAATTTCGTTTAGTACATTTTATTAACATAGATATGTTTGCATGCCTTTAACAAAAATCAATAAAACAAAAATATTAACAAGAAATTTCTGCAATTTAATACATAATTTGCAATTAAGAAAAATCAAACAAAAAAAAGTTTATAAGTTTTTTTTGAAAACTAATTTGATATATTTTTTGTATTGTCCTTTTTAGATAAACAACATTGCCTCATTCGCTTTGATTTCAAACACCTTTTTATTCTCGCCGACGCGGCAGTTGTTTTTAATATTTTGTTCATTCGGAGAAGCGATATCTTTTCGTATTAAGCGATTTTTGTTTCGTGTTAAGAGAAAAAAATGTATGCAAATACATAGTACTTTTTCTGGACCGCTTTATTGTTTGGTGTTAACCGATATTTCTTCTTAAGCGTTTTCGTGTGAAACGAATTTCACTGTATTTAAAATGAGCTCGCTTATTTTATTCATTGTCAGAAAGCCAGATACAAAAAATTCAACATACAATGACTTCATTAGGCAATGTAAAAATGTTTGACTTCTTCCCTCTGAAAGAATGACTATTTTGATGCAATATTTTTACAGGGAAACCTCTTCTGTAGAAAAAATAATATATACGTATGTATTATATGGGCAGTGACATCTAGCCAGACAAAGTACAGCTGCTGCTTCTTTGAACTTATGCATAAAGCACTCGTTTGATTGCGATTACAAGATAGCTTGTAATAACACCTACGTATCTATTTATCTCTTTTATAATGAATAACTGTAATACATTGTTTCTGTTGTTAGTTTTATTGTTTCTGTAAACAATTTAGACTTGGTCTAAGAATCTACAGTTTTACAAATACAGAGTACAGATAAATTATTGTTCAAAAACGCACTTTTTTATTAGCATTCAAATATACCTAGAGATAAGATTTTCAATTCATTTCTGTAACATGCTTTTTTTACACTATGTATGTGTTTGAAAACTATTCTTGATTTTAGGTAAAAAACATCAGTGCGAAGCTTAATGTAGATTGAGGTAATGGAAGCAAAAGCACTGATACAAAACGGTTTTCAGTATGAGCTATAGATCAAGAATTGAATGTTTATCGGACATGTGCAGTCTGTTTCAAAAATAATCTGCTCTTCTGTTAGAAAAAAATCGCATGAGTCAATAAGACTAATAGTATTCATCAGTTAAAATTCATGATATGTGCATGCTGTATGTAAAAAACATAGTACTAACGTATTCTTTACATTGTGAAAAAAATCAATTATGAAACACAGTGTAGGTGCTTTTACGTTGAAACAAAGGTATGATATTAAGCAAACAATGAACAGACGACCAGAGACTTGACAATTAAGAGTTGTAATACCCAAAATTCAAATTATATAGTCTCACTGCAATAACCGAAATAAGATAGGAGAAGCAGAATTTCTACCGCTCCAAGAAACAATGTGCTTCTATTAAATCAGAATTAACAGATAGAACATGCTAACATGCAATCTGCCGAAAATGATTGAAGGCATATTAATATTTATTGCCATAGTGGAAGTGTTTATGCTATAATCGTATCATTCTCCAAGAGAAAATTAAAAGTATATAGGCAGTAGACGTTTGTCCGGTAATGTATAAAGATAGTTATCTTAGCCGGACTTGTTTGAATTTACAAATAAAAACAATGCCATGTTACCATTGGCAAACGATATTTATAACATTCCTGTTTTGGCTGCACAATTGTCCAACATGTCGTTCTTGTAATATACAAAATTAGTTAATGAAAATCAAATAGAGGTATTTAGTCTGTAGGTAGTTCACATATACAAACATCTAATGGAAAACGTTCCGATTTTAATTACGGGGTATAGATTTAATAAAACGTGGTAATTAGAATAATTTGTGAGGAGATATAGGTACATACTATATTACTAACGATATAGAATATTGAAAAATGTAACTTGTTAATGTGTCTTTTCCTCTTAAAGTGGTAATGGAATATAACAAGGAACAGACTCTTTATTCGGGGTTTGTGGAATACAATACATAAACCTTTGTTTATTAGATAGATAAACACGAGTAAAGAATTTAGAAGATTATTACTCAATTTGGTGAGCAGTTTTAGTAGATAGGAACTTAGCATAGTTATTCAAAATTCTATAATATAATAGTAGGATGCTAATAATGTTTATAATAATAATAAAAGACAATGATAAAAATATTATTGATCATTGAACAAAATACTCCGATTTTTATCACTGTCGAGAAAAGAGAACATCAGTATCGTTGTGCTTAACAAGATTTTCAATGAATTGACCATAAACCATAAATGTTTAATTAGTAATTAGTAATGCATGAAATGGTCAAAGTAGAGGGACCAGATAACTGTACACCGTTAGTAAGCAGACAATATTAAACAGTTTATTCTAACAGATTTAGAAGCAAATTATTTCTACACGTTTAGTAAAATAATTTTATTATAACACATGCATTTTCTAAATGTTATAAATAAATGATTACAATAATAATGTTAATACAACAAATGTCTGCCAGGTGTTGTTTTTAATTGCATTCTGTATTTTTATATTCTGGTTTTTCTGTCTGAAATAAATACACCGAAAGCTAAAAGATAATTTAATTTTCATTTCTCCTATCAAAACTTGCTACTAAACCAAGAAAAATAATGTTCTTATTTATAGTAATTTGACTTACCTACACATAAAACCGCCGACGTAGATTCCACAAGTTTACACACATTGTTTACCAGCCCTCCGAAAATGAATTACATATATGGAATTTAAGTAAAACTTATATTGAAGAGAACAGAAATTTATCACGAGAACGTTACACGTATAAAATCTAACTGATGTTAATATATGTATCAGGACGAAGGTATTGCTACTTATGATTCATCGGCAAAAAAGAGTTAAAGAAGCTTTTGTAACACATTCGAACTCGACTTAAAGTAACCAACTAATATGCAGTTTCAACCACTTTTTATCAAGAACATTTAGGTAAGCAATATTTTTAAATACCTTTAATAACACGAAATCGATCAGCTTTGCACATTAGCCACTGTTATTTTTGCTGTATTCTCACCATACTGTGGGATTTGGTCGAGCAATGTTTTTTTAATACATTTTAACAAATTTAAACAAACAATACGATTGTAAGATTTGTAGAAATTATTAGAAGTAAAACTAGTTCGACATACCAAATTAAAACACTTTTCCTCCCAGTGATCCTCGCCGAATTTTTTCCAAAAAATGAACCATTTACAAAGTTAATTGTTAGTTAAACCGTTAAATAAATGCCGATTTTTACAGTTGACGTTGTATTTACATTGTGTATAACCCAAGTTAAATTAATACCGAAAAGCCGTTAAAATTTAATAAAAATGAACCGCTCTATTATTATTATTATAATCTATCGTCGCGGTAACACTCACTGCTGCACGATTAAAGTCTGACTGTCTTGGACTGTCTTGAATAGGTAAAACGAAGAGGGTACTTTTGCTATAGATGACTCAGACCAAAAAACAACTAAATGGCTTTTTTGTTCTGTTTTCGAGCTCGATTTAATGTACACAACAAAAATATTCTTTCAATATACCTACCTATGTAAGGAAAGTAAATAAGTATAAATTTACCAAATCACTACTTAACTCAAGGAAAAGCATATTTTAAATTATATTTTATGGATATCACGTAGACGTTACTGAATTTCGTCAAAGGAAACTACATATTTTGCTTCCTTTTGCAAGATACATATACAGTCACAGTATTCATACTGGTAAAAAAAAATCGCTTGTTTTACTAATAGAAGATGAAAAACGATTTCTTCACAAGTCGATCATTAACGACAAGAACAGCTTAAATATGGGAGTATTTCTCTAATAAGTTAATTATGAACAAAATTACTAGCATTGAAGTAAGCATGGAAAAATTCACCTCACCAATTTGTGGTGAAAGTTGAATTAAATTTTTTTTTTTATTTATTTATTGCATAAATAAAAAACAACAAAACAAATTTCTAACAAATTGCGTTTTATATATATATATTTAATAATGTCGTGTTGCTCATCCATCCCTCATCCTCGCCGCGGGAACTGCTGTCTCGCGCTATCGGTTTTGAGGGCCTTCTTGGGGTGCGTCTAAATTGTCAGGTCCATTGTTTTCGTTAGTTCACATTATCGTTGTTCCTTAATATATGTTTGATTTTATTTTTAAATAAGTGATAAGGCATCTGTTTTATGTTGTTTGGTATTGTGTTATATATTTCTATTGCTTTTGTTGTTAAACTTTGTATCTATTCTGAAAATATCTCTCGCTTCTCAAGTGTGAAACTCTTCGCGTTGTGTAATCATGAACTTGTCTATTTGTATATAACTTGGTTTTTAGCTTTATTTTTTTGTTTGCTATTTTGTGTAAGAGAAGTATGTTGTTTAGGTCTATCAGTTGATTTATGGTTAGTTCGTGGGTTTTTCCAAATACTTCTGTTGTGGAGGTACGGGGGGTGGATATTATATAATATTTTTAATACTTTATTTTGTTGACGTTGTATTTTGGATAGGTTTTGGTTTGTGGTGTTTCCCCAGATGTTAATTAAATAGTTATTTTTTGCGGTAAAGGTGGCATGGTATATAGATTTTTTATATGACGGTGGTATCATGTTTTTTATTTTGTATAGTGCTGCTATTGATTTTGTGTTTTCTTCTGTTAATTTCTGAACGTGTTTATCCCATTTCATTGTATTTTTTATATGTAATCCAAGATAGATTGTTTCCGTTACTTCTTCTAATTTTTTGTTTTTTAAGTAAATATTTATTTCTTGTTTTGTTTTTTTGTTACTGAATATCATATAATTAATTTTTGTTTCATTTATAGTGAGCAAATTATTAAAGCACCAGTCTTCTAGTCGTTTTATGTCGTCCTTTACATTGTTTTCCATTTTGTTTGCGTTATATCCGGAGTATAGTATGCATGTATCGTCCGCGTATGCGTAGATTTGTCCGTGGAAAGGTTGTTCAAGTAAATCGTTCACATAGAGAGTATATAGTATGGGAGGTAAGTTTCCACCTTGGGGGATCCCATATTCAGCGTACAAAGGTTCGCTGTTGAAGATATATGTTTTCATTAATTGTAATTCTTTTCCCTCAAATCCATGGTGCTGGAGTTTCTCTATTAAGTTGTCTTTGGAAACGGTGTCAACAGCTTTTTTCAATAAACAAAACTGTGACCGTTTTTTTGTAATCTAGTTCTTTTAATATCGTTGATTAAATCGTACGCTGCGGACATTGTACTGCTTTGTGGCTGAAAGGCATACTGACTGTAATTGATTATGTTATTTTTTTGTATATAAGTTGTTATTCTTTGATGTATGACTTTTTCTAGCAATTTATTTATTGCCGATAACATAGAGATTGGCCTATAATTTTCTGGGTTGCTCTTTTCGTGTTTCTTATATACCGGTATTATTAATGTTGTTTTTAGGTACTCTGGGTATGTTCCATGTTGTAGGATTTTGTTGATTTGTGTGCTTGTTATGGGTGCTAGTTTGCTTCTGTTCTGTTTTATTATTGTGTTTGTGATTTTGTCGAAACCAGGTGCTTTGTGATTTTTTAGGTCTTTTATTATTTTTGTTATTTCTTCTTCTGTTGTGTAATTGAATTTGATCGGTATTATATTTTTTCTTGTCGTTGTTGTTCGTGGTAATTTGTTGTTAAATTCTATCTGTCGCTGAGCTAATCTTTTCCCCTACGTTAGCAAAATATTTATTGAGTTCATTTGATATTTTGTTCAGATCAGTTGTTACTGTTTCATCCTCTTGCATTATCTCTATGATATCGTTATTTAGCTTTTGTTTTTTGTTCATTTGATTATTTATGATTCTCCACATTTTACTGGGATTCGTATGGTATTTTTTTATTAAGTTTTGGAAATGTTGTTTCTTTGTGCTTCTAACTAGCCGGTTTGTATATTCTTTTTGGTTTTTATATTCTATTTTGTAATTGTCATTTAGGGGGTGTTGTTTTTGTTTTTTATATAGCTTATTTCTAAGTTGTATTTGTGTTACGATATTTTCGTTTATCCATGGGCAGTCTTGTCTTCTTCGTATTTTAATAATTTTCTGGTATTTTTCTATTATGTTTGTAATGTTTTTCAATAGTTGTTCTAAAGATGTGATATTTTGTGGTTCTAGATTTTGTATATCTGTTGATATTTGCTTAAAGTCAGTCTGTGGTAGTTCTATCAATTCATATTTGTGTTGTCGTTGGGTGCTGTGATTTAATGTAAATATAAGGACATTGTGATCTGACAAGTTGGTTGGTACTACCTTTATTTCAGTGATTTTGTCTTTGCTGTTTGTAATAACGTGGTCCAGGATTGAGTCTTCGCCATTTGGATTAATTCGTTTACAGTGGAGTTCATTATTTTATAATTTCTCTCGCTGAACATAGTATAGTATTCGGTTGTAGTTTTGTTTCGTTCGGCGATGTTTATATTAAAGTCTCCTATTATTATTTGACTCTTTTTCCTATTTAATACATTACTTTTTAAAACGGTTTTGAGAGTTTGTAAGTCTAACTGTGGTGGTTTATATATAAGAGTTAAAACTGTGTCTAGTTGTTGTAAATGTACGGTTATTATTTCTACTTTGTTTATAGTTTTATTCATTAGTGTTTTGTAGGGAATATTTTTCCTTATGTACAGTGCTATTTATATCACTAATTTATATCACTAAAAGAAACAGTATGACTTGATAATGCAAAATCCAACATTTCAATTGATTATCCGCAATGGTTTCAAAGTTATAAATTTTTTACTTTGCGAAATAGGGCGAAAATCCCGTACGACGGCGTTACAGAGAGTTCGCACGCGATTATCTTTCAAGTCCTAAAGTATTTGTAATAATTTGTAACAAATTGGTATTTAATTAATTTGCTGTTTGATTGACCTACAAGTGAAAATATTTTAGGAATTGAAAGACAAGTATATAAAGGTAAAAAGCATAGATATATTACTTAAAGATTTAGGTACTAAACTATTTTTGTGTAAATAAACCGCATAAATTGACTTGAATATTTTTGAGACTTTTTTTAATGGTAGTGAGAGAGAGGGTGAAAGAAATTTGCGGTCTACATACACATTACTTTAAACAATTATTATTAAAAACATAATGCAGTGACACCCCAAATAATACATTCTTTATTTGGCTTTCAGTATTTTCAGAATTTGTTGAAGTTATATGTATAATAAATAACAATAAACATGAAATAAGTACTCGTTCTATATTCACCATGTTATTAACCTAACTATTATAACGGCTATTGGTCCTAACCATTTGTCAAAGTGCGTAAAAGTTACTACTACGATACTCTTATAGTATAAAGATCAGACTATATGCTTTTTTTAGTCATACATCACCCACAGTTATAGTTTTGAAATTATATGTTAAACCAATTACAAAGGTGTGATAAGTACAAATTTTGCATCGGTTTGTATACATTTATTCTCCTGATGAAGTAATTAACAAATTACGAAACATTGACAAAATATAAAATCGGTTTTATTTAATAACTGACAAGCAGACATTCCCAATAATTTAAATATTATTAAATTTAAACGCATAGAGGACATGATTCTCGACCGGAAACTAAATAGCATATACTCTAAAGTTGATTAATTTGGTGAATGTACTGAATGTTTGAATATACATATACGAGGGACGTTCAAAAGATTATCGGTATCACCATGAAGAAAAAGGTCAAAGCAATTCATTTTTCGATCTAAGTAATGCCACGTAATCTCAATGCATTTATTCCATCTCGGAATGAACTTTTCTCCGTGTCTGTAAAATGTTTATTTATTAGCACTTTGAACTATTTGTCGACGGAAAAATGTTTCACATGAAGGTCTTTTTTACATTATGGAATAGGTAGTAATCAGTGTGAGTTAGGTCCATTAGGTGATTCAATCACAAGCTCGCACATTCTCTTAGGACACACACTGTGTGAACTGCCTTATTGGTTGCGTTATTTTCTTAATTGTTTTTCTTAAATAAAAATTATTGCTGCGTTTTTAGTTTAACCTTTTTAACGTACTTGATCAACAAATGTGTTTTAAGTCCTCAGTACTTTTATACAAATGAAGTAACTTTAATTTTTTGGAGCGTCTGTAGCCTTCCCATTCAATTATCTGGACACCTAATTATTTTTAGGGCCTCTAGTTCAGCTATATTTAATCTCCGTTAGCAGTTTGGACAAAAATACTTTTTTGGGCAACCGGCCGCGAAGTTGTCAATTCGCGTACGCAAACCAGTCCGCGAAATGCAATTTCGCGGACGCTGGCCATAGCAGCGGCCGTAAAAGTAAATAAACAAATTAACACATATTTGACATATTTCATCATATATTGTCAATAAAACAGAGTATTTTGTGTATTTATTACAAACCTTTCGGATACATATTAATATTAATTGTGCAATTTGTATTATTAGTAATATTTACACCAGAAGCAGTAAAATCTAAATTTTTATTTGAATTATAATTTGAAACCGTAGCAGTGATTTCATTTTGATTGTAAATACATTGTGATGAAGTACCGGATATTGAATTAGCAATTTTATTTTTATTTTCTATAGAATCTTCAACATACGATTCGGCCACAGTAGCAGATTTCCAGCCACCGTGGCGCTTAAGAAGTGATATTGTAGCACCACTGTTAGCAAGGAGAGTAGCAGAGCTCCTCCTAAAACAATGGCCTGTATATTGCTCACTGTTCGGCAACCCCAAATAATTTGCTATCAAACACGGTATTTTCCCTATGCTATGTACCCCAATAACTTGTGCATAGCATCTTCCTTGCTTGTATCTCAAAAACAGCCTATGACAGGTAACATATTTCGGACGAAGAGCAATATATTTGTGATAAAGTCTTATGTAATCTGGATTTGTGATTGTAAAAGTGCGGTTTATGTCCGTCTTTGTATCAGGAACAGTAATTATAAGAATATTGCTGGTGTCTTGAATGTTGTCAACGGTTATTTTTGTTAACTCGTCACGTCTCATGGCACCTGATACGCCCATAATTAAAACTACCTGTAAAACTAATAGTAAATTAAGCAATTTATAAGAGAACTTGTTTATATCTTTGTACCTTCCATAGTAAATACTTTTCATCCTCAGCATTTTCCAAAAATAATTTAATCTGCTCCATTGTTAACACTTTAGACTTTTTGGCTTTATAGCCTACTGCTTTTTTCTTCAAAAAAGGAATTAATTTTAAAAATGTCCTTATATCAATCTATTCCTTTATATTCAGCATGGTTTTAAGCATGGAGTACAAACTCCATAAGCTGGAACTTTTTAGGGCCGCCGATTTTTGCATAAAATATGCCAATAGCACGTTTTCGCTCACAGTTTTGACCTTCTTAGCGTTGCACCAGACCTTAAAATCGTTGTAACATTTTTCGTATTGCCTCTTCGATCTTTCGGGTATTAAGTTAGAAACTGCGAAATTGGCAGCACTTTTTATATCCGGAGGAGTTCCAGATATAGAAATATTATCACTTTCAGAAGTTTCAGACATTTTACGACTTATTTTGACAACTATTAAGTATTTGTATTTTATTCTAGTCGTGTCATTTCTATGGCAACGCATATAAAGTAAGTCACTTTGAAATTGGCAATAAAAATATTCCGATGTGTGTAAATTTATATAAAACAGTTTGAACGATTTTGGAACGATTTGCACGGTTGCCCAAAAATGTTGTGTATATCTCGTCCGCGAAAACCTTTAACGTACTCGAGATTGTCCTGCCTCGGCCGCAAGCGGCCTCGGCGACAATTTCTCTCTGCGTACGTTAAAGTGTGTTTTCGCGGCCTTGATATACAAATAACTATTAAATAGTGTGTATCGTACCAATGGAATTAGCAATCGTTGCGAATATTCTAATCTATAGTCGGCTACAGTAACCGAGTCGCCCAAATGCGGGTCCTACATATTTAATGCTCTCTCTGCCCTTTTTAAATTCATTTGATCATTTTTGACCGATAGGCAACGAATGTCCAGAATCATTGAGGGGGTCACCATGTCTTGATTTTAACCACAAGACCGTACTGAATTTTGTTCAACATTGTCACGTGAGCCATTCCACGTTTTGTTGACACGGATTACTAGCGAAGTAATGATCAAAACTATATGAAATCTTATATTTATATCCTCCCGCCCCCTGTCCCTTCCTCTTCTACCAGGATAATGACATTAACTGCTGCGTTACACAAATTACTTCATTCATCAATCATAACTTACCCCGATGTCGAGAATACATAAAACGCTCCTCGTACATATGCATAACAGAAGATATCATCTCCTACTTAATTGGCACAATTACAGGTATATTTGATTTTATATCAAATAAAATAGTATGTCTACCGAATTCATTCTGATTATTGAAATGGCAACTGTTCAAAGTAGTAAAGTATTCATACTACTACAACTATACAGCACATTAATAGTATGGCATGTAGCTGTAATAACTGATCACAATCTATTGGTATCTGGTGACTTACTGACTTTTCAGCAAAATGATTATGTAGTAGTATACCATCATTTACATTTAGACTATTTTAATCCAAAGTTTTTCGAGTTCTTCGAAATGAAAAATGTTAAACTAAATCGAACATATAGAGCATTCTCACTGCATACTCATTTTATAACTGAGATTGAAAGTAATGGAAAAGTTAAGGTAAGTAACAATATATTCAGAAGTTAAAAGGAACGTTAGTTGTCACGGTAATTTTAGGTAAACTTCAAAGCTTTTCGACTTCTTCGGAACAGTGTGGATTTTCTAATGTTTCAGTTCAATGTTGACTTCTGCCAAGCCTTACAAAGAAATACATTTGGTGTGAAGCAAATGTTAAGAGCAGGAAATTTAACAGTGTGTCCTATCCAAAAGGCAAGACATTATAAGTGGACTTTCAAGGTAATCTGAACAAGAGAATAGTATTGATAGAATTGTAATTTCAGGGATACTATTACGCAAATAACTTCATACTAGATGAAAAGAAATTGCCTCCGTATCTGCCTGAAGGTGAATACAAAGTGCTGTTGACAACAGTACACGAAAATACTACAATAATGTCAACATCCGTTTATGCGGAAGTAATATATAAAATGAAGAATTAAGCTGTGTGTTATACAATCAATTAAATGAATGTTACTTTGTTTTGCTTAATTATACAGGATGATTGGTGAAAATGGCCTATTAAAAGTATTATACAAACGAACGGAATTTTAAAACAAAATTTTGCAGTTGGATATGGTTCAGTATGAACTATCACGTGAAAATATTTTTGAATAAATATCACTCCCGGTTAACCGGAAGTCAGCATCAACTTTAATTATTTAAACAGCATGCTATAAAATAAATTACACATATTTCATGTATTATACCCCACACATAAATACCAGTCCTTTTGAGTTATTCGCAATTAAAGAAAAAAAGTGACAGATACCAATCTTACTTTATAGTGATATTACGTCACGTAGGGGCGAAAGAGACTAATGAAATTTTGCATACACACAGCTGATATTGTGTATATAGTTACACAACATTTGAAGTTCTCTCTGTAACACTATACAGGGTGTTTAAAAACTTAGTTGCTTATAGCGGCGGTTGCTGCGTGTCACTTCTCGGGGCACAGAAGTTAGCGGCACATCGGCTACCTATGCATAAATTCAAGATTTGCATAGGTAGCCGATGTGCCGCTAACTTCTGTGTCCCACAAAGTAACATGCAGCAACCGCCGCTGTTAAATAAGTCCAATCCATAGAAAGTAGATTTTTTTAATGGAAAAGTATATATTTTATTAAATATTCTGATTCTACAACAGATTCTTTTTTTAAGCGTATTAGATGTTCCTATACCTAAAATGGAAGGTGAATAAGTTGTAACTATTTAATTAGCCTCCGTACCTAAAATGCCCAGATATGTCAATTTACTGAAGCAAGGATGCTTAGCTTAATTGTTTTACATAGTTACTTATCACTTATTTAGTTATTTTAGTTAGTTCTTCTCGCGTACACTGAGGGAAATAGATCTGCACCAGTACAATAATTAGGGTAAACAATGCGAGAATTTACCTTACAACAACAAAAAATTATTGTATTTGTTACAAGACACATTGTAATCTTAGTATTTTTTTATAATTTTTATTTTACCTGTAATAATAACATTGTTTTCGCTTCAGTACCTACAATACATTTTTATCAGTATATGGTGTTATAATGGAGAATGGACCAACTCAAGTAATCATGAATTTATTTATTATGCAAAGTGAATGTAAAGAAATAGTAAAATAAACATCGAACGTTTAGTGAAAGATACTAACATTTACAACCAATGATCAGCAAAAATTTCTAAAAATTTTTAAGATATAAAAAGTTTTAGCAACCAATATGTTCGTAGAACAATGGTGAAGAACAATATGAGTAAAAAAATTAGAACAAACGATATTTGAAAAATAAACATAAAGTAAATTGACATCAAAGGTCTAAATAATTAGCAATAACAAATTAGGTAAAATTAAAATAATAAAAAAGGTACAGTAGAAAAATTATTAGAACAACAATAATAATAAATAAATGGTTCGATATGGCAACCGTTTCTATTGAGGCATTCTATATTCGGAGACGTATTCCTATAATAGTTGCTTTCGAATAGCGTCTGGTGTTATTTGCCTAAAGGATCCCTTATTCCCATAATTCAATGGGAAGAATTTACGAAAATACGATTAACAAAATGACAGACGTCAAAATAAGTGGCAAGTATGTAAAACAATTGAGCTAAGCACCCTTGCTTCAGTAAATTGACATATGTATCTGAGCATTTTAGGTACAGAGGTTATTTAAATCGTTATAACTCATTTACCTACCATTTTAGGTATAGGAACATCTAATATGGATTAAAAGAGAATATTTTGTAGAATCAGAATATCTAATAAAATATATACCTCTGCATTTAAAAAAATCTACTAAGATTGAACTTATTTATAAGCAACTAAGTTTTGAAACATCTTGTATAATTTTACAGAGAAGAACTTCAAATGTTGTGTAACTACATAATATCAGCTGTGGGAGTGCAAAATTTCATTCGTCTCTCTTACTTCCACGTGACGTAATATTACTATTAAGTATTTTTTTTTCGTTAATTGCGAATAACTCAGAAGGAATGGTATTTAGGTATAAGTATTGTAATAGTAGTGACATAAGAAGTTAGTAGTAATGGCGTCTAGAGTTAGAAGCTACATAGTTAATAATGTTAATGTTAATGTAATGTTGTAATAGTTTAAATAATAAAACATTTAGTGAACCTATTGAGGTAATTGTGAATAATACACATCATATAACATGGCGCAGTCTAGTGGTTAATGGAAAGTAAACTAAAAAGAAAAATACAGTAATCCCTCCATTTACGCGATCTCCATTTACGCGAATTCACTTTAACGCGGTTGAAAATCTCTTAATTTTAATTTAATATAAATGTTCTATTGCACGCCAGATGGCGGTTTGTGATGATTCCGCTCGTAGTTTTTGCAACATGTGCAGGAATAACGCCCTATCTTCCTAAAAATTAGGTATGTGTGTATTTAAACATTCAGGTTCATTCGCATTCACACAAGTTCCATTTACGCGATTTCCATTTACGCTCTATTTTCATGAAACCAATTACCGGCGTAAATAGAGGGATTACTGTAATATACAAATGTTGAGGTTAAGGAAAGAAAAAATGTGTTGGGGCGATATAAAAATGGATTCATTTAAAGCACCTAAAAATTTAAGTTGTAATGATAATGCTGCGGAAAATTGGAGAAAATTCCGACAAAATTTTGAAATCTACATGTTAGCAGTAGGATACGACAAGAAGAGTGCGGAAATAAAAGTAGCAATACTACTGAATATTATAGGGGAAGACGCGGTTTAAGTTTTTAACAAGTTCGATTTAACTGAAGAACAAAAGAAAAACTATGATGTAGTAGTAAAAAAGTTTGAGGAATTTTACATTCCAAAAAAGAATACAGTTTATGAAAGATATTTGTTTTAAACAAGGTCTCAAAATGATGGCGAATCTTTTGATTATTTTTATACTGAGTGAGATAAAGAAACTAGTAAAAGAGAGTTTAAAGAACAAGAAGATTCTATGCTTCGTGATCGTATAATACTGGGAATAAAAGATCGGGAATTACAAGAAAGAATGCTGCGAATTAGGTATTTGAACTTAAGTAAGGCTGCGGATATGTGTAAAGCTGCAGAACTAGTGAAAACGCAAACGAGAGATTTGCAAAGTTAAGCTGCCATAAGCAAAAGAAAAAGAAGACAGTTAACAATGTTCAGCAAGACACCGAAGAATCCGACAATGAATTTGTCATAAATTCTGATGTGAATAAAAACATTAACGTGGTAACTTGGTCTCAGTGCATTGAGGTTGAGAATAAGTTAATAAAATTCAAACTTGAGACCGGTGTGGAAGTGAATGTAATTCCTAAGAATGTGCTTGATAGAATTCAATGTAAGAGTAAGATACAGCCAACCTCACATGTAATTGAAGCATATGGAGGTTTTAATTTAAATCCTCTTGGAATTGTAAATTTGAAATGTAGTCACGATAACACCGAGTTGTATGAAGATTTTGTTGTAGTTAATAATACAGCACAGCCATTGTTAGGTTTAGATACGTGTGTTAAATTAAATCTCATTAAGAAAGTTAATGTTAATAGATTAGTTAGTAAATTTGATTTTATTGATAAAAATCTGGATGTCTTTGAAAGTCTTGGCAAATTTGACGGTAAATGCAAAATAAATTTGAAAGTAAATAGTACACCGGTAGTAAGACTTCCGCATAGAGTCTCATTAACCTTGCGTAATAGACTAAAGAACACTCTTTTAGAATTAGAGAAAAAAGGAGTCATTTCTAAAGTGGAAGGACCTAAAGGGTGGGTAAATAATTTAGTTGTATTAGAAAAAAAGATGGTAGTTTGAGGATATGTCTAGATCCGCAGGATCTAAACAAATGTATTTAAAAAAAGTATTGATTCCCACATTGGAAGAATTGACGACTAATTGTGTAATAAAAAATTGTATACTGTATTAGATTTGCGTGAAAGGTTTTATCACATTGAGCTTGATTCTGAATCAAGTGAATATTGCACGTTTTCGAGTCCATTTGGAAATTACCAATTTCGGTTTGAATATGGCTCCAGAATATTTTCAAAAATTAAATTCAAAAAACTTTTCAGATTTACCTGGAGTATTTGTGTATTTTGACGACATATTAGTTTCTGGTGAGACAGAAGAGGAGCATGACAGAAACTTAGTTATAAAGAGAGCTAAAGAGAAAGGTAACAAGTTTAAGAAAAACAAGCTTCAATATCGCGTAAAGGAAGTTACTTACTTATTGGGACATCAGTTGGGGTGTTAGACCAGATGATAGCAGAGTTGCTGCAATTGTCAATATGCAAAATCCTAACAACAAGGGTGTATTGTAAATTACTTGAGGCAATATACCTATACCAAATTTATCGGAGTTAATCGCACCATTAAGGGAAATGTTAAAGGGGGGTAATACTTTTCAATGGTTACCGTTGCATGACAATATTGTTTGTAAGTTAAAAGATATTATTAGTAAGGCGCCTGTATTAGCAAACTTTGATGAACAAAAAGAAATTACAGTACAAACCGATGCTTCCAAAGACGGAATAGGTTGCTGTTTGCCGCAGGAGGGCAAGCCTGTATGCTATGCATCCAGAAGTTTAAATGATGCAGAAAAAAATTATGCAATGATAGAAAAAGAATATTTAGCGCTTGTGTTTGCTACGAAGAAATTTCATAATTTCATTTATGGCAGAATAGTCAATGTAGTAAAGGATCATAAACCGCTTGTTGGTATAGCTAATATGGAGGTTTCGAAAATTGCATCACTTAGACTTCAGCGGATGAAGATTAAATTATTGAAATATAATTTAATAGTAAAATATTGTCCGGGCAAATACATGTTCATGGCAGATACACTTTCTCGTGCTTATTTGTCAAAACCAGATGATAAATGAATTTCTGAATGTGTACATTCTTTAAGTTTAAATTTAAATATGTCAGAAACCAAAAAAAGCTGAATTTAGAAACGCTACTAAAAGTGATCCAAAGTTAATTCAAATTATAAATTTTTATTATAACGGATGGCCGACTAGCATTAACGAACTTAGTGATGATATAAAACCATTTTTTAATATTAGAACTGATCTCACTGTAGAGAATAGCCTAGTGATTCTTCAAAGTAGAGTTGTAGTACATACAGCATTACAAAAATCAATTTTGACATTACTGCATGAATCTCACTTAGGGATTACTAAAACTCAAGCTAGAGCTAAACAAGCTGTTTATTGGCCTAACATAAACAATGATATCAAGGCTGTAATTTTAAAGTGCAAAATATGTTAACAATTCAGAAAAGCTAACATTAAAGAACCACCCATTCCTCATGCAATAGTAGATTTACCGTTCAATAAGGTTGCGTCTGACATATTAGGATTTAAGAATGAGAGTTATGTTGTAATACAAAACTATTATAGTAAATGGTTAGAAGTAGTACCGATTAAAAATAAAACTACTGATGAAATAATTAGGGTATTTAAAAACATATATATAGGGTATTTAAAAACATATACAGTGTGTAAAAGCCAAATGGAATAAATTCATTATTTCGGTTATTGTAAATATTTGTAAAAAATCCCGAAACACGTAAAATTTAATTGATAAATTGACGTTCTACGGCGTAAAAATGCGATCCCTACCTTCAACCCCCTTCGAATGACAGGTACAACCCCCATTTTTTTAAATGGGAAGTATAGGCTTGTGATATATCGTTTGAAAGGTCTCTTTATTCTCTATTCAAACATGTTATCGTTTTTAAGTTTGTTGTAATAACTAAGATAGAATAAAATAAAATCATATTGTTATTGAAGTTTGCTACAATATACTCAAAAAATAAAATGTAAAGAAAAATTTAAATAACCGAAAAGAACTATGAATGTTAATGAAGTAGATGCTCATTTGCTGTTATAAAACCTGTTGTAGTTATTAGCACTAACATCATTTGTGAAAATTAAATTATGACTACATGCAATAACAACGTGATTTTATTTTATTCTATCTTAATTGTTACAACAAACTTAAAAACGATAACATGTTTGAATAGAGAATAAAGAGACCTTTTAAACGATATATCACAAGCCTATACTTCCCATTTAAAAAAATGGGGTTGTACCTGTCATTCGAAGGGGTTGAAGGTAGGGATCGCATTTTTACGCCGTAGAACGTCAATTTATCAATTAAATTTTACGTGTTTCGGGATTTTTTACAAATATTTACAATAACCGAAATAATGAATTTATTCCATTTGGCTTTTACACACTGTATATAACATATAACATTGAATTAACTAAAAATTTTACTATGAATGATTTTGTAATTGTTGAGGGAGGTTCGAATGATATACTGAGGGGATCTGCTTTCCCTATTGGTGCCACTCGAAATATTGTAGAAAGGTTGTCGCATACAAACATTATTTTTCTAGGCGTACCCTTCTGGTATGGTCGTCCAATACTTAATAAATTGATTTATGATTTTAATTATAAAATGTATGAATTGCGATCTTATAATTTTGCTACTGTTTCTTTCATAGATGCTAATGTATTTCTGGATGGTACTTGTAAAACGAGTGATGGTTTCCACATAAATTTCAAAGGTAAGAGAAGAGTACCATATGTCCATACCATTTGTATTTTTGGTCAGAGGCAGTATATTATATTATTATTATTATTATTATTATTATTATTATTATTAAGGTTATTTGAGTATATTGGAGAAACTTTGCAATCTTTAGTACAATCTAGTGATCTCGTGACAGAAAGCATAAATATTGAAAATCTAATATATGTATCAATAAATGACAACTGCAAAGGCTTAAATTTTTAAAACTCGACGAAAGATGTATGGGGACAAGTATGGCGTCTAACCGTGAATCTGCAAAAAACTATGTTACAAAAAATGTCTTTCATCTTAATGTCTGCAGTCTACGTAATAAAACAACTCTACTAGATAGTTTGCTACATGATGTCGGTCAACCCAGCATAGTTTGCATTTCCGAGCATTGGCTTTCTTTGGAAGAAACTGCCTGCTGTCGGTTAAATTGTTATAAACTTGTGAACAGTTTTTGTCGTCGAAATTCTAGAGGGGGCGGTGTTGCCATATTTGCATTATCTGAGGTGGATGCTCGACCACGTGACTGTTCCGTTGAGGTCTCTGAAAGGAACTTTGAATATACTTGCGCATATGTTTCTATTTCAAATACGAAGTATATAATAATTTGTATTTATAGGTCACCAGGTAGTGACATTGATATTTTTTCTGAAGGGTTGTATGCGATGTTGGATGAGGTATATGAACCGGGAGTTAGTATAATTGTTTGTGGAGACTTTAATATAAATTTCAATAAAGATAACACTATCGTTAAAAACGTTTTAAACATATTTTCAAGCTACAACCTATCACCGTATGTAACCGGTTGTACTCACTTTACTCAGAATTCAGCTACAATGATTGATAATATTTTTGCTGATCATTTTCATGGAGATAATTATCATTGTACCACCGGAGATTCTCTAATTTCACACCATCATTATCAGTTATTGAATATTAAATTTTGTAAGCAAGACAAAAAGGTCTTGCAGTATGAATATCAGCGTAGATTTTCAAAACACTGTGTAAATGAATTTCAAACTTACTTGCTGAGTGAGGATTGGACTGATGTGTATTTGCCCAATGTAGGCCTTAATACCGCATTTGACTCATTCTACCGTACCTTCATGCATTACTTTGATATATGCTTTCCGCGTAAAAAGTATTTAGTAAGATCAGTGAATGATAATATTTGGTATGATGCGCAGTTAAAAAATTGCGCGGACTACATACGTGATTTGCACGAGATTTATGTGAGGTTGCATGATCCCCGCATATATGATACTTACAGAACTGAAAAACAAAACTATAAAATTTTAGTCCAACAAAAAAAAAAGAACTTCAATGGTAATTTAATTCTTAATTCTAATAATAAAACCAAAACAACTTGGAACATTATTAATAGAAATATAAAAAGTTGTAATAAAGGTAATCTGACACTGCGTAATGAAGTAGGGGATATGATAGTTGATCCCCAAAAAGTAGTGGATTTGTTTAAAAAACATTTCTCGTCTGACGCGGTACCGGGATCAAATTCTGCCCCAGCATGTTATAAGTATGGTGGAAATCTGTTTCTTATGCCTACAGATAGATACGAGATCGCCAATATAATTAGCCGTGTGTCTGGGAAACCGTCTGCTGGAACTGACGAGATTCCGGGTTTCATTCTGAGTCACGTTTCATCGTCCATAATAGAACCGTTGGTGTTTCTTGTTAATCTTTGTTTGTCGGAGGGTTCCTTTCCTGAAATTTTGAAAACAAATAGAATGGTTCCAGTGCACAAAAAAGGAGATATTCATGACGTAGGGAATTATAGGCCGATATCTCTGCCATCAGTTTTTTCAAAAATATTTGAGAAAATTATTCATGTCCGTCTAATGAATTATCTAAGTCAGAGTAACTTAATACCTGAGACACAGTTCGGTTTTCTTCAAGGAATGTCTACTACTGATGCCATTTACCACGCATTACAGCCTGTGTATGAAGCTCTAGATGGGAAAGGTGTTGTCTCCGGTGTCTTCTTCGATTTATCCAAAGCATTCGACAATGTGGACCACAATATATTAATGAACAAATTAGGTGCTCTTGGTGTGCGTGGAGTTGCGTACGATCTGATTTCTTCGTATTTGTCGGAACTATTGTAACTATATGTGCTGAAGTTGATAATGTAAAGATGACTTACAGATCATCTATGTTTTATAATAACCTAGGTGTCCCACAGGGCTCCATTTTGGGCCCCACCTTATTCTTAGTTTACGCCAGCGATTTATCAGCACCATTAGAGTCGTGCATATTATCACAGTATGCAGATGATACTAGCTTCATTGTTACTGCTTCATCGATCCCTGGACTCTCAGATTCGACGTGTGCAGTCGTTGATCATATGATAAGTTGGAGTAATCACAACAATTTAACTCTAAATACTGATAAAACAGGACTCTTACGTTTTAGATCATCATCGATATCCACTCCTTGTAGCATGTATGTACGACTTTTTAATAAATCTATACCAGAGAAAGAGTCTGTGGATATTCTGGGTTTGCACTTGGACAGCAGGTTAAGATTCGAGAAGCATTGTGACAATTTGGCCAATCGATTGACTACAGCAATATATGCAATTAAAAATCTAAAAGATCAGGTAAACTTCCAAGGTATAAAGATGTTTTACGTTGCATACGTCGAGTCGCGTCTGCGTTATGGGATTGTGTTTTGGGGTTCCAGTACTAATATGAGTAAATTGTTTGTACTGCAGAAGCGTATAATTAGATGCATGCTAGATTTAACTCCGTTGACCTCCTGTAGAGAATACTTTAAAAATTATAACATTATGACTCTTACTTGTCTCTATATATATGAACTTATGATTTTCTTTAAAAAAAATGAGAACTCTTTCACGAAAAACAGCGATATCTATAAAAATATGGTGACCAGAAATTGCCAGAACTTATGTGTACCATCTCATAACTCCGCGTTGTACGAGAGAAGTCCGATGTATATGGCTATTGCTGTTTACAATAGATTGCCTAATCATATAAAACAAATAAAATCGTTGGTGCAGTTTAAAACTCAAATTAAAGAATTTCCAGTAACAAACGCCTTCTATACATTGGACGATTATCTTAATATGTGGTATGCGTCTGTCTGTTTGTTCTATGCATGTTTTCTATATATATATATATATATATAATCAGGGTAAAAGTATCGACCGTACTTGTTAGGGCAAAAACACGAAATGTCAGGGTAATCGGTCTGTTGTTGAAATCAAAAACTCATTTATTCATAAGCTCAATATTTCGTTATATTTTATAACTTCCTCAGGAGCATGCTACAAAGGTATACAACAAATTATAAAAAACAATTAATCTATGTGTGTGTGAATTACTTACAATTTGAGTTTTAAAAATGTTGATCTCTGTATGACATGAGTAAATACAACACAGTCATTGCTCTCAAAAATAGAATTTTACATATCAGCCACCATTCTTTTGTTCAGGATAACTTAAAAAAGCTATTTGACATTTTTACCAATAACGGCTATCCAAAAAAGATTTTAAATCAATTAATTTATAATTCCAATGTTTTCGATGGTCCAACAGAGGATCCGATTGCGAATGGAGTCGTCATCTACAGGAAGATACCTTATATTCACGATTTAACTGATAAAATAATTGCTAACTTTAAATCATTTAATAATATCAAAATCGCCAAATACAACACTAACACTATACGTAACATATTAACGAAACCTAAGGATAAAACCCCAACCTTAGAAATTTGTAACACCGTTTATAGCATACCGTGTAATAGTTGCAATAGCTTCTACATAGGTCAAACATCGCAACTGTTAAAACACCGAATAACCCAACATAGAAGCGATTGTAGGATTGGCAAGGTTTCATGCGCACTTGCGTCACATAGTATAAACCACGATCATATTTTTGATTACAGTAAAATTAAAATTTTAGAAACTGAAAATAATTACAAAAAACGTTTATTTTTAGAAATGGTTCACATCAATAACAATCACAATAGTATAAATTTCAAAACTGATACCAGTCAACTAAATATAATTTATTCGAACGTTTTACAACTACAACGACAACTTTAACTTTTCAGTTGAACCTCGTATCATTTTTGCATATTAAATACTTTATAATTTCTTACTCCTCTTTTATAAAAAACAACAAGAAATTCGTCCGTTCTCACATTGGTTATCCTTGCACATTCGAAGTTTTAATCTATTGACATAAATTTCAATTTTAATAAAATTATAATTTTTAATAATTAAACCAACAATTTTAATGTGTTTGTCCTCGTTAGTGCCGATTAATTTTACTCATGTCATACAGAGATCAACATTTTTAAAACTCAAATTGTAAGTAATTCACACACACATAGATTAATTGTTTTTTATAATTTGTTGTATACCTTTGTAGCATGCTCCTGAGGAAGTTATAAAATATAACGAAATATTGAGCTTATGAATAAATGAGTTTTTGATTTCAACAACAGACCGATTACCCTGACATTTCGTGTTTTTGCCCTATATATATATATATATTGTTGTGTGTGTCACTAATGACACGAAATAAAAAATATATAAACAGTTTAAAAAGAACCAGATTATAATATGAATAAAAGATTTTTACAAAGTTTATCTAACTAAACCACCCTCAACCCTTACCTGTAATTTCCCAATGTAATTGAATATGTGTGTGTGTGTGTGTTTCCTTGTCCAATATCCTCCTATGTGCGTTACAAACTCCTCCTTTTCCGTTTTCAATCTTCTTTTTCTTTTCCCGGGTTTTCTTCACGTTCACTAGTAAAATTTTGATCTTGTTGGTCTAATGGGAACTCATAAAACTTTCACTTGCTTTTAAAATGTTGTATTTCTCGTTAAAAATCTCTTTTGTCACTCGTGACTTCTTTTTTCTGTCAGTCGTCCAAAACTTCCTAAACAACCTCTCCTTTTCATTGTTTTTTCTATTTTTTCCCAGGCCTACCACACAGAACTTCCAAATGTACTGCTTGCTATTTTATAAAATTGATTTTCGTAATTTCAGCTTGACTTTCATGTTTGTTGTGTCGAAATGAATGTAATTATGTGTTATATGTGTTTGTGATGTGTTTTTACAATAAATTTTGATTAATAGATTTTTTCACATTATAATCTGGATTTTTTAATTATACCCCGTGCACGCCGTTGGCTGGAGTCTTTTTTTTTTTTTTTTTTTTTTTTAAACTAATTAATTAGTAATTAATTAATATAAAAGTTAATTTAATTTAATTTAATTTTTTTTTTTTTTTTTTTTTTTAATTATTATTTTAATTTTACACTGCTGAACAATATCAATCAATAATAACATAACAATATATATATATATATATATGGGGTTTGTTTAAATAAAATAACGTAAAGTACTATTTTAGCCTTTGTGACGTTTCGGAGTTTATTGCTTCATCTTCAGACCTATGCGACATGATACATAGAATTACACCTTAGAAATAATGTAAAGATCAAATAAGTGACTTACAATAGGCCAGTTGTTGTTGAAATGGACAAATTTCGTTACACATACTGTGTGCTTGAAAAAATTTTTTAAAAACGTAAAGCTTCTAACTTACATACTTATTAGTTAAACACAAATAATTAAAATAATTGTAAAGGTAAAATAGTGTTACATGTTTAAAGGAAGCACACAATATATATATATATATATATATATATAGGTAAATATTTTTACTGCTAACAAGAGCAGAATTTGGGTTTTGAAATTAAACAACTGTTTAAGTCAACGTGACAGTTTCGGCGAGTATATTTTCACCTTCTTCAGACCTACATTAAATCGTTAATTATAATAAAAGTAAAGGTAAAAAAAAAAAAAATGTTTTTAACTTACAGTAGACTTCAATTCATTTGAGATAGTTGAGAGCAGAAAAACTCATGGTCGTTAAAGGTTAAGAAAAAGTACCTAATTTGATACTTAAAATATGCACATTTTCTAGCTAAAGTGATGTGCAGTGATTGTATTAAATTAAAATTGCAAATTAAAATTTATAACATTGACTAAGACAAACTGACACGAACAAGTTAAAATATTAAAATGATAAATCAAATAGTTGGGCACAACAGACAGAGAACACACGTCGTGTAAGTGTACATTTGGATGTAAAGGATAGAACAAGCAAAAAATATATTTATTGAAAATGAAAAATATTCTAAAGGAAACAACTGTGACCATACCAGGCTGGACTCAAAAGTAATGAGGTAAAAAATGTTTTTCCTATTTGATATGTAATTTAATGTTATTAATAATATTAATATAGATGTTAGATAACAAGGATGATTGTTCTTTAGTATTCAAATTGTTAGTAATTTTGATTATAGCCAAATTTTCTAGAACCAATCTTTTACTGTAATTATTTTCTGTGAATAAAAACGTTGGATTGTCAAGATCAACTGTGTGTTTAGTTTTGTTAATGTGGGAGGCTAAGGCGCACTTTTTGGGCTGTACCCGGGAATCACTTCTGTGTTGTGTTTTGCGCTCCCTCCAACGTTGGGTCGTTTGCCCGACGTAAAAGTTGTGACAGTCTCTACATTTGACAGCGTATACTATGTTGGTGCGTTGGTCTGTTGGTAAGGGTGATTTAAGCCTGGAGAAAAACCTACTACAGGGAACAGCCGAAGTAAAGGCTATTTTGACGGAAGTATTCTTAAAAAGTTGTTTAATTCGATCGGTAAGTCCGGGTACGTAAATTAAAGATTTATATTTAAAATGGTCAGTAGTGCTGTTAGTACCGACAGTATCGATCATACGGGTAACTTGCTTTTTGTGGCTGGTTGAAAAAAGTAGTCGTTTGGTGAAGTGTGATGGGAAGTCATTCTTCCGCAAGATGTCGTAAAGTATGTGTAAGTCATCATTAATGAAATCTTTATGACTAATTTTTTCAATGCGATTTTTCATAGCTAAGACCAAATTGGCTTTATATTTAATGGGGCAGGCTGAATTGAAATTAAGCAATCTATTGGAGTTTGAGGGTTTTCTATACCAACGCAATTTGACAATATTATCGTGTCTGTGCATGACAGTATCAAGAAAGGGTAGGCAACCATCCTGTTCAACTTCGTAAGTAAACTTTAGTTTATCATTGATGTTATTGAACAAATTTAAAGTATTAATAATTTCATTTGAAGGTAAAACACACGCCAAATCATCAACATACTGATACAGGAAAATGAATTTGAAAGGAACTTGACTTTTGATATTTTTAAGTACGGTATTCATCACTATATCGGCCACTATAGGTGACAGTGGCCTTCCATTGGTGTCCCATGAATCTGAAGGTAATAGCCCCCTTCATATTTGAAATATACTGAGTTAAATACCCATGCTAACAGTTTAATGAAGTTATCTTTAGGTATTCGAGTGATAGGATCAAGAAGGTCCCAATTATCTTCTATGATATTGATGAAATACTCAATAGGTATGTTGGTAAAGAGACTCACTACATCAAATGAAACAAGACTATAATTTGGGGGGATTGAAAGGCCATTAACTCTTTCAGAGAAGACAAACGAGTCTTGGACCCGAAATTCATTATAATCGATAAAGGCATTTTTAAGCGTATCAGCCAGGAACTTGGCAAGATGTTTAGTGTGTCCGTCTACGTTACTGATAATTGGTCTTAATGGAAAACCATCTTTGTGTATTTTGGGAATACCATACATTCGAGGGGTGGCAGAATTACTTTTGGCTAGATTTTTATATTGAATTTCATTGATAAGGTAATTATCTTTAAGTTCTTTTATTAACTTGTTAGTTTTCCTTTCAAAAGAAAAAGTAGGGTCTGAATTAAGTTTTTGATATGTTTCTGTATCATTTAGCAATTCTCGGATTTTATTATGATAATCATATGATATACTCGCCGAAACTGTCACGTTGACTTAAACAGTTGTTTAATTTCAAAACCCAAATTCTGCTCTTGTTAGCAGTAAAAATATTTACCAATACACGAAGAAATCAGCACCAGCATCTGGTGTACATCTTCTACACTTGTAACTATATATATATATATATATTTTTATATATGTATGTACCTCCATAATGTGTGTTTACCACTTTATACTTTTGTTATACATACTTTATGTTATTACGAGTATTACATTTTATGTACAATTATTGACAATGTCCATGTTCCTTTGTGAATGATGACAATAAACATATTATTATTATTATATTTTCAACGCACGGTATTCCAAAGACGTTAATATCAGATAATATGGCGTATGATTCTTATGCGTTTAGAAATTTTGCGTCTGACTGGAATTTTGAAAGTATAACTAGTTCGCCGAATTACCCTCGGACTAATGGATTGGCGGAGCGAGGGGTCCAAACCGCCAAACAAATGTTGAAAAAGTGTTTTTATGATAACAAAGATTTAGAAGTTTGCTTATTAGAGTATAGAAATTCACCAATAATTGGACTTGGAGCTACACCATCCTAATTATTAATGTCGCGAATTACAAGAATAAAAATTCCTACATCCAAATCACTTTTAAAACCAAAAGTTGAAAGTAATATTGAACCTAAGCTTCTTAAAAATCAGGATACCTATAAACTAGACATACATATATAATCCAAATTCGTTTTTGTAAGTTTTGTAAAAATTTTTACATTTCTATATTCTACATATTGTTTACACTTTTAGAGAGAAAAAATATATTCCTGAAGAAGTGTTGAAAATGCATATGAAAATCATAGTTCATTGAATGACAATTTATCTGTAACGAATTACACAACGCGAAGCAGTAGAACCGTAAAGTGATCACAAAAATATAATGATTTTGTGTAAAAAGCGAGATGTAATAGTAGTGACATAAGAAGTTAGTAGTAATGGCGTCTAAAGTTAGAAGCTACACAGTTAATAATGTTAATGTAATGTTGTAATGGTTTAAATAATAAAACATTTTGCAAACCTATTGTGGTTTGCCCAACTGCAAAATTTTGGTTTAAAATTCCATTCAGTTTGTATAATACTTTTAATAGGCCATTCCCACCAATCACCTCTATTTCTCCTAGTTTAACTCCATTTTTATATTCACATTTTTTTCATATTAGGGTAGTTCATATAGGTACTAGTAACAAGTTAGGTTGTATAGGAGAATATCTGCATATGCTGTGTGCTGTAAATATCTTTTCCAACACTTAGCAGGTGTTGGTACCACTCCCATAAGTTTATATTACTTCCAGAATCATCTAGAGTATCATTACAAGCCAACGCGTCAAACGATAACCAACTAATTTCAGAAATGTAAATACGTAGGAGTTGCAAATGTATCGCATGACAAAAATTCAAAAATGTTCAGTATTCAATCGCGTTCATCCGTTTCCAGTATTAAAATTAAGCGAGTTAAAATAAAAAGTGTGCATCATATTCAAAAGTAATAGCATTCTTGTCGTGCCCTGCTGCTGTCATTGAAAGTGTTATTTCGGAAACTAGAAATACTTCAGTGATAGTAACTGTTACTGTAAAAGGAGTTTGAGTTATCTGAAAGTGTGTCAGATATTTGCATTTAAAAGTGTAAGTATTATCTAGTATCTGTAAGTATTACACCTGAGGTGAAAATTCAAACACTGTGAGCGATAGGCGTGTGTTGTAGTATACATATAAGCACCTGTTGTTATACTAGAGCCCACTCTGATCATAGCGACTTTTATAATGTTTCGAACTCTCTATTTCACGTTGTGAAGTTTGAGGGTTAGGTTGCAGAGGAATTTCTCATTAGGCATCGCATTTTTAAATATTCTTCGATGTCTATTATTTCATATGCACCAATAGGAATTGTAATAGCTTTATCTTTGTTGTAATTGAATTTATTCGCACCTCCAACAATGTTCGCAATAGTGTGATAGGTATGGAAACCAATTAATCCTAAAGCGTACTCATATCTAGGATCCAGTTCAATGGGAGGGTGATAGTTTTCAGAGTACGCTGGTGAATCTATTCGACATGACTGCTAATTAAACTTAGGAGATGTTTATATTTCCAAAAATCTTAAGCATAAATGTCCATAAACGAATTGGTCATAACTTTGAATCTCTGAATGCTAAGTCAGTTTTAATGTGAGCTACTAGCTTGACAGCTAGAAGTCTCTCTGTGACACGGTTTCAACCAGTTTATATCAAGAATATATAACTTAAATCTACATATTTAACAGCATCAACTCAATTAGATTTTCCGTATACATATATTAAGAAAACCAACTAAATTTAAATTCCCAATACCGACGGAACAGCAGAATCACATCGTTTACACAATAAAATGCAATGATTGCTCCAAATTTTATATTCAACAAACGATCCAGAGATGACGTAAACGCCGTAGTTATAACCAGATAAACCTATAAAAAGATACGATTCACAATGATCCAATAGGAGTGAATTAGTATAAATTAGAAAAAGATGTGTTCTGTCTCACAATTTGTATTTATTAAAATATGAACTCTAGATGTTTCGGCTATATATTCTCTCCTGATGATGGCATATAGCCGAAACATTCAGAGTTCATATTTTAATAAACACAAATTGTGAGATAGAACATATCATTTTCTAATTTATAAAAAAATATGCCTTGATCAGCCACTAATGATCACGTAATAAATATGGTTACCATTTCATTTAATTTCGTTTAATTAACCCACTTACAATAAAAGTATTTGGCCTGACACTTTAGCTACACAACATTTTTCGAATAACATAAAGATCAAAGAACAATCTTCAAATTTTACTAACATTTATAATATTTTTACACCGAAGTGTATTTATTTTCTATTACATTTGCTTTCACTTAAAAATTTCTCAATGCTTTTCTTTCTAACAGAAAAATGTTTTTAAAATATAGTAATTTTGTTGTGTTCTACATATCGTTTAAATGTCGAAGTTGAACCCCAACATGTCTGTTGTTCGTCTTTGTATTACGATGGAAACGATTTGCATAGCTTTTAAATTTCAAATTCAACAAAATTGATTTGTAACATTTCAAAATGTGCATATTATATAAGTTTAAATTAATTATATTTTATGGTTTAAGAATTTCACAATTTTATTATAAATGTATAGATTGGAAGCTAATATAGCCCACGTAAGCACATGTAAGAAACAATTGCGGTGTAGCCAAGATAGTGTGGACGACGTGGAATTTCGAAAAACGTTTTCGCAGTTTGATTAACAGATACGCTTTAAAAATATTTTCTGCATACAGGGTCATCGAACCAGTCGGTTACGAACCAAACTGTTTTTTTAAAGAGGACACTCGGTATTAAAATATTAAAATCGATTACTACAAACAATCTGATATAATTTTAGTTGGGTCTAAAACCCATACTTACGGAGAGAGAAGCGATTAAAGTTGAAAAACGCTCTAATGTCGTTCATTTTTTATAAGAACCGGACATGAATTCTAAAAAAACTAAGTGTACCACTAAATGTGCTAAATTGTTGAGTTAAATAATGGCTTACACTTAACTTGAAATTATTCGCCATTATACAGGGTGATTAAGTTTTTTAATCCATTTCAGACTTGGTTTTTTCCAATGGAACACCCTGCATATTATTTTCGTATGTTAAAGGAAAGTTTATAAGCTTTGTAAAAATACCATACACGTTACTCTTTTGACTGACGGTTTTTAAGCACATTCACCGTAAATGCAATATTTTGAGATTTGTTACATTTAAAAATTTGAAGTCGTCATGCAATAACGCATGTCATTAATAATATCCAAACCATAAAAAAATATGCAGTACGCAAAGAATAGTTTTACACTGATTTCATGACAAGGAAAAATATTAGTAATCCAAAACTGTTAAGTATTACTACAATATACGTTCAAATAATGGTCCGTGTAAACGACTACACATTCAAAAGATTCTAACTGGATGGATAGACATATAAATATATATAAATTTATACGCATGATTCTCGACCGGAAACTAATTAGCAAATACACTAATTACGTTAATTTGGGGCCGCTTTCCCTGAATGAATGTACTCTTGAATGTTTGAATATATACGAGGGACGTTCAAAATATTATCGGTATCAACATGAAGAAAAAGGTCAAAGCAATTCAATTTATTTTCCGATATAATACCACGTAATCTCAATGCATTTATTCCATCTCGGAATGAACTTTCTTCCATGTCTGAAAAATGTTTATTTATTAGTACTTTGAACTATTTGTCGACGGAAAAAATGTATCACATGAAAGTCTTTTTCACATTATGGAATAGATAGTAATCAGTGTGGGTTAGGTCCACTAGGTGATTAATTACTACTCAATCACAATCTCGCACATTCTCTTAGGAAACACGCACTGTGTGAACTGCTTTATTATTGGTTGCGTTATTTCTTTAATTGTTTTTCCTTAAATCAAAATGATTGCTGCGTTTTTATTTTAATCTTTTTAACGTACTTGATCAACAAGTTAAGTCCTAAGGTCAGTACTTTTATACAAATGAAGTAACTTTAATTTTTTGGAGGGTCTGTACCCTTCCTATTCTACCATCTGGACACCTAATTATTTTTAGGGTCTCTAGTTCAGCTATATTTAGTAGCAGTTTGGACGAAAATACTTTTAAATAGTGTGTATCTTACCAACGGAATTAGCAATCATTGCAGAGTCGCCCGAACGCGGGTCCTATTTAATGCTCTCTCTGCCCTTTTTAAATTCAGTTGACCATTTTTGAGCTACAGATAACGAAGGTTCAGAATCGTAGTGGGGAGGGGGCACCATGTCTTGTGGATGATTTTTGTGCTTTTTGGCTTATTTTCTAAGGAATTTAACCACAAGACTGTACTCAACTGCGCGTTACTCAAATTACTTCATTCATCAATCATAACTTACCACGATGTCGAGAATACATAGAACGCTCCTCGTATATACGTATATAAAACAAGATATCATCTCCTACGTAATGGGCTCCTCACAATTACAGATATATTTGATTTCATATAAAATAGTATCTCCACCGATTTCATTCTGATTATTGAAATGACAGCTATTCAAACAGTATTCATACTACTACAACTATATACCATATTAGTAGTATGGGATGTAGCTATAATAACTGATCACAATCTATTGGTATCTGGTGACTTACTGACCTTTCAGCAAAATGATTATGTAGTAGTATACCATCATTTACATTTAGACTATTTTAATCCAAAGTTTTTCGAGTTCTTCGAAATGAAAAATGTTAAGCTAAATCGAACATGTAGAGCATTCTCAATGCATGGTCATATGATAACTGACATTAAAAATAATGGAAAAGTTAACGTAAGTAGCTATATATTTAGAAGTTAAAGGGAACATTAGTTGTCACTGTAATTTAAGGTAAACTTCAAAGCTTTTCGACTTCTCAGGAACGGCGTGGAGCTTCAAATTTTTCAGTTCAATGTTGACTTCTGCCAAACATTACAAAGAAATACATTAGGTGCGCAGCAAGTGTTAAGAACAGGAAATGTAACACTATGTCCTATCCAAAAGGCAAGACATTATAAATAAGGTAGTCTGAAAAAGAGAATAGTATTGATAGAATTGTAATTTCAGGGATACTATTACGCAAATAACCTCATACTAGACGAAACGAAATTTCCTCCGTATGTGCCTGAAGGTGAATACAAAGTGCTGTTGACAATAATGCATGAAAATACAACAATGATATTAGCATCCATTTATACGGAAATAATATACAAAATAAAGACCTAAGCTGTGAAGTTATACAATGAATTAAATCCATGTTACTTTGCTTTGGTTAATTATATTTCTCCTAGTTTAACTGCATTTTTAAATTCACGTTTTTTTTTCATATTTTTATTTCAGGTACTAGTGACAAATTAGGCCGTATAGGAGATGTAATATCTCCATATGCTATGTGCTGGACATATTTTTTCCAGAATCATCTAGAGTATCATTACAAACTAACGCGTCAAACGATAACCAACTAATTTCAGAAATGTAAATACGTAGGAGTTGCAAATGTATCGCATGACAAAAATTCAAAAATGTTCAGTATTCAATCGCGTCGATTCGTTTCTGGTATTAAAGTTAAGCTAGTTAAAATAAAAAGTGTTGCATCATACTCAAAAGTAATGCAACACTATCATACTCAAAAGTAATAGCATTCTTGTCGTGCAGTAGTGCCATCCTTAAAAGTGTTATCTCGGAAACTAGAAATACTTAACTTCAGTGATAGTAATTGTTCCTGTAAGAGGAATTTGGCTTATCTGAAAGAGTGTCAGATATTTGCATTTAAAAGTGTAAGTATTATACAGAAAGGAAAAGGTTTTTAGTTTAGGCTGTGTATCTCTGGTGGAGTTGGATATTATTAAAAAAAAACGATATTTTTCTTCTAGAAAGAGTAAGCACCTAATATTAATGTCACTGAACATAATACTATCGTATCGACAAAAACAATTACCTCCAAAACCACATTGAGTTTGCGCCCTGAAAGAGGGAATGTCATCCGTATGGAATATATTACCTCTTTGTCAAATACAGTTAACTCTGTAGTTTATCTGTTTAAGGTAAACTATTTATCTGCGCGATGGAGGCTTCTTTCAGGATGTTATTCCATAAGGGACAGAATATTTGCAGATATATCACATTACACACTTATATTCTTCTACACGGGACACACATACATATGTGAGATGCAGCTTTATTTTGTGGCAAAATTCATCAGCACCTCTGAACATAGTTTGTATTATAGATAGCGTGGAATACTATTCTGGTGGCCCTGAGTACGCAAATATTATATTACCTCATTAACTTGTGGAATATGGCAAAGAAACTGAAAATGTCAGTCAGTATTGGTAGTCTATGGCATCACATTCTCTAGGGATTTAACATCAAAGGAAAAAAGGTGTCTATATATTGATATGTCTGTAATAGCATGTGCTACATAATAATGCAACATATGTCCTTTAATCTGATACATTTAAACAAATTGTACAACTTATATTCTCAAAATTGTATAAAGCATTCAAAAATTATTATATAAGACCTAAAACAATTAATTTAATTAAATTTGTAAACAAATATTTACAATAATGTATACATATTCCATAACATACATACGTTGCTATAGATTAAATAATCACCTAACAATTCTGTGTATGTTGTTCAAACTTTTAGTATCTGTCTCTATATGCCCAAGTATTTGTCTCTGTAAATGCGTAAAATTTTTGCAAAGGTTGCAACTTGTCTCTAGCTGTGTATGCTCTACCTGTTCATGCTGTTCTATTTGAAATTTCTTTTAAATCTATTAAGATAAAGCAATGTGTTCCAACAATTAACTAACACTTTTTACTAATTTGTAGCATTAATAGGGACACAACCCATTTTATACCATTTCTTCATATACATAAGCAATTAAAAGCAAATATTAACCATAGGATTATTTCGTTTTGAAATGTATTAATACAATTTAGGCGTTAGTAATTAGTAGTCTTCCGGCTAGATGGTTTTGGAGAAACATCAAATGCGCCCTTATAAGTTCACGTTAGTGCTGGACTTGCATCTTCATGATCCTAGTGATAGCAGTATTTTATATGACATGCTTCCCCTAATAAGCAAAGCTTATGAGCACTTTCGTAAAAAAATTTCTGAACAGACATGAAGTTTGCTCGCTATGGCATTTTAACCTGCACAACAAGCATACCTAGTCTACAGCTAATCCCCGCATGCCACCCAATTCAGGAATTACCAATAGAAATTGAGTTTCAATGCGTTTTTTCTGTTAATAGACGACCGGTTTTTGTACTTTAAAGGTTAGGACCAGTTGCTGGTATCAACATGATGAGGACTAAGTCATTATATAGCAAGAGTGTCTCAGAAACTCAGATCAAATAAACGGTTAGTTCCTTAGAATGGGCCAGTGAGGTTCCCTTATCTCTCACCTCGGAATTTTGGCGAATTCTCTAGCGACACATCAAAGGCTAAGTCTATGAGATTCTGGTGAGCACATGGAAATGCGTTGAAGCACGGTTAAGAGCGATTATTTCTTCAAGAAATGGAGGTACCTGTATTTTCTTTACTGCTAGTTACAGTGGCTGCATAAGCTATATTACTTTTCTGACTCTCAGCAACTCTTGTTATGTAATTTGAGTGTATGCAAATGCCTTCAGTGGCCTTGGTACATCTCGTGGCTTATAATTCTGCGCTGTTAATTACTTTCCTCCCAATAGCAAATTGTAGATCAATCAACATACAAGCAGAAGCCCAGTGGAACGATGGAACCTCGGCGATCTCTCACAACACTGAGCTGCTTAACAACTGCGCTATCGACTCTAGTCATTTGTATTAAATGCAAATACTTAACACTCAATATTGTGTAAGAATTTGCGCTTTCCATGTCCTTACAATGGAGAAATTAAGATTTTTTTTTGTGTAATAACTATTTGTATTTGCATTCGTATTCTATTATCATTGCGGTATATTTCTTTGTCAATTTTTTTCTTATTATTGTTACAACAAAATTATCCATGGCAGCCATGAAATGCTCTGAATAGTTGTTTAAAATTGTACTTTCCATATTTTTTAAAATAATTGAAACCTCCTTGGTTTTAGGAGAAGAACATTTAATAGTATTTTGTGACAAATTCCATCCAGGATTAGATTCTGGAACAAAATGTGCATTTAAAAATGAAGAAATTTCAATTCTTCAAAATAATTGTGAGAAGTACGAGTTACAAATAGATTTGAGTTTCAACTTTCTATCCCATTTTCAACAAAATTTATAAACCTTTTCCCAAAAGGTCATTTAACAATATTTTAGAAAATACTTTTATCTCAAGAATAAGAAGTGATAAATATGATTATGTCTTAATAAAAAATACTCAGTATTGTCCCTGCCATCTAGAAGTGATAAAATACAGTAGTACTTCGACTTACGAACTGCTCTATGTACGAACTTTTGATGATACGAACTTTTTCATGCCACATTCTAACCTCGAGATACGAACTTGAATTCGGCATACGAACTTTAATGACGTAATTCAATAATTCATATTACACAAAATGCAAATTTGAAATATATACTACTATAAAAAGAATATTGTAATAAATACCGTAAAACTTTTTTACATCACCTAGGAAATTTTTCACTATAGCATCCATGGGATTTCGAGATACGAACCACTGGTAAGAACGAATTAAGTTCGTAAGTCGGGGTACTACTGTATATGCAGTGCTAAGAATAAGCTAGATATGGAGAGAATAATAATTAATTATACCTAATTCAAAATTTTCAATATTTCCATATTGATAGTATATCATTTTAATGGATGGTCACCGTAAGACACCCACTATATTAAATAAGGTATCAAATATTACCGTTGCAACAGCAATAATATTAAAAACACTACAAAATAATACACGTTATACAGGATATATCCGCTTCACTACTTACATGAATTAAAATGCACATCACAGCAATAAATGTAGATATTATCTTTTACTTAGTGAGGTCGTCACAGCTATAGATACATTCGTTTTGCTATATAATATAACAATTCTGTCGCAGTTTCGTTCAACTGTTTTTAAGACTATTATCTTATTGAAATGTTTGGATACATTTTACCGCTGAATATAGTGTTAATATGGTACATCCAAATCTATTCCAGGCTTATTTTATCTGCTGATCTTACGTCTTTTGAACAAAACGATTATGTAGTAAAATATCATCACGTCCATGTGGAGTTTTCCGACCCTAAATTTGTAGAATCCTTCGAATTAAAGAACGTGAAGCCAAATCGAACGTATAAAGCTTTTTCTGCAAGTTTCCATTTGTTAACTGACATAGAAGATAATCACCGGTTTAAGGTATTTAACATTATTTTTTTTTCGAAATCATAGAGACTACTAGTGCAGAATTGATTTCAGTCAAATCTCAAGGCATTTCGACTTCATAGCAATAGTTTAGACCATCTACTTTTTCAATTCAATATTGACGTATGTCATTTATTACGAAAGAATACATTCGGCATGGAGCATGTGCTCGGTACAGGGAATATAACGATGTGTCCTATTAAAAAGGCAGGAAATTACATCTGAATCCATTCTGAAAATGGAGTTGTATTAAATATAATCGTGTTTCAGGGATACTATTATGCTAAGAACTTTATAATGGATGATAAACGAATGCCGCCATATATACCTGAGGGCACGTACAAAATTCTAATAACATTAATGAAAGACAAGATAACATTAACAATAACATCCCTTTACATGGATGTAATATACAAAGTGAAGCATTGATGTATTATTTAGTGACACAATTAATTATGTTTACTTTACTTACTTAGTGTGTTTTTGCTTGAAGCTTTAAGCAGCAATAAAATTAGCTTTTTTAACTGGATCTATAACTGTTTGACTCACAGTATATAAATTGATTCTTAAATTTTATTCTGGATAAGATACAATGATTTTCACAGACGCTGCAATATAAATAATTTTACAACTGTTTATGTAAATAAAATAAAGTTGAATGCCAAGTTTATCTAAATAACCATTAATTGTGTGTACGAAAATGTGAGTCACTTTAGGTCAGATATAAAGAAATCATGTAATATACTTATTATCTTTCGTTCTAATTATATCCGATGAAATGCAGGCAATATGTGTTCTTCTGTTGCTGTCTATAGTATTTTCAACAAATGTACGTAGTAGTACAGAATACAATACAGAAAAAATTAAAAGTATAAATCATAATAAGAATCCGGATCAAGACTTAACTACGGTAAGTACATTTATAAATGCTAATTTAACGATTTCACGGTACTTGTTTGTTTCCATGTTAACACTGTGAAAAATTAATACAACAATATTCTACGGTTGTTCGTATTTAAGTTTCACAAATCATTAAAATTTTCAGAATTAGTAACTTTCTATATTTTGATATTGCTTAGAAACGTAATGTTAGATATATTCTGTAGAAGACACCCAACTAAAACTCTACACAAAGCGATTGAATTTACTAAGTTGTTTAATTATTATCATTGCCCCATTAACGGTAGATAATTAAAAATATTAAAAGCTACCGTACTGAAACAAAAACTCCAAACAAAAGTATTTGAAAAATCACACGTATCACAATTTTAACTTTCTATTACGCTAATGTTTAATGAGAGATATATTCAACTTGCGCGATACCTCTCCATTTTATCTTATTTTGAAATATTTTTGAGCTATGACCTGCGACGCCTTTTACTTTAGAAAATAGTCTTTAAATTGAGAAAACGTTTACTATAAATACATATCTTGGTAGTTTTTTGAAGATTTCATCGTTTTAGCGGACGATTATTTTGTGGGCAGTAAGAATAAAGTTTTTTATTTTGTGTGACTTATAAACCATCCCCTTACTAATAATTATATTTATTAATAGTACCAATCAAACAGAAAATAGCTCCAGCAAACTATCATACACAAGGACGTCGATATTTTTTTCCAGAAAATTCAGGATTGAAATTATTATGAAACTTGGTGGGTTTAGTATGGACACTTCTTTGCAATGTGGAACTGGTCTCCTAGGAAGTTAGAACACACACACTATACCTTTGTTTCAATTTTGAAGTTATCACTTTAATGTTTGGTAGGCTAAAATAACAGTCACAGGACTGACACTTGGGTTCTCTCCAAATCATGAGGATAACAAATGTCATGTGGAGTGTGCAATATTTCATCGCAGTGAGAAACCTAGAACACAATGAAGAACAGATATATGAGGCCCAAGTTCTTCTTTGTCTCTCCAGTTTGCACTACAATTAAAGTTCGTCACACTTTTTCACTAACAGAATAAGGTTTTACCTTTGGATCTTCAGCGGCACTTCACTACACGTTTTTCAATCCCAGATATATTTCCAGGTCATTTTTAGGTCATATTTAGGTCAAATGAAACAGAAATTAATGCAATACGTAGCTTTTATTACAGAATAGACAAATGGACGAAATATATGATAAAATATCTTAAATATAAAATGAAATAACTACAAGTCATAGAGAAATTCCGAATATATATTCGAAAACAAGATAGAAAGCTGCAGTAGGTATAACTATTAATATTCGTGAAATAAAAACCATATTGGCAAATGTTATTTTGCTTTTGTTATTTGCTCAAGGATAGGTGTAGCATACACTAAAATTTGTAAATATGGCGAGTGATTTTGGGGACCATAATGCAAACCTTCCCCTGTCGTAAACTTGATCAGTTTACATGTGCATACTGTAAAAACTTGAAACTTCATTTCGTGTGAAATCGGTCTCATCAGTAAAACAATATTGGTATCTCCAACATCATTGTCCAAAAATTAGCGGCAAAAACCGAACATACTTGATTATCAACTGGATTTGGGGCTTGGACTGTTGTATATGAACAAAAATACTGTGCATATAAGATTCTCCAAAGAAGAGAAAAGCAGTATTCCTACATATATATCTTCGGTAACACCTGGTATTATGTTTTACTCGTGCTTATATTGTTTCCTCAGTCTCAATGGTGTTCTTTAGCAAACAATACTGTTTTCTAGATTAACGTCATCATAAACACTTTATACTTCTCTAGCGTTCCATCTTAGAGTAAATAAACTACAAACTGTAGTATGTCTGATAAAACATTTGATAATTATTCGTATCTGCCCTATCCTGCATTTGTTTAGTAAGTACATTATCTTTTCTTAAATTTCTAAGACAAGAAAATTTTTAAGACCCTTATTATGTGCGTCTGGAAAGGACAATATTGTTATCTCTTTACATAGAAAAAAAAAACAAATCTTCTATACTGAAAAACAAACCACTTCACACTGAAACTGCCAATCAGTAAATTCTATTGTTTCACTATTTTACTCTTTGAAAGTTTATTATATCACACTTTCTACTCGCCTATAAATAATTATTGTGATTTTACAGCCACAAATTATTAGAAGGCATGGATATGGTTCAGAGTCGCATATTGTAGTTACCCAAGATGGTTATCTGCTCACGTTACACAGGATTTCAACCGACAAGAATGGCGAAAAGGGTGGTCAACCTGTTTTTCTTCAACATGGAGTATTATGCAGCAGTGCCGATTGGGTAGATGGAGGTGACAATGCACTTGGTAAACTTTTTCTTATAAAATGGTGGCATTTGGTACATAATTTGTTTAGCATTTCTATTAGCTGATGCTGGATATGATGTTTGGCTTGGAAATGCACGAGGAAATATCTATTCCACAGCTCATATTTCCATTCCAACTGATAGTCCTCAGTTTTGGAATTTTAGGTAACACGACAATCTTTCGTTTTGACAACTTCTCAAGTAACAATAATTCTTTAGTTTTCATGAAATGGGAGTTTATGATCTCCCAGCGTCTTTGCATTACGTCAGCAATATTACCAACCAAGGTGGAAAAATAATATACGTCGGACATTCAATGGGAACAACAATGTTCTTCGTATTTTCATCACTATTTCCAAACGAAGCAAGTTTAGTTGAAGTTATGATAGCTTTTGCACCAGCAGTCTACATGTCTCATTTAACATCACCGATACGATACTTAGCACCATTCTCTCGAGATATTGAAGTAAGATCAATTCGTTGAAATGCTAATCAAATAAGAGTTACTAATTTCTTTTTTGACTAAAGTGGATAGCCGAATATTTCAGTCTTAATGAATTTCTACCAAATGGCAAAATCATGAAGCTATTCTCTTACGCGTGTGAATTGGTGAAGTATTCTAAAGAAATTTGTGAGAATATTATTTTCGTATTGTGCGGTTTTGATGAAAAGGAATTCGATTTTGTATGAGGGCACTTCTATTAACAATAAAAAGAAAAACAAAACATTATATTTTTTAGGATCTCTTACCTATGGTGCTGGCACATACCCCAGCTGGTACTTCTACGAAAACTATAATACATTATGCCCAAGAAATTGAAGATCATGGCAATTTTCAATGCTTTGATTACGGAAAGGAAGGAAATCTAATGGAATATGGAACTGAAACACCACCACTATATAATCTTACAGATATCAAAATACCAACTTACTTGATGTATGGTGACAACGATTGGCTTGTAAATCCAATTGTAAGCCTACATTTAAACGATATGCAAAATGTTTGATCTAAGGTAGTGCTATTGATTTTAACTACAGATTAACACGGATAAAAAATTAGCATCAACCTTACTTCTAACATGCATCTAAATAATTAGTTCTTAATTTGTAGTACAACAGAATATGAAAAATCTTTTCGCTTCTAATTACAGAACGTACAAAAATTAGCAACTGTGTTAGCTCACAACGTTGGTGTATACGAAGTACCTATCAAATCTTTCAACCATGTTGATTTTCTATGGGCAAAAGATGCAAGAAAAGCTGTTTACGAACCTTTATTGGAATTTTTGCAAAAATATCCATCTTGAGTGAGATTGTATGATATTATCTCCAAGGTACATCAATTTCATTTAATTGTGTGGAATAAATTATTTACAGTTATTTACTTTAAACAAGCCTCACTTTTTTCTAATCCTGCTTAATTATGTTCCAATTCCTGAGTCTTAGATAAATTTCAGAAGTCTGTTTTCACTTGATTTGACCATATTTTATAAAGTTAGTCCATAGCAGTCTTCTTAAAGTGATGCCAAAATATTACACTTCATTGAAAGTGTTGTTCTAGACAAGTTCAAGCTTGCAAGATTTATTGTAATAGATTTAAAGCAATTTAGGTAGGTTAACTAACTAATAACTCCTTCTTATGGAAACCAAGACGAGAGTATATACTAAAGCAAACAGAAATTGTATTTTAAATGTATGTTTAGTATTGTTGTAGCATGTTGTACTATAATAAATTAGGTTTTCCCCGCGCAGCTTCGATCGCACAGACTATAGGATTTATATAGTTTTTCATTTTAATCAAATTTATATGCTGTCATGTCCATTGTTCATAAGTGAATAAACAAACTCTACAATGAGTGTAAACCGTCAACATATTATACCCCATACAAACTTTGTCACCATCTTTCATCTCCTTGACGCTTGAAGAAGATAAAGGAAGCATGTGTTATTAAGTGTGTCAAAGAGCATCAGTACCAAGTTACGAGTAAATTTAGCCCTAAAAATATTATTTCCTGTACAAACTTTGCCACTCATTTTCTCTCACTTAAAGGTGGAATTTCGAAAACTCCGTTTTTAAATGACACCTACAATACGAAATCAAAATTGTCGTCAAATTTCAAATTTCTATCATCACTATTTTAGGCTGGGAGTTGATGTGTCAGTCAGAACAAACCCTTTTATGTATACCAATGCAGAGATAAAACTAGCAAACGACGCTAACACGGTAGAGCTGGAAAACTATAACAATTAGAATAGTTTTTCGAGACGTTTTTGTAGAAAATTTCATGCTCTACAAAAATGGCCTAAAAAGCATTTTTGATATCTTACCTCATTAAAGTAGTAGGCGCAAAATTGAACATATTGCGTGTTTCGTTATATTTTTGCCTACTTACTGAGCCCTCTTCTACATTTGCAGCTTACATTCATTTTCGGCCTAATAATTTCAGATAATAAAAAACTTTTAGATGGTTTGAATTACTGCGGTTGGGCCGGGATGTCAAATCTCAGTGAAACTCCTCTAGTGCTATTTAAGAAAAACAAGTTGACGTCGTTTCCGGCAATGTATGACCAATTACGCACTCGAAACATATCTCCCGCAAATTTTGGCATACCAATTTCCAAAGTTTCAAAGATCCAACATCATTCTAAATAGGTCAAATTAATTTTCTCCGACGTACGCATTTTGGACGAAAACAAAAATTAGATCGAAAAATTACACTTCTCTCGCTTATTTCAAATACGAAGCAAAATCGAATCATCAGCGTTAAGAGAAAACAAAGATGGCGATTATCTCGATAACCTACGACACCATGTTTTCGAAAAATACATCATCCAACCGGAATTAACTCACAATATCGATTCTGTTTTAAAGCCCTACATCCATTACAAATATACAAAAATGAAGATCACTCATATTCAAAGCTACTGCGATACTTACAACCTCTCACATTTTCGGCCTAATAATTTCAGATAATAAAAAAACTTTTATATGATTTAGATTGCGGGTAGGCCCTGGATGTCAAATGTCGATGAAACTCCTCTAGTGCTGCCTATACCTTACTGCCTACTTAATGAGCTTTAACGAGGGAAAATTTCAAAAATTTGTAGGACCTTTTTTGTATAGGATGAAATTTTCTACTAAATAGTTTTGAACAACACTATTCTAACTGTTATTATCATTAACAAATCTATTATATTGATATCCATAAAAATAACATTGAAAACTAGATCTAGCTATATAAATATATTTAAAATACAAGAAAATACTAGTCCTACATCTTCTAATCTACGCCTATGGAGAAAATTCCATTTACGCAGCTGACAATAATGTTTGAGATGGGCACTACACGAAGACTTGTCCGAGAAACACGTTGATACCTAACCTATAAACCGTTTGAATCTAAATTGTAAACAAGTTTATTTTTTACGCAAAACATAAGCATAAACTCTGGACCGCATACTTCATGTTCATTCCATTAAAACCAATCACCACAATTAATCCTTTAATCGTAACCTTCCGTATCACGACGATATAAATAATATATCATACTCTATACAAGTTTTTTATTTAATTCAGTGTAATAAATGATTTCATCGAAACTATCTGCTTACAAACTGGACTTTGTTGATATATACGAAAAGTGAGTCATTTAAATCATAATATACATATTACATACATACATACGTATTCATAAAATGATAATTGTGCATGTTTTGACGTCAATCATTCTAAATTTGTTGTGAATAAACGCCAATCATAAGTACTTATCAAATTTAACAATATGAAGATATACATCGTTCTGGCATTTTTAAATATATCTTTAACGTGTTCTATGAGTGTTGTTAGTGTGTTAGATGATGAATTATTCAACAGTATAAGCTATGAAAAAAATCCAGACGAATATTTGAATACGGTAAGTACAAAACTAGACTATATTGTTTTCAAGAAACGAGATACATGAAAGGAATATTACACAAACTTATTTAAAAAATTATAGTAGTAGCCCTGGTAATAATAAAGTAATTATCGATCTCTAGTTCGTTTTATTCTATCATATAACGCGCGATGTTCTCGCCATCCCCCATCGATTTAATTTAATTTAATATGGCATATGAATATCTTATTAGTCTTTTCCAGTAAATTAACAGTAATTTTAAGGTAAAAAGCAAAAAGTGAGTTCCAAATAAGCCTAAGGAAACTACAAACAATGGTCAATCCTGTTGTGTAGATACCGAAAATGTTATTCTTTTCTAGTAGTAGTAGATAGTTAAGTTTGATTAAACGATGATCAATCGTATCCCATAAACAAAACTTCTAAATTTTAATTGTTTTGATATTTGACCCTGGATTTCTAAATATGTTTATGACGGCTATATCCTAAATAAAAAGTAGTCAATTGAAATTGCATCAATAGCAGTCAACATATAGTCAATTTTTTTGAACTCCTAAATCTCTGTCACATTGTCACACACAAGCATCTATATGGATCTATCATTTGACACTTAATATATGAATTTTACCGAAAATTAACTTTTCTAACCTTTGAATCATCTTCGTATGATTTAAATAGAATATGTGCGAGCACGGTGATTAACACAGATAAAAACACAACTCGTTACTAATGCTAAAGTTTGAGATGTCCTCGTAATATTCCTTATTGGTCTTAAATAATCATATTGTACCATAACAAAATACATAGGTAATTGCTATTTCTTAATATGTTAATGGTGTAAAACAAACAAATCACTGCTGTAAATAAACATTTTTCCGTTTTATAGCCACAAATCATCAAAAGACATGGATACGGTGCAGAATCTCATACAATTGCAACGAAAGATGGATATCTACTTACGCTACATCGAATATCAACAAATAAAAATGGTTTGCGAGGAGGTCAACCCGTTTTTCTCCAACACGGACTTCTGTCTAGTAGTACGGATTGGGTAGATGGTGGTGATAGTGCTGTTGGTAAATAGATTTCCAAAATTGACTGTAAGTTGTTAACTACAAACATCAAAATGTTTTAGCGTTTTTATTAGCCGATGCGGGATATGATGTATGGCTTGGTAACTCAAGAGGAAATGTTTACTCCAAGGCTCATGTCTCGATTCCTACTGATAATCCACAGTTTTGGAATTTCAGGTGTCTCCGTCCAATATTATTTTAGAGAACTTGACAAATTACACTTTTTTTAGCTTTCACGAAATGGGAATCTATGATCTGCCAGCATCTTTAAATTATGTTAGCAATATTACCAGTCTAGATGGAAAAATAATTTACATCGGCCATTCGATGGGAACGACAATGTTCTTCATATTCTCGTCATTATTTCCAAATGAAGCAAGTCAAATCGAAGTTATGGTAGCTTTTGCACCTGTCGCGTATATGACACATCTAAAATCACCTGTTCGCTACATAGCACCATTTTCTAAAGATATTGAAGTGAGTTAAGTTTTAAAAAATGCTATTAGTAGTCATTAATTTATTTTTCAACCTCGAAGTGGTTAACTCGACATTTAGGTGTTAACGACTTTTTACCAAATGGATGGATTCTGAGATTATTATCTTATGAATGCGAATTAATGAAGTATGCCAAGGAAGTTTGTGAAAATATCATCTTCGTTCTGTGCGGCTTCGATGAAGAGGAATTTAATACTGCAAGTTTTGCAGCATTGTTATTAAACTAATAGATATGTATACTAATATATGTATTTTTTTAGGAGCTCTTGCCTGTAGTATTAGCTCATGCTCCAGCTGGCACTTCTACGAAAACTGTAATACATTATACCCAAGAAATTGAAGACTACGGTAATTTCCAATGTTTTGATTATGGGAAAGAAGGAAATCTGAAGGAGTATGGAACCGAAACTCCACCATTATATAATTTAACGAATATTGAAGTTCCTACTTACTTAATGTATGCTGATAATGATTTAATGGTGAACCCGATTGTAAGTACAAATAGCAGATTATCGCCTAGTGAATTTGAAATTTTCCCGTGTAAGTCTACACAAACTTTCTCCAATTTGCTACAGTCATAATTTATTGTCAAGTTACTAGAACTCATCCACCCACAGAATAACTAATTGGATTAATAACATTTTAATTTCATTGATTTTTTTACAGGACGTACAGAGGTTAGTGACTCAATTGCCTAAAAACGTGGGCACTTACGAAGTGCCTTTAAAATCTTTCAATCATGTAGACTTTCTTTGGGGGAAAGATGCTAAAAAAGTTGTCTACGAACCTCTATTACAATTTCTGCAGCAATACAATACATGAGCTAAGATGCGCTGATATGAAATATATTTGTTGTATGCGTTAATATGTATTTTTTAAAAAAATCGTATATTTAGTATTTTGCTGTCGTCTTATTTTAATGCCCTAATAGACTTTTCTGCCACCTATTGAAATTTTGTATAAATCAAAAAAAAAATTTCCTAGTGAGTTTACAGTTTACCTCGTGTAACCTCAGAAAGTTCACAGAATTACTGTTGTTTTTTATCAACGTCTATTGCCAAGATTACCATCAAACATATAACAGAATGGTGGAAAATATATTTAGTTTGATACTTTATAATTACATTCATCATACACAAATACCGTGCTTCCCCGTAAACGCAGGATATTGTAGAATTATAAGGAGAGATTCTTAGGTGCTACCAGGAACTGTTTTGTATTTAGCCAATCCCTCCAAACATTAGACATCAGAAAAACGTATTTACTCAAGCAAAAGATCGTACTGGATATAAAGTTTGATCGATAGCGACAGCAACCTCACAGGCCTTCAATACTAAACTGTCACGTGATTACAACTATATGATAGTATAAGCTGTGGTAAGAATACTTACAATTTATGATCTTAAAATAAGTGAGATATCACAACAACGATCAATTTGAAACTCCAAAATCTAATGTTCTTTTTTCTTGCAATGTATTGCTATGTGCTGTATGTACATATGTAGCATACAGTGCTTGATGACAGCCTTTGTAGGAAACGACAAAAATGTATTTAGTGCGAACTAATTTTATGAGTGGAAAATATTACAGCGGGTATGCCAGCAACAATATGCAAAAAAGAAGACGTCAGAACTGCAGAAGTACAGTAACCTTTAAGTCATCACAAATATTCCATTCATACACCGCGTGTTGAAGGTTTTCCAATATTAATTTAAAGTATTCAGATGTTTATTTCGCACTAGCAGAGTGAGCCACAGGTAACAATAAGCAAGAGTGGGTTATGTTTAATACCAAATGTCTTTATTACAGAAACAATGTTATTACAATACACTAAACTATCTTTTTAGATTCGTTAAATTGCGAATGACAGTTATGATAAATACATATCTTGGTATTCTGTTGAAAAAGATTGCAATCTTTTAACCCAGAACCAAGCATTTCAGACTAGTTTTAGATATTTTTAAATGAACTGATTGGTACAAAAGTTGGATCACCAAAATCTTTTTTCTTCCTTACTTTCATCAGAATCTGAGCTATCTTCATCTAACTGTCACTCGTGCTGGAGGCTTTGATATGAATAATTTTTCGCAGCGCTGAACTGGTGTAATCTCTATAATGTTTGTTAAGGAGTAATAATAGTTAGAGGGGTGATCTTTGACTTTCCTCCAAATCATAGCGATAGCAAATGGCATGTGGCGTGTGCCATTTTTCCTTTCATAGAAAAGCTTAGAACACAATATTTGACCCATACTTTACACCCAAAATAAAGTTCATAACACTTTTTCACTAATGAAGTAACCTTTGCCTTTGAAACGCGTCATTTCCGCACATATAGAACAACAGTTGTTAAAATGATTTAAGCATGCTCAAATCATTTTGTGACTAACAACTAACTAAAAGAAATAAGTTTGTAAATATGTAATACACAATAATTCAGACACTCAAAAGCATTCAAAATGAGTTATTTACTGGTTGACTGCTATCTCACAATTGGCATCATTCTGCTGAATGTGTGTCTACACATTTCAAGACCTTAACAACAGTCGCAGTAGTACTATTTTACTTAGCTCACTTAATTCGCCTATATTTACAATGCTCTAAAAGCTTTTATTTGGCAATGGATATATGGACAAAAAAACGTTTTACAATATCTCAGAAGGAAAAAACAAAAACGCTGTGGGTGATGGTGAAATTCCGAATACCTACATACTTGAAAATTCAATAAATATTGCATTAAGTATATGCAACTACAGATACTAATAAGATAAAAGTCATGTTAACCGATGTTATGATCATGCGTCAATGGGATGTATATAGAATCACAGATAGAATGTTTATAGAATGCTGCATGTTTGTACATACATATTTACTGCTTTTAAAGTTTAAATTAAAACGATATAAGATTCTTTTTATTTTTATTCATAAGAAGAAAACTAAACGAGAAATAAACAAGTATTTATGTTATAAAGAGGTAGGTACTGTGGAGGTGGGTATTACTGCTTATAATTTGTGCACACAAATTCTTCTAATAGAATTCTTTCTTCACCGGAGTAACCTGTAATATTTATGCCCAGAGTGAATAGATATATTTCTAATAGATGGCGTACATTCCTCTATTAACTGAATGTAATTTATAACATTTTTCTATTTAAATTTTATTGAACAATATTCATCCTGTTATAAATCTATAACTTAAAGATAGGTACGTAGTAGGACGAAATACGTGTATATAAATTTTTATTACAAAGTAAATGAGTATGTACAATGCAATTAAAATGATAATTATTTATAACACATCTGCACGTATAATATAACTATAAAGGTTTACAATAACAAAAAATATTAAATACCTACTTATAATTTCGCAAATCGATGGTATTTTGCAATTTGTTATCATAATATGCCGTTGTTTACGGCATTTCTAACGTAATGTACGATCTGAGTGGTCGGCATGCAGAACATTTCCGATATGGGAGTTCAAGGTTTCAGCGTTCCGTACCAACAGTACACTGGCACGCTGCATAGCAGAACGAAATTTCATCTGGATTTCACCTCACCTGTCGCCTATTACCTACCTTACAGGTCTCGATACTAGCGTAACATTGGCATTGTATACAAAAAGAAACATGGACTTATTTATTTCAAGTAATACCTATGTAATTAGTTTAAAGGAAATGAACGGTCTGTTAAATATTAACTCTTTTCTCTAGTAACCGTGATATTAATGCAGAGGTAACTACATTTATACTAAGTGCCAAGGAAATAATTACTGAGTATTTTTGTATAAGAGTAATAGTATAATATAGATATAATTATTATTTCCTTCTTTAAATCATATCATACCTTTTTCTTATATATAGCGTTAGTAATTTCCTTTAAAAGTCAATTACATTAATTAGGTTTCTGGTTTACTTTTTTCGAATTTACTCGGCCATCAAGAAAGTTCTTTTTCAAACCATAATTAAATGTAATAAACCATAATTTCACGGATTCTTCTAGAGAATCGCTGTCGGTTGATGAGCATATGTTAGATTCCTCTAATATAAAAAAGTATGTGTAGTGCTGATACTATCTAATATTCTAAACGTAAGGTCTAAATACTCCTCTTAAGAGGAGGTAATACTGTCCCCATATTAAGTGCTGCTTTCTCTTTTTCAGCGGGCTCTATTCCAGAAATTCTACTAGATAGTCTGACGTAAATAGCAGCGAGTTTTGACTTGACTACATTCCTACTTTGTTTAAAAATGTACCCGTTTGTTTATTCAACTTAACGTCGCCGGTTAACTTTGATTCCATCTTATTGCAAACAATTTTTGTTATCGGTAGCAGTCTTCAAACATAAAACAATAGCTTTCCAGAATCTATTTTTTCTAAGTTAAGAAACAATGAGTGTCATAGCAAAAGAATATTTATAAAAGCAAGTATCAGAGTATCATCTACGGTCAATACCGTTCTTGAAATATAATTATATAGTCAATGTCAATGTTTATTCGTTAACAATAAATTCCCAGAGCACACAAAATCTCCTAAACCAACATCTAAACTTAGTGATGTCTAAGGTTAGTCAAAGGTCTTATCTTTTTAAAAAAAAACATATTAGAAATATTCACACAACAACACACTCAATTCGGTTTCTGAGATTATTATTCATGTAAACAGTATACTGGCTGTTGAAACGTTGTAAATTGCCTACAAATAATAGGTGCCATAGATTGTACACATACTAGAAGAAACAATCGTGCTGAATCCATTTTAATTTGTTTTTAGAGCAGGAAGAAACTTATTTCAATAATAATTATTACTTTAGGAGGTCCCAATCCAAAAACTTTTTGCAATAGAAAGTAATATTTTTCATTGCATGCTATTCAAGCTATTTGCAATGCTTATTAGTAATTTCTAGATATAGTGGCTAAGTGGTGCTCATTACATAAATACACTGTATAAAATTTTTTGAATGCGATCTTATTCAGAAAACACATTTTCACTGAAACCAGCAATATTTTCTTTGTCTTGAATATTTTTGAATTAAAACAACGAAGATATAGATTATGTTGTTTAAAACAACTACGAAATGGGATTTACCTCGGTTTAGAGAAAGGCCAGTTCAACTATTCTTGCTCTTCGTCAATTACTAAAATGTCTGTGTTGATAGTCGCTTCATCAATGATATTATTACTGGCTCCTGCAAGCTCGCTTCTATGCGCCTCGTTCATTTTGCTAATATCGTCCACGTCATTTTTGTGTAAGTCGATACGTGATGGTAAACCTTCTAGTGACAATTTAATAATCTATGACAACTTCTCGTCAGTTGTTCATAATGGAACGACTGTAAGTGGACCACCACCCATCGTAAATTTATGTTGGGAATTTTTTTTGAGACTTCTTTTTATATCTTCAAACTTCGTCAAGAATTTTAAATGAACAGACCGCAATTACCTGGGCTTACTTAATCTACAGGTGGGTGAAAAACTCGGCCTTAACTAATTTCCGTAAATATACTTTGTATGGTATTCTACATGCAAGCGATTACGCGACACTGATTTTCCGCTATAATCTGGCAACTCTAGTAATGACGACTATCGATTGGAATGAGCGTGAATTTATGCAAACTAATATGCATATTCCTATCATACATTTATGACACAAAGATTAATAGGTATATATTGTATCATTATAGTGAATATTCAAATTTGGAAATTTAAATATATATACAATTACATAAATTCCTTGAAACATGTTAAAAATATGCTGTGACGTTTTTTGAAATAACCAGCTTTCCTTGCAAAATGTAACGTCCGCGTAATAAAACAAAAAGCGTTACAAGGAAGTAAGTAATTGAGTAATTAGTCTATTCAAAAAACGCTGCGTAATACTAAAATCTGTGCGAATTATATGCAGCGAATGAGGACGCGGCAATCTAGACCACGTAGGGGTATATAATTCTTGCAAAACGAGGATAGATGTCAACATTAAGCTTCAATCCACTTGCTCTAACATGGAGAAATGTAGTAGTGCACTTGTACAGACAAACACAGCATACATCTGCAGTAAGAAAACTACTACTAGATCCAGAAACATCAACTTCACTAGACGTCTGCGGCTCCAGACGGACTCACATCGATATTGACTTGAAATAATTGAATTTACTTATTTGTGACGTCAGTCTGAAGTAGGTGCTCAGGACGGATGTATGTATATATATACGTCGTATTATAGAATATGTAATTGCAAGGATTCTTACATGATGGGAATAGCCTTGATGTATCGTTGGCGTGAACATTCTATTAAGATTAATTTAAAAGAATAATCTAATAGATCATTGAGAAAGTGATGCTGCATTATATCTATTAAAGTGCATCATTGATTTAAATTTGATGGTTTCTAAGAGAATTAAAGATAATTGATTGAAATACTATGAGCGATCAAGTAATAGCATAACACGATATAATGCACTTCATGGTCAAAGTTTTTATGTGCTCGCGTCATTCATTATTTTGTTGTGTACAACTAACTCCAAAACTGAATGTACGCTTTTACACCTACATATATAGATATAATTATTCGATCGGATTATTACAGCCCTCTATCTTTCTGTTTGGTATCCTCCATGAATGAGTAGTAGTAATAGGACAACGACCAAATGGATGTCTATTTACGTATATCCACACTAAAATGAATACGGATACGCATAATTTTGTATGTTGCCTGCAAGCATTTCGCAATGGAGACAACGGAGCAATAACGGAGGTATTATTTTATAAATATGGAAGCTTTTAAATTAATACGGTAACCGTGGCCAACAATAATTTGTTTTGAATAGGCAGAATTTTTTAATCGAACAATAGCTAACAAAACAGGACGATCTCATTACCTGATCAACAACTTTATTAACTTGGGCGATACCTAGAAAAAACTAACCCGAAAACAGTACTCATAAAGACTCTTCTGGTAATGTAACGGAAGCCAAATAAAATCTAATTGAATTTACTAGCAACTAAGACGAGTAAAACAAATTTTGCCCATCAGTTAACATTTTCGATTGGTAGCAAAGGTGTCAACATCACATATAATAAAGCAACACAAACAAGGAAAACTGACATTTACATTATATCATATTTAACAATTAATGGAAGAATGTCAAATTTTGTGACTAAATTGCGATGAATCGAAATGTTGGTGACGATAGAATTATTTATTTCACAAAACTTCTTGGTCAAGCGGCTGGTTGATGAATATTAAAACAAATATATAACAACACAATTAAAATTGTGTTGTTATGTAGTAAGAAGTTTTGTGAAATATATATGAAATCACGGCTAAGAAATCTCCGAAATAAATTAGATAGAATTATTATTTGGACGGAGTTTATCCTACACGGATGAATTCCTATTCTTATATATGTACATCTTTTAGAGATAGCTTAATAGACTTTAGCAACGAGATGCCGTCTCAAGATTATATATTTCTGTAAGATAACACTGCTATCCGTATTAACAGGATAACAAAAGGTATGAACAAGACACTATTGTATTGCAACAACCAGCTTGTTTACGAAACCTAACTCTCTTCAAAAATCGTTAGGAAATGTTGCCAATAAAGTTATATGCCAATAATTCAGAAAACGATAACGTCAAAGAACTAAAGTCAGCGATAACGAGATAGTAGAATGAGATTCCTCTTTGAACACTGATCAAGTTAATAGGCACTATAAAAACTCGAATTTGTTAAGCTAATATGAATCAAGAATCCACCACCCATTTATGTTTGGTTTATGGTATAGTTTATGCCAATTTTAATCTTCAGTTCTTGTTTATTACCTATTTTGCATTAATGAAATCTATAGAAATGTCGGGAAATATTATGTTTTTGAATACAGTAAGGGATTGTATAATTATACGATATAAGGAAACCCGATGTAATGGACTTCTGATATAATGGACAGAATATTTTTTATATGTAGCTACATTCGTCAAAACACAGAAATATTTCTTTGTTGATATTTAAAAGCTTTTCACGAATTAGATATACACATTTATTTATGTAGGCAATCAATAAATTATTATTCTATACTATTTTATTCTAATTATTACACATATCTATATTATGACCTTTAAGTACTTATGTATCTTTCAATTCCTAAATTATTTCACTCAATGAAACAGCCAATTAATTAAATGCCAATTTATTCCAGAACATATAACATTATGAAAATAATTCAGGAATTGAAAGATATTTTTTTTGTTTGTTTTTATTTGATAACTAACAATTTTGCAGCAAATTAATGTTTCTATATCTAACTTATAAAAAATCGTATTCAGAAAACTTTTTTTATGTAAGGGGGACTTTCGGCTATAAGGGACAGTGTCTCTCACCAATTAGTCCTTTATATCGATACTCTACAAGTTGTATAATAAGTGTAATTTTTTTTTATGTGGGTGAGTACTAGTTAGTATGCTTGTACGACTATCATAGCAATTCATGCTGTATATTTTTGTGTGTATGTGTTCAAATGGCCTTGTGCCAGTATTATATCGCCTTTATAATGCCGTGCTGTTAAACACTTTGCTCCTCACAACGAATGGTAGATCCATCGGAATCCAATTCTCCAAGATAAACGTCAGTGAAAATTTCAGGAAAATTAAACCCCAGCGTCTATCGTTTTGCCATAACGATAGACAGCCGCCTAATCTCTGCGGTTATCGATCCATTTTAATAAATTCAGTATTGATTTTTCTTGCACTTGTCTAGGTTTATAGTTTAGCTTTAAGTTCGGTGGAAGATAGAAAAAGAAACAAAGGAAAGACATTATTCTGCTAAACAATTTTTGAAACTATAGGAGGAAGTGGCAAAAATTGCTGCTATGTGATACATAGTTATAAAAAGGTGTTTATTCATTATATAGTCATTTTTTAATATAATTTTTTACATTGTATAATATATAAAATGATTTGATTTTTTTTAATGTGTGGTGGGTGCTTAGTTGCAGTGACTCCGTAAGCTGTACTACTTGTCTGGCTATCATTGCAACTCTTGCGTTGTAGTTTGGTGTGTGTAAGTTGTGTTCAAATCACTTTGCTCCCAACAGGGAATGGCAAGTCGATCAACAACAACTAAATATAACTCAAAGCTCATCTCTAAGCTGGATATAAGGAACATTTGCTCTTACGACATTCCACTATTGCAAATTATAATGACATAAATTAGCATCAAAGTTAAATATGGAAGCTGCCCTATTTATTTCCTAAATAATGATTAGTTGCGGAAAACGCAAGATAATATCTGAAATATCAGGAGATGCTTCGCCTTTCAGATCAAGAAACAAAAAAACTGTTTATTTTGGCAGCGAAAGTAGTTTTTTTTTCGTTTCAAATTGCTTCATGTTAATCCTTTTGAATCAAAATTATTTTCGTTAATATCTCCTGATTTTGGATTTAAATTGTGCGGCCTCTAAGATGTATGCGGCAGAAAGAGTAATCCCATACAAATTACTGTAAAATAATTAATTTTTGTATTTACCACTTGGCTGGACTTCCAAGTTCCATTGCAAGTGATATTAGCTTTGTTTTGGTTCGGAATTCAGGATAGGTAACAGAACTGCGCAGAACGTAAGCGCACAATATTATAATTCCAAAATGGTTCCGAACTTTTAATAATCAAAACACATTTTACGAGCCTGTTACTGCCATCTTTTAGATACAGACTAAAATACAAACCAACAAAATATCAATAGCGAATGTTCTGCGCTAAGTCTTTCAAATCCTGTCTCTGTCTTAGGATACCACTCACTTTCCATAAATTTTATTCACAGGACAGTAATTAACAAAAAAAAATCAAATACAAACGGAAGAAAATCTCAAACTTTAAAAGACAACGTAAATATCAATGTCATTGATGACGAACATATCGAAATAACTCGAATTTCTGAACACATGCACCGATGACGTAATTTCGAACTAATAATTCAGAATCGATACTTATGGAAGTGCAAGAACTGCTTGAACGGTTCCAGAATCATTCTGAATCGATTCTGTCAGTAACCAAAACATCGAACTCAAAATTCGGTTCGCGTTCTGAATTAACCAAAACGCTAAACTAAATTTTCACGAGAAAACTGTAAATGCGCGTGCGCAACAACTGTAGAACCATTCTGAATTCTGAACCAAAACAAAGCTATTATACCCACTAATACAATGATTTGAATATGGAAGAAACGTAGCAAATTCTATAAGTTTATGTCTTTTTTTGTGACCAGTGAACGATGTAAACAAGTTAATTATACTGGAGTATGCTTCATAAATGCTATAAAATTGCACAAAACAATAGGTAGATTATACATGCCTTTCCGCACGCTTAAGTCTCACGCAATTAAATCATTTCCAATCAGTTTTCGATTAGCAAAATCGCTATAAGGGCACGTTTGTTGAAAAAATCATTTATAGACGTTAATGATTATACACGGTTACGATACTTACTACGATTTGTAATGGTATAAATAAGGTTACATAAAAATAGATTACACCTAGTAGAAACCGGTGGGTCGGATTATTTAACCACAAAACAAAATAATTGATTGTAATAACTACTGTTTACAGTGAATAGTTCCTTTAATATGGTCACATATAAATATATATTTTAGTGATAATAAGTAGAAAAACATTACTCTAACTAAAACTGTTGTTAAAGATAAACGAGCAGAAGAAATTAACAATTCCATTGAAGTTCCATATTTACTACACATGATGTTCTCTTTTATTTATTCATAATGACAGTTGTGTTTTACATACTTACATATATCGCGCTACCGTTTTTGTACATGTCTAGATAACTGTAAGAAGTCTTTCAATTCAAATCGTCTATTTTATCCTTGCATTAGAAGGCAGGATATTTTCTTGCGTTCTTCTGCTCAGCAGCATAACAGTACCTGACATTCCAGACACGGAATGTATACTTAAACAGAATATTATCTCTTCTCGATCGTGATACATCACGTGTAGCTAACGCCTTTAAGTACAGTACACCATTAAACATAATATAAGTGATGTGACCTTCGCTGTTTCAAATTGTAATGTTATTTGATTGCAAACATGACTAACCATGGTTTGTAATTTAGTCGAAGCAAATTATTCATATGCTAGTTCTTTTAAATGCTATCAATCTCGTCTATACTTACTTGTTTTACTTAAACTTGGCCCAAATTATTCGCCTATAATCAAATACAATTGTGTTATATTTTGTAAATCGTACAAGCTTTTATAAATGCACAATTAAAGTTACTACATAGTTTCTAGTCGTATCTATTATCTCCAAATAATGCGAAAACGATGCAGCAAAATAACAGGAAAATTTGGATAAACTAAATTCATATTCACTTCTGAAGAATGATATTATTATGAACAAGACAAAAATAGGTATAATATTAGAGGTATAGCAGCCATTTTGTTGCCAATTATGAAATAAATACAAAAGTTAAGGTAGTATCACATTGGCGTTTTTTTTTCTACAAGAAATACAAAATGTCAGTGAGTAAATCAATCGATACTGCCACGTAACTAAGCCCCCAATACTTGCTTGTTGGAAAATGTTGGTATACCCACACGAATTTTAATTTTGTTAAAATTAAAAATTGCTGAATTCGAACTGCTCCCGGTGAATCTCTCTTTCGACTTTTTTAGAATAAAACCCTTACAACACTGTTCGAATTAGAGTATTCCAATTATCAATTTAGAACCTTTTATTACAGAAGGGTCGAATACAGTTACGACATCTATTTCGTAGAACGTATTCTGCCAATTAAAATTTACACCCATCAACACACTAATTGACCTCGGTAAAGGCAGAAATTTATTGGATTTTCATCAGTCCCTCGTCTCGTGAAAATTTAAAACCTTCGTTAGCTAGACATTGTTTTTCACAAAAAGTTGAAGTTATTTAAGTGTACTCATTTGCGTTCGTTTAATACGTTGGTAAGTATGGAAGCATAGCATAGTTACATTATAATTTTATAATGGCTTTTCGTCAAATTAACAATAAAACTCAATCGAAACCATTAAAATTATACACATCTGGCCAAATATTAATTCAACCAGACAAATTTATTTACTTAATACACGAAATATATTTCACTTAATTTTAAAAAAAGGTGTATCAATTACAATTTTTTTTAAAACCATTGCTTTCTTTAATTTAATAAATTAATTAATTAAACCAACAAAAACTATTTTTAAAGTACATGTAATTGGTGTATTGTATCAGATAAAGAACATTTATATAACTTTTGCTTGGATAAAATGAAAAATTCTACAAGAAGAATCAAGGTAACAAAAGTAATTTGGTTAAACAAGCAGCTGACTTACTTTATAATTTGAAAGAGTCTTATTGTAGAAGTATCCTGTATGTTTAGCTGCAAAAATGGAGGCTCAAGTTAGATTATACAGGGTGATTCAACAGGATATATATGTATTTTAGGCACGTATTAAGGGACCAAAACTAAACATCCAAGTTCTTCTGAATAAAATAACAAAAATACAGAGTAAATATTTTATGAACCATAAATGTAATGAAGATTGAGAATAGATTGTGGGCCATGTTTGTATGTATGTATGTATGATGTCAAAGTATTACTGTACATGCAAATATCAACTTTCTTGAACCAAAATAGCCTGGAAAAGTTAACATTTGTATATTTTGACAATTCATTTTCGACTTTAAACCGATGTCGCTACGCAGGGTGAATATCCTGGTATGATATTCGTTAATAGTGTTTCCAACGGAATCTCAAATCTTGCAGACGCCGAGCACCAGCATCATTGTTCGAATCGGGGAGTGCCAGATAGAAGGGTTGTCCAACAAGTTTTCACCACTGCCGGAGAATCGAGTATGTTTCATATAGTGCGAGAATTGTATCTAAACTGGAATCTATGTAGATTTGATGTTGAACAAACAGAGGCTATCCCTAACGCCGTAGAAAATATTCCAAACATTACCACAAGGCGAATTGCAGATACGTTTCAAATTATTACACAATCCCCATTTCATTTACAACGAGTTCAACATCTGCAAGATTGTGAGTTTGCGTTAAGAATACAATTATGCAATTGGATTCTATTCACCGACCAAGGACAATTCACCCGTGATGGTATTAATTACATATCTTAAAAATGCTCCGATGAAAATCGTGATGCATAGGACATAATTTTCAACGCCGATTTAACATTAATGTGTGGTGTGGTATGTTAAGTCGTCAATTAATGAAGAAGACTTAAATTTTCTACAAAATCATTCACAAGACCTATTACAAGGTGTTTCACTTAATGTACGACAGAACATGTGCTTACAACATGATAGAACCCATACAAGCAAATAAATTTTTGGACAACACCTTTCCATTTTAGTGGATTGTTCGAATTAGTCCGTGTAATTGGCCAGCTACATCGCCAGACCTTAATCCACTGGATTATTGTCTTTGGAGGGTGGTTTAAATCTTTAGTATACGCAACTAAGGTAGACACTAAAAATGCATTACTAGACGGTATAGTGAATGAAGCAGCAGTTATAAGAAATAGGCCGACAAATATTAATAGAGCGACCAAAGCTATTCATCATGTTTAGAAGCAAACTTAACAAGAGTGTTATAAAGAATTTAATTAAAAAAATCATTAAATATTGCTTACTCCGGTATTTCTCTCACGATTAAGAATAGGGCCCATGCTTATAGGAATTTTTATATTTATTTTTGGTCCCCGAACACGTACCTAAAATTTTAACATATCCTCCTGAATCACTCTATGTACATATTATGTACGTATAATAAACTTCAAATATATTTTATTTCAAAACTTATTATCTTTAAAGTGGCCCGTATCTAGACAATGATACATGACAAGCTGAAGTTTAATACAAATTGAGAGAGAGAGACAGAGAGATAGTAAGGTACTTTAGGACACAGAATAACCAGAAGGGACACGACCCGATCATGGAATTTATGCGCATGACCGTAAATCGCCATGTTGAAAACTCACAATGTTTATGTTTACGTATCGTGTGTTTACTAAGGCTACAGTTATTTTTGATTTATTCTAAATTTCTATAAAATCTTATCGCCGGTGGTGTAGTGTTCGCTCCTGCAAAAACAATACGACATTAACAGAGGGATATAGCTTCTTCCTGTACCCTAAAAATGATAAACTGTAAGTCTTTTGTTACGTTGGACAACTATTTCAATTTTTGGTCTTTTGCAGTGCTTTGGAATGGCTAAAAGTATGTAAGCGTGAAGATTTGTTAGAAAGAGGTATTAATTGGACAGCTATATAATACCTATGTATGTGGAAAACATTTTGAAGATAGAATGTTTTTAAATTTCACGTAAAATCGTTTGAAACCACATGCCAACATTATTTATTTGTGATCCAGCGAAACCATTAACAGCTATAAAATTAGGTGTGAATTATAAATAATAACATTTGACCAATTTATGCTTAATGTTACTGAGCGATGAAAGTATACCAATTTATTGTAAAATATTACAGTCGATGCATCACCGACAAAGTGTATTGTAGAGATGGATGAGACTGTACCTATTAGAGCACTTATAATGTTTTCAGATTGTTGTAATAAATAACCGTACGTAAATAGCCTTTGTTTTATTATAAAGAACTAAGAATTCTCAAGTGTGCATTATAAGTTCAAGTAGTTTTCATCTATCCGTTCTTACAAGTTACGATAGTTATAATATCCACGTACATATGTAAATACATATGAATTTACTAATTCATATTCCTTTTTCTTTCGCTTATTCTTAATTTGAAATACAAAGCAGTTAAATGCAATGTGTTGGACATTGGACATTAAAAAAACTAAAAATTGTTTCGTATATTTGCCTATAAAAAAAATTAATACACCATTTTTATGGTAACTGTCAACTATCAAAACATAAACATTGTGAGTTTACAATATGGCGGATTCGAATACAATGAATTCAAGGTCCTCAAACGACGCACCCTCGATAACAATAGAAAAATCAGCTGTTGTCCTTTCTGGTTATTCTGTGTTTAGGAGTTAGACTAAATAAAAACACTAACATAGTGCTGTTTTTTCCGAAGATAAACACCTGGAAAACTTTTCAAATAAACGCAAGTACCTTGAACGAATTCCTCAGAGGCAAAACAGATTCTACCAATTGATTAACTTGATCTAAAATTACTACTATGATGTTACATATAGACGAACAAAATTCTCTGTATGCCAGAATAATTTTGTATTGTGAAACACAAAAATCTATTGTATTAACTATGTATATAGCAATGAACTTATCCAAAAATATCATTTTAATGTTGTTGTGTCTTTCTAACATCGAAGGAACTGTATTTCAATGTCAACATAAATCGAATTTTCGAAATCTACCAGAATTCTGGCAAAATTAGAAGTTGGCACTGTCGACGGTTACAAAAGGTCCGTGATACATATGTATATGATTCATCTTGTAGCAAATGTTACAAAACGTACTCTATTACCCAACACATGCAAATTTAGTCAAATAGTAATTTCTACAAACACGTTTTAGAATCAAAAACACACATACAGATTAGCTATAATCCAATATGAAATGGGAAAATCCAATACTCACGCCTTTGTTAAGTGCCGTGCTATTCTTAGCGAATTTGCTTTGATGTTTTTATAGAACGTACAAGTGCGCACACACACACACGCACACACATATTTTTCTCATATTGACTTTGTAATAAATACAATTATGGGTAGAGCAACGCTTAACCATATCGGGAATATGGATTTCGTTTTCTAAAACGACTTTTCGTAACTCTATTAGCGAAGATACGCTTGAAGTTCGTTTTAAAATACAATCAATCTGTTGAGATGGAAATTTTGCTATACACGAATCAAGATTCATATTCAACAGGCATATCCAAACAACAGACATTTACAGTTATGTGCTAAACAAAAAATACGTAATGTGACGAACTTAACTAGCTTGAAGAACGTAAACATTCGTTTATAGTTCTGAGCATATAATTTACTTTTAAGCACGTGTAATGCGGTCCGAAATATTTAAAACGTGATGCCAGCGAGAATTTCAGGTAGCGGCGGCGAGAATTTAATTGTGTAAGACTGCGAAACCAACGCTAAGAGCTTACTTTTTATGGAAGTAATTTTGTAATCAATATATTACAAATGTATATGCACCATAGAAAAAACTTAATTTTCTGATTTCGAGTTTACAGAAGTTTTAAGACCACTCCTATAAGTGGAACAAAGTAACCCCACTTTACGGAATGTAATTCAGCAAAGTGAACGTTCAAATTAATATCCAAGAAGATCATGATATGAACCTTACAATTTGCTATTGCTCTATTAATCAAAATTCGTTCACAGAATCTATTTCATTTTTCCCCAAAATAGATAAACCAAACTACATTCAGACCACAACAAACAATGATATGATAGCAACATCAATCGATAAAAAGTCATTCGTTTAGAATGGCTATGAGCATACTAATTCTATGGGTATTAGACCGTTGCTGTTTTCAATTCTAGTAGCTCATATGGAGATAAAAATAGTATACTCCTCTATATAAACTATATAGAAAATTACATAGATAAATATACATATGAGAATATATTTGTTATTAAATAATTCGTGTCAGCAAGCCTAAAAATATCTTAGGTTTGCTGACACCAATTATGTATAATACAATTTATATTTACATCGAAAATTAATTATATTTAGCAAAGTAAATATGCACTCATTAGTCAAACGAATTGCTCCTCGAGTGGTATTCACACGAAAATAATAGTTCATTTATCTGAAACACAAAGAATTAACATGTTAACAATGGTAGGTTATAGAGGTCCTATGAAAACGCTGTAAACGTGTGATTTTTACAAGGGACTTATTTAAATCTAAAGTCAATTACTCAGTTAGTTCTTAGCAAAACCTTGAAGCGACTTATATTAATCATTAGTATTAATGACGCAGCCTGTTTTCGACTACAGAACGATATCTGTTATAGGTAAAACGAGAATATAGTTTGTTTTCCAAAAGATGACACTATTGTCTATAAATTGGTTTCCGCGATTATAGTACATAAATTTTGATTTGACAATAATTGGTCATTCAACAGACCACAATAATCTAAGAACATAACGACATGTATGTATAAAACATATAACAAAAAAATACATGTACAAAGTGTATATAGCAAATAAAATAAATAATGATAAATGCATTTAGTAAAATAAGACGAATAAGAAATAAAGTAAAAAGTAAAAAAGAAAATAAAACAATAAATAACGCTTTAATCCTTCTTGAACATCACTAAGAAAATGCAGTTTCAGATTCTTTTTAAAATTATTCAGATTTAATGAAAATAAGCGGATGCTGCAACGAACCATTGAAGGAGCACACGCACCTAACCAATGGCGAGTTAAACTAATAATTTGAGCTTGACTGGAAGATGTCAAAAGTTGTGATTTCTAAATGTATGAACTGGGACATTAAATGGAATGAAATCCAGACAGTCAGATGAATCAATGAGGCCGCTAATAAGTTTCAAAATCGATTTCCTAATGCACCTACCTTGTGAAATAAAGTAATTGCTTTCTTGTCTATACTATTGACGTTACGGAAAAATGTACAATTGGAAGTCTTTAAAAAATTCATTTGTCTTCACCGCATCGTATTAATGCATTTGAGGTAGTTCGAATTCCATACTATCCAAGGAATTCCAAGATGGATATAACAATAGAGATTAATAAATAATAGTGTCAAAAATATTTAGTAATTCGAAAGAAAAAAATCCAAGGAACATCAGGCTCGTTTAATCACGCTTCCAATATAAAAGCGTGGAGTTCAGAGCTACTATCAAAGCAGTTACCAACTCAACCCGTAATATCAAATCATATAAAAAGAAGTCCCTGGTACATGGTGATACTAAACTAGAAAATATGTTAACATTTATTAATACCAGGAAATAACTCATTAGTTCTGTAATACGTAAAAAAACCTCGCTATATTGTGTTGAATCAGTCTGTAATCATCGTCAAAAGAAACAGGATGATAAAGTTCCAAATGAGCTGCATATATAAAGAACTTAACATATATTCCAGTGTCGTTGATGAAGATGCCGAATATAACAGATCCTAAATGCCAGTTTCGAGGCATTCCCAACATTATGCTCCGCACAGATGATTTGTCCATACATGAAAATGTCGCAATTTAACTTTTAAAGAAAGACGATGAACTTTGTTGAAACTTTTCAAAAGACAATTCTCTAGCTTTATCCGGATCTTCGAACGAACGGCACCATGTTCGACAAGGTAGATTGTTTCTCACAAAATTCATATTGAAGCTCAGATGAAAAGTTATAACGTTGAAAAAAAATTCGCATCATATGACAGGTTCGAAACTTCAAGACTTTTTGGAAGTGGGTCAAGTCTAGACTAAATATGGCAGTCTGTCAAACCTGATTAAAGTACATCAACAGCACGAGACAAGAAATCTTGTTGTCGCTTTGTTTATGTGCTGACAGACAAACGAAGAAAAATCATGTCAAAATAGGTTATAGAAGCACACAGGTTATAGAAGCTCGCAGAGGTCTGGCCTGTTGAACACGCAGCAGGCTTATTCAGTCGTGTAATTAGATTTAGCTACTCCAAGCAAATTTCTTAAGAGGTTATTGCAGTGTTCGACATCCTACACCAAGCACCCAGAATTTTACGAAACAATATTTGAATATTATATTGTTGAAAACAGAAAACCGATTTCTTTCGGTTTCCTTTCCCTCCTTCCTTTGAAATTCCTTTCTTTCAACTTATTGCGGATTGCTGTAGTTGTTTTGACCACTATTTTAGTCTGCTACCAATCTGTCCATGAAATAATTGGAAAATATTACATTTCGCTAGGCCTCTCTTTATTGAATATTGCCATTTTTTAGGTTGGCCAAATAGTTGTAGTTGTTCTAAGCATTTCTCTCAAATTTTAGCTTGGTTCATATATAGTTCACGAAATAATTTGAAAATCAATTTTTTTGCTGTTGTTTGTCAGCCTTCTTCTTGAAATAACTAAGGGAACAAAAATTCCTACTTTCTTGAAATTTAAAATTTTAAAAGTCGTTTCAGGTTGTTCCAAGTACGAGGGAGCGTTTTTATATTCGCGGAATGGGGGATAAGGGATGGAAATAAAAAACCCAAATTATTTTTCTTTTTCAATATATTCACCTGCAAGACGGATACATTTTTCACATCTTTCAATTAATTTATTTATACCCTCATAAAAAAATGATTTCTCTTTATCTGCAAAATATGCCGAAACTTCCTCCTTGACTTCATCATCGGCAGTAAATTTTTTACCCCGCAGCTCTTTTTTCATTTTCGGAAACAGGTAATAATCACTCGGGGTCAGGTCTGGGCGGGTGATTCACAATTTCGAAGCCCACCTAATGCAGGGCAGCTAACGTAACGCGGCTCTTGTGGACGGGCGCGTTGTCTTGCAAAAGCAGCACACCTTTCGTCAATTTTCCCCGTCTTTTCTCTTTAATGGCTTCTTTTAGTCGCTCTAATATTGAAGCGTAATATTCTCCGGTTATATAAACACCTTTATGTTTATAATCAATCAACAATATTCCTTCCGAGTCCCAAAATACCGTTGCCATGAGTTTCCCAGCTGATTGTGACACTTTAAATTCTTGGGAGGTGCTGTGCTCTTTTTATGCCACTGCATGGAGTCTTGTTTGGACTCAGGTTCATAATGATGAACCCAAGTTTCGTCTCCAGTAACAATTCCACTCAATACACCATCCTTGTCTTCATTACAAAGGTCCAAAAATGCACGCGAACACTCTACGCGCTGTTGTTTTTGCGGCGGCGTGAGCATTCTCGGCACCCATCTTGCGCTGACCTTAGACATGCCGAGATGATCGTGTAGGATTTTAAAAATTGTTGTATCGGATACTCCAACCATTTCTGCGAGTTGTTTCTTCTTTAGTCGAGCATCTTCGAGTACAATTTTTTCAACTTTTTGGATAAGTGCTGGCGTGGTCACCTCAATGCTCCTGCCCGGCCTCGGGTCGTCTTCAAGGGATTCCCTTCCTTGTTTAAATAAACTATGCCACTTGTACACCATGGTTTTTCCTGGACAAGAGTCGCCGTAAACCAATGACATCTCATTCATTATGGTCGCGACTGATTTCCCTTGGCTGGTAAGGAACTTTATAACGGCACGATATTCGATTTTTTTCATATTTCACTTTTCACTCCTGATTATGTTACTTGGTTGACGATAGCTCAAAGACTAACTGTCTAATAACAATGAAACTTCGTATTTATACTAATTATGAGTCGCTGCACAGGCCACCCCTCCTCCCCAATTCGCCTAATCACCCCCCTACAACCCGCTCATTCCGCAAATATAAAAACGCTCCCTCGTATGTTCTATATTATTTCTCAAATATTTTAGCCTTCTATTACGTATAGGTCGTGAACTTGCACACTGCTTCAGATTATAACTTGCCTATTCTGCTAATGTTTCTTTGATGCGTTAAGAAAAATGAAATTTTGTTTAAATAGAATATTTTATTTCTAAAGAATTTGCCAATTTTATTATTGTATGAATTTTATTACATTCTATGCATATGAAAATATGTTTGATCATTAGAAAGTTGTATGTCATAAAAGTGTTAGCTATTTTTCCTCTGATGTGTATTTTATAATTTATTTATTATGTATTCTATTTATAGACATATTGATTTATTCACAATTTTCACAAAGTAAATAAACAAGTAAGTCCACAAAGTAATGATGATTATACTTCTAATCAATTCTTTATCTCGTTTTCACAATGGAGTGATTTTTTTGTGTTTTAAAATGACCTGCTTTAATGTTTATTGTACGACACCTGCCACAATTTTATTCCTCCATATACATATGTTTAAAAATCCGCAACGATTGGCAAGGATCCCTAAATTTCTTATTTTTGAAGTAGCCAATAAAGTTCTTTCCTATTACTTCGCAAGCTATACAACTTAGAAGTCTAACATTTTAGAACACTATAGAACTAACCGAACGTAACATTAAAAAACTGTTAAAAGATCAATTTTCAAAGAAAGAGGACTAGTATTCTTTTTTTTCTAATTATTTCGTAGACTTGTGCATGTTAAAAAATTTAAATTTTAGAACAACATCTGCAACAACTTGGAAAACTTTCAAAATCTTCATTTCAAAACCGGAACTAACTTCACGCAGCGAGATTGTCTATACTATATCGCTATATAGACGAACAATCTGTAAACTTATAAATTCATTTTTAAATTTGGAAAAGATAGCTTTCATGTATAAGCTAGGCAAACATATCATGTTGTTTAACCGACAAATTTCCCAGAATTAAGCGAAGTGAAATTTAATGATTATTGGTAAACAGGACAACAATTGTAAATAGACTCGTTTAGCGACCCTGTTTTATCTCTCTCGGCGACGTCTGTTTGTTATAATTAATCAATCCTCGACTGTGAACTCTGCGTGGCTGTTGAATTTACTTTATATTACATTCGTATATTATTGTATGTAATCATATTTATACGGGTAATAAAAGTAACACATAGCTAGTAAAAAGAGGTTAGAAACGGTCATTCCCATAATACACATAAATAAACAAAATAAATTAAATATATACAATATTTTTTAATATATTAATTTGTGACAAAAGTTGTTCATTTAGTTATCGATTTTTAATTAATACAGACCTTTGATTAAATGATGCCTGGTTTTATTTTCATAGTGAATTGCTCAGTGATAGATTCTAATGTATCTACGATTGGATGAATACCTGCAACAAATACGTACATATACTTGTTGCCCTCATCATCATATCAAGGTGTATTTCATTTTTTAGACTACAATCGATTGTACTGAAATTCAAATGAATAGATAAGATGTAATATGTTTCGAGAATTTGGTGATTATTTTTGATAAAATGCACATTATGACGGGCTATGAACTCTATACAAAATAAAACTTTCTTCTATCATAAACAATTGGATAGATAAAATTTATCGTTAACGTACGCTCTCGAGGTTCACATAACAACATAATTTCTAGAGAAATTATAATGAATGGACGACGTCTGGTGTGACTCCATTGCATACGTAAACAGAAGAGATACTAAGCGACTCTTTAAAATCATTCACCGTATAGACATCGGGTTTGAAGTCCCCATGCTTTGTCCTAGTTTTTTCTTTCGCGATGATGTCTCGTGTCTTGTACCAGCTCGTACCACACTAAAGAGCCGGCAGTGAAAGGACACTGAGAGTTGTTATACAATTTTCTACGGTTGTAACGTGTTGCACTTGAATGTTTATATCGCTGTGTTATTCTGTACGGTAAACAATTTTTATAGCGATCAGAAACAATAATCGTACTCTAACAATAAGTGTAAAATGTTGATAAGAAATCTTTTTTGTAAAGTTTATGCGGCAAAACAATTAAAGTGTAAACAAAATTTTATACCTGCATGCACGAAACGAAACTGCTATGTTGTAATGCCTTCTTAATTCCACTAATAGCGAAGATGTATAAATTTTCGTGCTTTGCAATGTAATCAAAATATATCAGATATGTCATTAAATTAAAAAAAAAAATGGAAACTTTCAGAGTTGGAAAAAGAGCAGTATTAATACAGTTGTTATCCACCAAAAAAAGTCATAGATTCTCCATCTATTTTTGGGTTAGACATTAATATTTTTCATATAATCTCTAGTTCTCAGTTGATTTAGGCATTCGAGGCGATTATGTTTATTTTTTAATGAAATAGGATTTGATAGGATACATACTTTGGCTTCTGGACTATCTACTGATTAATATATTCAGGCCCACGTCCGACTAAATCTTTAAATAAATCTAGTTAAAACTTGTATGTCAAAATAGCTATATCCATTGCAATTTCGGGGACCAAAATTGGCTAGATCGATTTGTTGTTTTATAGTCGAGACTTCAAAAATAGCGGGCATTTTTGTTTTAAACCTCATATATCTACGATTTTCATAATTATTCAGCACTGGATTGTTCTATTATTTTCAAATAAATTGCATTGTCTTTACTACATTCTGGAATAGAGATTGCCAACCAGGCAAGTAGCAAATCGTTAAAAACTTAAAACAGTGTATGTATCTGTTGGGAAACCAAATAAAAAACTAAAAGTTTCACACATGAAGGTCTTCATAGCATAAAATCTGAATATTAAATCTTAACTTTGACATTCTACTCAATAAGTTTGCACAAAAAAATTGCAATTTTTTGATTTGCACACCCCCGATAAATGAACAATAGACATACTGTTATTTTTAGCATTTATATATTACTATCTGCAAAACTACATTTCTCAACAATATTATTATATAAGTATAAACATCCAGACTGCTCAACATATAACTTTGCATTATTTCAGATACAAAGGTTCTCTTTATCAATACAGTATCCTGAGCTTAAGACCTACACCAGCTAAATATTCAAACTTATTTATGTGTGGTGGATGCTAGTTGAGTAGTAGTAAGAATATTAAATTTATTGAAAGAATAAGTTTACTTAATTAGCAACCAATTTGTTATGAAAAGGATGCTGAATCTAATGTTCTCTTAAATAACTTAAATAGGAGATTTAGTCATTGATTCGGGATTAGTTTCTATCATATTCAATAATTACTTCACAGGCACAACGATGTTGCGGTCCAAAGCAACTACGGCCACTAATATGATGGTCAATAGATTAAAATTGTGTGACACTCTGAACGGTTCATTGTTTATTCGTTCTACTACTGCAGAGAAAATTAAATGTATAATCAGTAAGTTTAATAATGCAACCTACGTAGGCTTTGATGACATGGCAGTTGAAATACTTAATCTAGTTATTTATCGATTTGTAAATATTACGAATAGATTCATTGAGACTGCAAAATTTCGTAAGTCATTTAAAAATCTTAAATTTTATCTTTGTATAAGAAAAATTATAAATAATATCTATTCAGAAATTACACATTCATCTTTTCATCCCGCCTTCTCTAAAATATTGGAAGTCATTCTAAAGTCGCGATTACTTAATTATATATTGGTTAATGACCTTCTACAGACTGCCAACAGAATCAATATTAAAAAGCTTGAAGAACAATGTCCTGGTAGCGTGTATTAACGGTGATCTATCCAGAGCTTCTGATAGGGTTCATCATGATACATTGTTGAGCAGATTAAAGCACCACGACGTTAGGGGTTTGGCTTATGAAATTTTTGTTTATTATTTAAGTAATTGTAAACAACATATGTTTGGGCCTAGTTGCACTTATCTTGTAAGATACCATTCAATTCAAACCTTCCAGATAGATTTGTCAATTGTAAATGGTAGATGAGATGCAGTCAAACTTCGGTATAAGGAATGCTAATAGCGAATAGACTGGGCTAGAAGAAATACGTTAACCACTATCCTAAAGTACCAAGCGCTCTATTTCAAATAAGCTGTTTATAAATGAATTAAGTAGTTAAACGCTAAACTTCTTGTGTAAATTATTAAATATCGTAGTATCAGAAGTGTATTTTTATGATGTTGGCCACTGTTTAAAATCCTAAATCAATAACTTCATTATGGGTAAGAATATCATTATTTATTTGAGACTGAATTTGTTCTAAAATTTATCCAAAATGAAAATATATGACCTAAAACCGAATGTGCTAAGATTTGTTTAAACAAATAAGGCGAGTTGGGGTTTATTCTTACGACTACCTGAAGTATCTCGTTCATGGCAATATTTTATTTAAACTTAGCAATATGAAAAACACATGTCCATAAAATTTCAGATTTTCGTAATAATACAACAAACCTCATCATGCCACATCAGTCTAATTATAAAAACTAAAATCATGAATATAAATAAACGTGAAACAGTTTTGAATTTAACTAATTCGCATAGTATCAGTTTTGTCACAATCTTAATGCACTTATGTTATAATTCTATTTTAATCCCGGAAAAATTGCCGGAAAAAATCCCGGAATAATTGCCTTGAGGAAAAAAGTATTTGAAGTTTATCAAATAATATCACGTACTCATAATTCCGAGACAATAGCAATAAACATTGTTAATCATTAATCTAATATTTTGTTTCCAACAGTAACTAGCAACTTATAGTATATAGAATAAAAAGAATGAAAAAGTGTGGTATGAAGTATTAATGCTAATTTGAATTCATAAATCGTACCTACATACACATATATACATCTACATAGTATCAATGTCGAATTACTTAATCTTATTACTAAGTAATGCAACAATTTTCCGTCTCATTGCCTAGATATCATTACGTCTTGTTAATTTTTCGACCAATTACGTTATTGACTCATATATAAAACGTTTTAATGAGGTTGAATAGATGAAGTTTATTAGATTATTTGTCCCATACGTGGGGTAGAATTTTCTAAATTCCTTCTAGTTGACGTGTAAGAATTTATATACAGTTTGTTTCATGATATTCTAAGTTTGTTTTTATAAGGATATTCCGCAAACAAGGCATTACTTTTAATCTAAATTCTGAGTAGCATCAAGATTTGTTGTTGATATTTGAATACTAAGAAGGCATTTTTCTAATAACCACTTGCACTTAAAATTTTACTTTAACACCATTTTCGATTTATTGCACTTTTAATGTACATTTCTGTTGTATTGTGATATATTGCCGATACCTATCCGTACGATGTGTCTGTATTAGACGTTAGACCTAATGGATAAGCCCTTATAACAGGGATATTAAAATAAGAGCTACACTCACGCAGTGCATAAAAGTGCAATAAGTCCAAAACGCTATAAATTTACTTTCTACTCGTACAATTTTCGCTTTTGGCAGTTTTTGCTGTTATAAAAAGACTGCGAGTTGCGTTGTACACCAGATTTCTTCGTTCTTTATCTTTAACAATAGTAGTTACGATTGAAACAAAGCTTGCAAAGTGTCTGTTAAACCTTCATATATAGTATATGCAATATTTTTCTGATCTAATAAAGTTGCTTAGTATATTTGATAAACAGAAAAATTGTCAATTTAAGGGATGAATTTTGAAAGCAGTTATTCAAAAAAATAAAATTGTCAGCTAGTGTAATTTGCAAGGGCCCTAGATATGAGGATGGGTTCACTCCTGATTTTTATTAACATGTGCAGCAAATTTGCTGGTTATTTTACCCAACATTATCCTAACTGCAATTTACCATATTAGTAACTATCTGGAAACTAATATCACCCATTTTTATAAGAAGTGTATATATTTTACAGATATAAATATATAAAAAGTTCTCAAATTTTACTAACTGTGTTTCTGCGGATGATTGTGTGATATTACCAAGTTACATAAAAATTTAATTTACAGGAAGTAACTTTCAAATCTCAGAATAGAAAAAAAAAGTATTTTCATAAAAGACTGAAGATATATAATACGACCATACATATTCAATCCTTTTAGAGAGGATTTGGTATACCTTAGATAATTACTTTGCGAATCTAACAACCTCTCTAATAATGGAACTAATTTGTCTTTGACGTTCAGAAATGGATTCATATATCCGTAATTATAATATATCCTAAACAATTATCTATTTCCTTAAACGAAAACAACCAAAACAACAAAAATAATATGAAATTAAAAATACGAAAGCTAATTTCAATTTATAGCAGATACGAAAAGAATATATATAACAATATAAACACAGATTAATCGTTTCCTGAGTTTCTTTTTACCATAAAACGTAAAGCAATAATAAGATAGCCCAGAGCCTTCACTTTTCCTATTTTGCGTAAGTCAAGCGTGTAATGGATTTATTATAACATGAATACGGTATTAGTGAATGCATTATTTTCGCAAAACAACGCCAGGTTGTGTTAACGGATATCGTTAGTGTTGGTTTTGAGGAATACTGTAATTGTTGTTACCGCAATGCAATTCTCACACAATATGATTACTGGGAATTAAAACGTTTTTGAAAGTTTCTATTATATATCTTTTCGTGTCAAGTATTATTAACGTTACTTTCCTATTCATCCCTCTAATATTATGCATCAGAACTAATTGCGATTCACCTGTAACCGGAAGTGGCAGTTATTTATTTTATATCATATTATCATCTTGTGTGTGTGTCGCTAAATTAAACATTTTTCCAGAAAATAAAGTGTACAGAAGTTTAACTGATTCGTTATAGATGTTTGTAATAAAATCGGGCTTATGTATAATGTATCTCAGTGACTTTAGTTGAAATGGTCATGAAATGAAAATGAAGTTTAATTGTGATTAATTTAAAGTTAATAATTTTTTCCTGTCAATATTTGATTCAAATGGTACTACAACAGATAAATGAAAAAGAAACTGTAGAGCATAATTGGAGCTCCAAACGCATGCTGGTTTTATAACGACCAATTACCGGTAATAAATTGGCATGTTTATACTTGAAACTCTGTCAAATAGTGACGAGGACTAACAAGTTTCAAAGTGTATTTTTTTATTTTTGGTAAGTAGTCGGACTGCATAATCTGTCGACTACATTCTCTACTATACGTGCACTGCGCTTTTGAATGGTAAAACATGTGAAAGCTACACGGGGACTTGGCATAATAGACATTTGCTTATTTATATTCCAACCATATGCATTTTTACGATCAAGAAGAAACATGCCAGCAGAGAATGAGGTATTTGACTCTAAATATGCAATGCAAGCATATACATATCTTGTATTCCTAAAAGTTATGTTTCAGGTAGTACGCTTACATATTTGCTCGATTTTTCCTAGAAGTGTAGAAAGGTGAAGTTCGAGTTTTCCTCTTTTCGATTTTATCTTCTATATAAAAAATTGCGTTTGCTGCGCTGCGGCTTCAACGTACATACATCGCCCTCTGCATACAAGATTTTTAAGAGAAAAACAAATCTAGTATTCAAAATAACTTTTCATCTCAGTTACAGTTTTCTCCCTCTTAATAAATAAATAAACTCAACACTAATGAAAAGCTTATTGCAGCTTATTGTTTCATTATATATATATATCCTACGTGGTGATGATTCATGATTAAACATGGCATATTTGTTCGACATACATAGCGGAGGATATATCCAGTGTAATTGGGTTTGCGATCGGCCAGTTAGCCGTACGTATGACACCAAACTTGAATCGTAAAGTAGTGAGCTCGCTTAACCGTACCATGTGGATTTTTTCTTGTAATTTAAATTAAATTCAAAATTACAAGCATACACTGCTGGCATGTGTTCCGAATTTGCCAGGTTTATTGATTACTTGTTTTTTTGAGAGGGTATTAATCGATTGAGTACTTCGAAAGTCATTTTTCTTAGAGGCTACTTTGATACATTTCATCTTGGTAGGGTTGTCTCTGAGGTAACACTTATTAAGTAATTCGCACTTAAGAAGTCTCTCTTAAGTAAAGATACCATGACAATACATTCTGAACCTTATACTGATGAATTTAATACTTTAAATTGTTTAGGTAGATATGTAAAAGTAATCACTGTCGTGTCAGTAATTACCCAATATTAAATCAACACAGCTTAATACAATGTGGTCAACGATAATAACGTTGTGTATTGTGGAAAATATTTTAAACAATTTAAACGTCGTGGCGTGTATCAATTGTGGTTCAACAAAACCTTTCGGCCTCGAAGATATATTTCTGCAAAATTTAATGCCTTGAAGCTCTCTGCGGAGGGGGAAATGTGCACTGTTTGAAATTAATGCAAAATTTACGAAGACAAACTTTCTCAGTAAAAATATCCATATAAATCAATCATACCAAGATACGTTCAAAACGACATTTGAATTTATTAAGAAAAGAATCCTCTGGCGTGTCTTGCAACAATAGTTTTGGCAACATGAATTTAAACGAATTGTGGATTTTTAATAAATCATTAATACATCTTTAAAGAGGTAAAACTCGACCAGTTAAAATCAATTTCCGGATTTTATCCGAAGCTGCTTGTTTTGTTGTAGCTAAGAACAAAACTCAATGTGTAAAAGTAAATGAGCGTAGTGGTGTCCATTTTGATTCAAACGTTTAAGACAATAGGCAATGATTAGCATACTCATCAGTATAGGTCTACTACAGTTTACCTTTCTGGTTGCATGCTTTTTTGTCTTTTACTTACCTCACTTATACTTTAGGGTAGAGCGCTATAACAGTTTAATTTTACGTTTAGCATAAATGAGTAAAGGTCAATAGTTCAATAAGGAGACTGTGGTCTTTTACATAAGGAAGGCGTGAAGACTTTCCGAAAACAGTATAATCGAAAAAATTTAGGAACGACGAGATTTCTAAGGACAATTAAGAGAGAAATAACAGTAGACAGAATAAGAAATAACGCATTCAGAGCAAAGTTGAGAATAAAACCAATGCAGAAATAAATGAAGACCCATAAAAAAATTAAGATTGACAAAACATATGTAGAGGAGATTGGGGAGACAATGGACACATTTTAAATCAGGACTTGTATCATTACAAATTCAGACAGACTCTGTTAATATTTTATAATTAATAATAAAATATGGTTTTGTCAAATGTGGATATCTAGCACTGAGATTATGAACATATTGTAGAGACATTTTTATTATGGCTTCACAGAACGTGACAAGTGCAGATTTACCAAAAAGAACATCTATTTGGAAAAATATTGCGCTTTAAAGAACACGCATTTTGTGATAAATGGCGTTCCAAAAACACTTGCAATAATATATACGCCTGTCGAAACACATGCAGGAGATTTTTCTTCGTCTGAGTTAAAACAAAAGCTATCACCTGATGTCTATAAATATTCCTTCAGATTCAGCACCTGAAAACACTTTTTTTGGCCTCCTTTCTTTTCTTTTTAGGCAACTTTCTAACTTAGCTTTCTTTTAACCTGTAATAGAAGCTTTTCGAAAATGTCAGTCGCAATCATATATCGTCCTCTTTCGCTTCCTCGGTTACTCTTCTCTTTTCTTGTGGCTGCCTTTAGGAAGGATTGTATCTTCTATGGCAATAAAAGAGTCGTATTTTCAATTTTCTTTAAACTTGTGTAAATAATCTAAGCTTACATCTTTTCAAAGTGAAGTTTCTACCGTGGATGTCCGATGAAAATTTTCAAGTGTTTCAAGAGGTTCCTTAAAACATTGCAGCATATAATCAGCAATAAAAATTACAGTTTCAGTGTCTTTATTAACTAGTAATAAGAAAAACGCAAAAATAGTGCAGTGCATTTAAATCCCGAGTAGCATCTCTATTCTATTCCCATAAGCGGAAAATCGTGGATTTCATCTGAACGGATCATCCAGGCATCAACCACTTGGGTAGAAGACGCCTTTAATGGATAGAAGACGCGTTCCAGTGGGTGCAGTTTATTGGACATGTAGAGTGGAAAAGTTAAAATGATAATATCATTTGCTCCATAACAATGCAATAATTAACAGGACCTTATTATTTTGATTTCATTGATCATGTTTAACAAAGTTTTCTAAAACTTAAGTAGTAAGTTTTTATAATTATGCAACCGCTAGGATTAACTAAGCCTAACCGACCTTGATCGGTTATGCCTCTCATCACTCTACTAGCATCAAATAGCTATCAAGGAAAACTCCATACAGACGATTCCTACTTTTGGGACGAGTTCACCTCTTTCTTAGACGTTACTTGAACCATTTGGTGTTCTCGCTTTTTTCTTTACGATTTTCTGAACTAGTTGAACGGTCGTCATTCGAATGTAGATGTATAAGTAAAAATAGATTATCTAATTTAATTTTATATCAGAAACTATTATAGCTTATCGAAATTGAAAATTCATTCTACTGTGAAAAAATGTCGGGTTTATCTTGAAAAGCTTTCACGCTCCTTCTATAAAGGCTCGTCATTGTAGCGAGACTAATAGGCTCTGACTTTTTGATCGACAACTCCAGATGTCCTATTTCGTAGGAATCACCAAAGATATTTTTTCGCATATTGGTAACTTGCACGTCTTACTAATTTAGGCATTAGCCTATAAAACATGGCAGAACATCTTAACAAATAACCTTGAAAGACAGTTTCTATATCAGCAGTAAAGATTTGCGCTTTACAAATATTGCGCTATAATTTTTCATTTCGTAAACGCTACAGAAGTTTCCAAAAATATTTCTCCACCTCAGTAAATAAACATTCAGTCCATATTAGGGAAACAGATTTATGACCCTAATCAATCTAGGATTTCGGCTGTGTATGCTGAAAATTAATACATACAGCATCGCGCCAAGATAAACATTGCGAATCTAGAAAAGCCAGGAAAAGGAGAAGACACAACAGAAACGAAAAAATAATAACGGTGATAGATGATTTTCTTTTTCACCGTGTGCCCCGAAGGCGTCACGTCGTTGCTTAGCAACCGGGCAGCTCCCGCTCTAACTCGTGCGATGATCGCATACCGTAGCAGCGCAAGCCCATGCAAACGTCAGTACTGAACGCATAGCCGGATTTGATTGTCGTGTCGGTATCAGTACTCGTCATTTGCGATTACAGACCACTTTCACATACAATACAATAGTATTTACTATATTCGTTTTATCTATATACGTCAGATAAGTATCGTATTTTGCGATTCACTAGCAAACGCTCACGGGTCAGGAATTCAATGTTCGCCGATAGATTGCACGTGATTTGAAAAGGCGAGGATTTTTCAGTGTTTTTGATTTCCCGGTTAGGGAAAGAGCGTCTTTGTGTTTCACAATTTATTCTAAAATCTTGATATTCTACAGGATTTTTATTTTGACGACTTTTTTGTGTTTATCCATTTTCAAAGACTGATACATATACCTACAAATATTTTTGTGCAGCACATTGTTTACATACTTTAAAGGTAAGATATATTTTTCACTTTCAAGATATCGGTTATTGTTATTGTTTGACATTTTAAAGTAATTTTAATACAACGATTTGTTGTAGCTAATTTTTCCACAAACTGTATTGATTATTTTAAAATAAAAATACGGAGACCCTGAATAATAATTAAAATTGATATCAAAAAATCCCCATTTCGTTAATAGTATTGATTGTTATCATTAATTAATCATTTGAAAATACAATACCTACGGTCACATACCAACCTGTTGATAACCTATTTTTTTGAATATTTGTGCATATGTACAACTATCAAAAGTAGCCTTTCAGAAGATATGCAGTACTAACGTTTGTATCTTGATATTTCTTACGTACGTAACGTTAATCAATCCTGAAAGTCTTATAAAGGAATTATCAAATTAGATCTGTATTTTGATAATTCGTTTAAAAGAATAGCAAATTACGGTTTTTTAAACTAATAATACTAGCTATAAATCAAATTTTATGTGCGCTTATATATAGCAAATACCTTATATCAAGTTGTACATAATACCAGCGATGAGTTGTTGACTCTCACATCGCGATTTACCTATCTACTTTATTTCCATTCATTCAGATAAAGATAATTCTCTTCCTGAAAAGAGAATTATTATAAAATAGTCTTCCTAATATATTTTTATTTTTTAGCACAGATAATGTATATGTAAATCATTGCCAAATTCAAAATACTAAAAACGTCTGACGTATTTTCCGTATTTTCAGATCATATTAAAGTTGGCAAATTCTAATAATTTGCTCACAAAATTGTGTTAACCGCACATTTTTTGGATGCAGCCCAAATTAACTATTCAACTGAAAAAGAAATTTCCTGGGGCAGAAACTTTGCTACATTTACGATGTGTATATTGATAGTGCCAAAATGAATAAATTATATACATCTTTTACATTTTACTGTTTACTTTGCTTTTTCTATTTACTTATTTAAAGCCTACATTTTTGCGGTCCCGTTTCAAAAAATGAAAAAAAAGTAAATACAATCGAGAAAAATTTCCATTGATATACTGATTTGTGTCGAACGAACATGTTGATTCGTAATATTTGGAAGAGATCAGTAATGTAAATGTGATTTAATGTGATAGCAATTCAGGTATATACACATATACATATGTATATAACAGGAAATAAGTATGTCTGATGAGAAAGTATGAAGTATTTAGCAAGAGGAATAAAACAAATTTGCACGAAGTTTAAGCAAGAAAATAAAATCAGAAAATTGTTTTGTTAAACATTATTTCCAAAGCAAGTAGAGTGACAAAAATATGCAGTTGTCTGGCGACTCTCTGTTTAAGAAGGTTACGTTTTGGAGCAAAATATTTTACCACAATTGTCAGTTATTAAATATGTAAAACCAATTTTATATTTTCTCAATATTTCGTAATTTGTTAATTACTTCATCAGAAGAATATTACAACAACAATTATGTACAAGTTAGTAATTTAATTATTTAATAACTGACAGGCCGACATTCCGAATAATTTCAATATTATTAAAGAAGTACGGTCGAAAATTAAATACTTTTAAATACATATTCCAATATATATATTCGACAAATTAAATAACATTGAGTTGTTGAGTAAAAATCGTTTACTTTCTAGAAGCAATCGAGAGGTTCAGGAAGTGCTGCAATCTCAACATTTCACTTTTGAGCTCCTTCTGAACGTACTCATTAATTATTACTACTCGCATATATCTTTTGTAGTTGAAACTAATGTAAAATTAGGTCATTGCGTCTATTTATCCGTACGGAAGCATTTTGTGTTTTCAAAAAAACAAATTAAACCAAACACAATGCCGTATTGTGTGATAAATGCAAAGTGTAATTTTCTGAGTATCAGAATTCTGTAAACACTAGTTTTGGGTAATATAGATTTCTCAGATAACTGTTTAACACTTTTATCTTCAAGTTAAAAATAAATCGCAAATAAGATCTATAGGCTGTGACATACAATATCGCTTACTGTTTTTATAGATACAGGTAATGTTTAGAAAAAAACGACTGTTTAGTATTTCAATCATTAAGGCACAATTTTATATTTATGGTCGTATACACTATGACATTACTTTGGTTTAAATTTATTTTTGAAAAAACAAAATGCTTCTTTACAGACAAACAGAAATGAATTTGTTCAAGACAAGCTCAATACTGAGATGTTGAGTCAGCAACACTTCCACAACTTCAAACTAGGTATGACCATCTGGCCCACATCTAACGGGAAAATGTATTATCTAATAAACGCCTTGCGAGAAATAATCGCCTAATGCATATCTGAAATTTAAACTTATCAATGTACATAAATAAATGAGATTCTTTATCTGGGCCAAAAATACTTTTCAAAATATGTCCCTCAATATCACTCAACCCATGTTCCCATTTGAAAATGTTGAAAGCGTAGTTCTTAAGCTATGTTCCCCTAAGAATAAAAGTTAGCGTGTTATGACATTTTTGTATAAGGTATGTCTTTCAAGAGTTATTCAGGATGTTTCGTTTTAAATGGAATACCCTAATACCTTATCTCCTATTCAAGTATATTATTTTGCGTTTATTTTTTTGGAAAAATAAATAAACAAAACAGTTTATAAATAGAAGTAAAATATTTTGTATTTTTATCTGTGATGTATCATCATAAGGAGATTATTATTAGTAATATAAAAAATGAAAATATCAACTAACTGATACGCCGTGCATTTAACAAACACACGATTTACAAAGTATCTAATGGCGAAAATAAACATAATATCAATGAAAAAAGGCATTTTGTGAACTGAATGATATTCGTCAAAATTGTGTGTTCAGGATTGTTCTCGTACTAGCATTTGTACTATAAAAATTGCATCCAAAAAGTGACGTATTTTTAATTTTGTATTCGCAAAATTATTTCGTAATAAAAATATAATTAAAATTACTCAGCATTAACATTTAAGGAAAGCGGAGCATTACTAATCGATACATAGCTGACCCTGAATGGATGTTTTGGAGGATATTGCAACACCCTACATACTAGTTAAATACCGACATAAAATTTGCAGGTTTAAAGAATCGAATACAATATTTCAAGTCCAAATTGATGATTGTGTTTTAAAGTAAAATTTAAAAATAATAGTATTTTTATGTTAACTTATTAATATATGTATTTTTTGACCTTTATGTACTTATCTTTTATTTCCTGATTTATTTCCACTTAGAGGTCAATAAAACAATAAATAATTAAATACCAATTTATTCCATAACATATAATAATATGTTTTCGTTAAATAACTTCTTCGGTGGAAGAAATTGACATTTAATATGTGTCAAATTACTAATAATATAAATATAAATTGCCATGCCTATCAACAAAATTAATTAAAACAAAGAATTCATTGATATATCGAATTTTAATTATATTCACAAGTAATAATGAAGGAATAATAATTTAATACAACATTAGAAATTGAAATGATTTGAATTATTCGTATATCAATCTATTTTTTGTCAAGCTCTAACAATTCTGTTCAAGGACTAGGGAAAAACATGGCAAAAAAACCTAGTCAAGAGCTTAAAATTAATAAAATTCATGCGTGAATTAAATTATTGTAAATAACGCTTAAATTATCAATATCCGTTCTAAAATTTACCGCGTTTTCATCTTTCTTAATGTATATCATTTCGTAAATTAATCTTTTTTTATAATTATTTTCCTTTTTTAAAATTTTGGTGTTTTGAAAATCAAAATTATGTCGTCTATCTTTAGAGTGCTTAGATAAAGCAGTTTCAGCGGTGACGTTATGTGTAACAGTGTATTGATGGTTATAAATTCGTTTCTTTAAATATTGTTTGGTTTGTCCGATATAACATTTATTACAATCTTTGCAATCCAATTTATAAACGACATTACTTTGATTATCATGTTTAATGGGTGTTTTTAAATTTGTGAATAAATGTCTATTGTTGGTAGGTATGAAAGTTATGTGAATGTCTGATTTTTTTAATTCGTGTTTTATTGTGTCGCTTAAATTGTTTATATATGGTATAGTGTGGTATATGTTATTATTTGATTTTGTACCTGTGTTATATATTTTATTTATTCTTTTTGTGATTAATTTATTGTAAAACTCTTTAGGATAACTATTTTTTTCTAGTATTGTTTTTACTTTGCTTAAATTTTCTTTTCTAAAATCAGGGTGAGCTAATTTAATAGCCTGATCTACTAAACTGTTAATTACGCTTTTTTTAAAATTTACCGAAGTGTTTGAAAAATAGTTTAAATGCCTACTACTACTAGTGTCTTTAATGTACCAGTTTGTTTTTATTTGTGTGTTTTCATGTAGTATCTTTACATTTAAAAAGTTTATAGAATTTTGATTTTCTCTTTCAAAAGTAAATTTTAACCTATCATGATATGTGTTAAATGTGTGTAGAACATGTTCAATTTTATCATTTGGTATGCAGCATATACAATCATCTACATACCGCTTATAAAATTGCACATGACAGTTTAGTTTGTCAAGTGAGACCTGCTCTAAGTCCTCCATTACTAAATTTGCTATAACAGCAGATAATGGAGAACCCATTGCTGTACCGAATATTTGTTTATATATTGTGTCATTGTACTGAAAATATGTAGAATTTAAGCAAAGTTTTGCAGCCAACATGAATTCATTTTTTGGTAAATTTGTATAATTTTGAATTAAATTCCATTTTTTGTTTATAATGTTTAATGCCAAATCTGTAGGAACATTTGTGAATAAAGATACAACGTCTAAACTGATAATTTCATGATTACACGGTACGGATTTTTTGTTAATGAAATTAACAAATTCCCACGAATTTTTTACATGATACTCTGTATTTCCTACAACATTACTGAGAATTTTGGATAAAAATTTTGATAAATTGTATGTTGGTGATTGTATACAATTTACAATCGGCCTTAAAGGAATATCAGTTTTATGAATTTTAGGGACGCCATAAATTCGCGGAGTTATCGAATTATATATTTTTAAATGTTTAGCTACGGATTCGTCTATATAATTGCTATTTAACCAACTAGTGATTAATTGGTTATTTTCACTTTGAATTTTGTTAGTCGGGTCTTTTTGTAATGTAATGTAAGTGTTTTGATCGTTTAATAATGAATGCATTTTGGCTGCGTAATCTTTTTTGTACATTATTATACTTTTTTCTCCTTTGTCTGCTTTAGTTATTATAATATCTCGGTTATTACTTAAAAACTTTTTTGTTTCCTTTAACATACGATTTAAATCAGTATCTTTGTGTTTGTTATTACGTCTGTTTTTGTAATTAGTTATGATGTTTACTAATTTGTTACGTAATGTGTTTTGCTTGTTCGGTACTACAGAATTTTGAATAATGTATTCTATATTACAAATTAAATCATCTAAAGGTATGTGGTTAACATCTACTGAGAATTTAGGGCCTAAACTAATAATTAACTTTACATTTTCCGGAATTATTATATCTGTTAAATTTATTATCCAATCTTCTTGTAAAATTGGATAATAATTCTTGTTATTTTCTTTTAAAAGATTTTCTATCTTTTTAATATTACTATTTTTTATTTTATTAAAATTTCTTTGAAAATCTAAATTTACTTTTTCAAAAAACTCACCGTAATCATGAGATGATTTTAGAAAAGAAAATTTAAGCAAAGTAAAAACAATACTAGAAAAAAATAGTTATCCTAAAGAGTTTTACAATAAATTAATCACAAAAAGAATAAATAAAATATATAACACAGGTACAAAATCAAATAATAACATATACCACACTATACCATATATAAACAATTTAAGCGACACAATAAAACACGAATTAAAAAAATCAGACATTCACATAACTTTCATACCTACCAACAATAGACATTTATTCACAAATTTAAAAACACCCATTAAACATGATAATCAAAGTAATGTCGTTTATAAATTGGATTGCAAAGATTGTAATAAATGTTATATCGGACAAACCAAACAATATTTAAAGAAACGAATTTATAACCATCAATACACTGTTACACATAACGTCACCGCTGAAACTGCTTTATCTAAGCACTCTAAAGATAGACGACATAATTTTGATTTTCAAAACACTAAAATTTTAAAAAAAGGAAAATAATTATAAAAAAAGATTAATTTACGAAATGATATACATTAAGAAAGATGAAAACGCGGTAAATTTTAGAACGGATATTGATAATTTAAGCGTTATTTACAATAATTTAATTCACGCATGAATTTTATTAATTTTAAGCTCTTGACTAGGTTTTTTTTTGCCATGTTTTTCCCTAGTCCTTGAACAGAATTGTTAGAGCTTGACAAAAAATAGATTGATATACGAATAATTCAAATCATTTCAATTTCTAATGTTGTATTAAATTATTATTCCTTCATTATTACTTGTGAATATAATTAAAATTCGATATATCAATGAATTCTTTGTTTTAATTAATTTTGTTGATAGGCATGGCAATTTATATTTATATTATTAGTAATTTGACACATATTAAATGTCAATTTCTTCCACCGAAGAAGTTATTTAACGAAAACATATTATTATATGTTATGGAATAAATTGGTATTTAATTATTTATTGTTTTATTGACCTCTAAGTGGAAATAAATCAGGAAATAAAAGATGTTAACTTATTTAAACCTAGTTAAGATATGTATGTAGTTGGATTTATTTACGTTTCGGATATTTTTCGTTTTTAGAACCTTAGTTTTGAAATGCTTTGACATTATGATTATGACGCATTAAATATGCCTGATACCTGAAATAGGTATGAATGTAATACAAAATTTTTATTCGAGGTGGCAGTTCTGAAGATGAAAAAAAGTCTGCAACTCAAATAATTATGTTAATTAGATTGTTTATCTAAAAGCCAACAAGTTATAAACCGTTTCCACAAATAAATAATAAAATGCTACATATTAATTATGTGAGAAATTATAAACCAAAGGAAATATAACACTTTAATATAGGTTTTCCGTTCTAAATTGATTAATTAAAGCATACACTCAAGCATGACGAATACGTACGAGTCCTGTAATTACAGATATTAATTTTTAAAAATACATTATTGAATATGGTTCCAATTTCATCCTAATATATCCGGCAACACATTTCTAGTTAAAAACAATGGAAACGTAACTGAAAGCTAGTAAATATGTTTGTAAATATTTGGCAGCATATGGTTCGATTTGGACGCAGTTGTTCAACCCAGTTATCGCTGAATTTATTGCCCGTGCATCGATACTTATTCGTATAGCATTGGTTAATTCCCGGATTTTTACTTTGTCATTTGAATTATTTACTCGCAATGTTTAAAAATGATCATGTTTGATGTTTTCGCAAATATAATAATAATAATAATAATACAAAGCTGATTAGTTGGAAGTACATATGTTCATATTAGCATATCGATTATATTCAAGAAGATTCTTAGATAGAAACCAATAGATTTGAAATGACCGAAATGTTCGCAATTACTGTTATCGTATTTGCAATTTGCAATGTATACGAGTATATGTTTGTGGTGTTTTATTTTGTGTAAGAAATTCAAAATATTTGTATTAGTATGTACACAACTTACAGTACAATATACCAAGTACATATGATAATAATACAGTTTTAAGTGGCTTTGATTATACCCAGATATAAAGATAAAATTCTCAACACATGATTTGTCCTTACAAAGGTATAGTTAATACTAGTTGTCAACAAACACCGAGATTATCTTTTCTTTTCGTCGTTTTCCGGACAAAAGCGAACATAATATGTACTTACTATAGCGGTAGGACATTGTGTGATATCTAAATTTTCTGATTCATTGTTAGAGTTGGATTGCCTCAGTTTATCTAAACAGATCTGTGAAATAAATCTTTCTGCCAAATGCAGCTATTGTACGAGTATAATTATTCGGATAAAAATACAAAGAAAGTAATAGTTCTTAGTTAATTTGCTAAAATATTAACCAGTTGTTTTCTACTGGCAATGAGTAGGATGTTCCATTGGTCATATTTCTCATTTACAAATTATATTATTTATCGTGGACAGTAATTACAATCAGCTGATACACGCTAAACTCCATACGTAATACATAATTATATATATATATATGTATATAGCAACACGTACAATATGTACGCATAATACATTCTCGCATATTTTGAAAGCGACCTTGAAATTTCAAAAACATATAACTGGAATTTTTTTCGACTACGACTCTATTAAAACCAGAATTAATTCGACTGTGTAAGGATCGATTCTGTTGATGATAAAATTACTATTCCATCGTTGTACTGCGGTCAATGTTAGCTCCTGATTGCAACTATTCCAAAATAATAAAAGAGTGTCCGCATTTTAGTGGATTTTATTGTTCACTTTTGATTTGAGTGTGACATAAATCATTTCAATTTTTTATTAGCTCAAATCAATCACAGTTTGCTGGGAGAGTTTATTTGTTGAAATTATGTGATAGGTTGCTGGATTCAGTCGATAATCCTATGCAGCTTTGGAAACACATATACAGCTAGTTGGGAATCTACTTTGCTCTTTCTATGTTGGAGCTTCTGTTTGGGATCGTAGAATTTTCATATCGTAATATTCTAATATTTTATTCAAATATACATATTTAAAACTTTCATGGTATCGCAGAACTTTTAGATTAACTTTGTTTGTTCGAGATACATACTTACTATTTATAGTTACTATTTAATAGTAAATTTACAAGTAGATTGTATGGTAAAAAACAGAAACCTAAGTTAACCTAATTTATTCTTAATTCTATGCCGTGGGAAGACAGCAGTTCACATTGCATTATGACTCATTAAAATTTATGTATAAATTCCAATCTATAAATGCATGAATAAAACACGATGATTAATATAAAAATGCTTTCACACACTTATTGTTTTTATTTGTTCCTAACATTACATCATTATCATCACAAATAAATTAACTACGTGAACAATTTCTAGCACCTATATAACATTATTGGAAAACATAAAATGCAAACCCACATATTTTGTACGCACGGCTGAAATAAATAAATAAAGATGAAATTATGTCCAGTAGGAAACACATTATTGTGTAGTGATGTCATAAGAATAGAAATGAAAATAACTATTACTTTAAATCAATTTTAATTAATGTAGTGAAACGCGCCTAGTTTATTCAATAATCAATACTTCTATTTTCTCTCCTTATGTCAACATTGTGCTTACCTTGAAAATCGCGTTAAAAATATGATAGATATTACATATATACAACGTATATGTGTATATTTGTAATTATGAATGAAGTAGTGAGTCACTAACCTACATATTCCAACGCGCGTGTTCTTAAGATTCTTCTATAAATTCTTAGATAGTTAAATTCAAATTGACTCATTTGAGTTCTAGGAAACTGTGAATCCAAATCATTAAATACCGGAAATTGTATATCAAATTGGTTAAAGTAATAATAAATAACTAATAATGGCTGGACCGATTAAGGTGTTCTATGAATATACATCCCACGGACAAGATTAAAGTGATAATTGGCGAGGGTCTGAATAACGATTACGTCAGAAAGACATGTGAATTCATTTTTCATGCAACCGGAATAAACATAGCACTGATCACAAGCAAAGAAAAACCGAAGGTGACCCGGAATAGGGCTGGTAGACCAGAGACGGGAAAAGTGGTAGTTAGATGTGGCGGTTCCACGTATGCAGATCTTTTAAGGACTGTCAAGGAAAGAGTCGATCCAGAGGAAGTGGGAGTCAAAGTCAAGGCAATAAAAAAGACAGTTAAGGGGGACCTAATGTTGGAAGTTGACGGAGATCTGAGAAAGGCCCATGACCTCAAGCAAGCTATCAGTAATAAAATCAGCAATGAGGTCAACATAGCAAATAGGTTAGTGACAGTCCATGTAATGGATATTGATGCAGCCACGACAAGAGAGGAGGTAGAAGAGGCTATGAGAAGAATGGGGATCCAAGACGAAAAGCAGCAAACAACATTAGTTAAATCTATGAGGCCCAGCTGGGACGGCAACCAAATCGCGATGGTACAGGTGAACAGAGCGAAAGCCAACCTTCTGGTAAAGGCGGGCAGGATCAAAATCGGCTGGGTGAACTGCAGGGTCCGGGAGAGAGTAGCAGTAACCAGGTGCTACAAATGTCTAGAGTTTGGTCATATGGGGAAGGAATGCAAGGGACCAGATCGTTCTGATTTATGTGTAAATTGCCATCAACCCGGGCACAAAGCCAAGGAATGTAAAGGGCGCCACTACTGCCTCACTTGTAAATCAGATGAGCATAGATCCGATACAACCAGGTGTCCCAGATTTAGGGAGTTGATTAAGATGCAGGGGAGAGTGAGCCGACAGCCCGACAGAAGGAAGCAAACATCATCACAATGATTAGAATCCTACAGACTAATTTGGGACGGAGAAGGATGGCCCACGACATGGTCCATGCAACGGTATACGAGAAGATGGTAGACATTATCGTGATAGGCGAACCCAATAAGAAAATAGCGAAATCCCAGGGCTACTTGACTGACAACGATGTGAATGTGGCCATATACATCAAGAACAGAGACGTGGGAATTGTCTCCCACGACAGTGGAGAGGGGTATATCTGCGTAAGGTGGGAGGATTGGAGTTTATACGGATGCTACCTCTCACCAAATATTCCGCACGAGGAATACAGGGCCCGCATCGATAGAATAATGCAAAATGTTAAGACCAGTGGCACGAACGCTATCGTAGCAGGAGATTTTAATGCTAAATCCCCCTTATGGGGGTCCCCCTTGACGGACAGGAGAGGGGAATATCTTATGGAGTGGGCGGCGCAGCTGAATTTAAGCGTCTCTAACAAAGGTGACACGCCCACATTTCAGAGGGGAAACAGCAGTTCGTTCATAGATATCACGTGGGTTACGGAGGGTATGACAGGACGAGTATCAGAATGGGAAGTGCTGCTCGGTGAAGCATATACCGATCATCACCACATATATTTCGAAGTGGGTCAAAATATAAATAAAACGGAAAGAGTGATAGGAACGCACCGACTACTGCAGAAGCAAAGATTCACCCAAGGGTTGAAGGAGTATTTCGGGAGGAGGCACAGGACGTATCCCCGGGCGACTTTATCAGAACAGTGACAAAAATCAATAGAGATTGCACAACGTCTATATACAGATCCGCTCGTACAATGCCATATTGGTTCGACGAAGAGATCCAGACGATGAGGATAGAATGCAACAAACTCAGACGCAGGTGGACTAGGAAGAACGGAAAAAGGGATTCTGGAACAGCACCTATAGTAGAAGAGGCGACATATAGGCTAGCAAAAAAGAGATTAAAGAAAAAAATACTGGAATCGAAGAGGAGGCACTGGAGGAAGCTGCTCGAGGATCTCGATAATGATATATGGGGAGACGGATATAGGATAGCCCTGCGCCACCTAAATAAACTACAGCCTCCGTATAATCCAACTACCGAGAGAAAGATAGAAATAATCAAAGATCTTTTCGCTATTAACAATGATGTCCCCAATAGAAACAAGTTTAAGGAGGAGGAAGTGGTACCTTTCTCGGGGAGGAGCTGTCCGATGCCATCGGGGGAATAAAATCGGGTAGGGCCCCTGGACCTGACCGTCTATCAGCGGAAGCTGTAAAGGCCATGGTGGATACTATACCGGATGTGGTGTTGGGCGTTCTAAATGTTTTGCTGTCACAACAACGATTCCCAGAGAAATGGAAGGAAGCGACAGTGGTGTTGTTGTGGAAGGGAAAGGTGATGAATGAGGCATCAGGCTACAGGCCAATCTGCTTATTAAGTGTTCTAGGCAAGCTATATGAACGACTAATTAAAACGAGACTGGAGAAAGAAATAGAGAGAGGCGGAGGTCTTTCGCAGAGACAGTTCGGCTTCACAAAGGGAAGATCTACGACTCACGCAATTGGATCTGTGCTGGAAATAGTGAGAGGCACACATGAAAAGTGGGTAGCGGCGATTGCCTTGGACATAAGGAACGCATTCAACACGGCGTCTTGGAGTGTAATTATGAGGGAATTGACAAGAAGAAACATTCCACTATATCTTAGGAATATTATTAGAGACTATCTTAGTTGCAGAACGATTACACTGAATAGAGAAACCAAAATGTATATGGAGGCCGGGGTACCCCAGGGTTCAGTGTTGGGGCCCCTATTATGGAATGTTTTGTATGACGGTGTCCTTGACCTGGAGTGGCCGCATGGGGTCACGGCTATTGCCTATGCAGACGATCTACTGGTCATGGTGGAAGCGGAGGACACGAGGGACCTCATGTTCAAGGCGGATGTCGCACTAGAGAAGATATCTATTTGGATGGAGGAAAATGGACTACACATAGCCCCTCAAAAGTCGGAGGCAGTAATGCTGAAAGGGCCTCGAACAAAGAAAAATATCCGATTCAAACTGCTCGGGAGAGAGATTTGTCCTAAAGAAAAACTGAAGTACCTCGGGATGGTGCTGGACCGCGGGCTGACCTTTGGTCCGCATGTTAAGTATGTGACAGAAAAAGCCGAAACCACGTTATCTGCCTTACTGAAGATCCTTCCGAATGTCAGAGGCCCGGGGAGTAAAAAACGTGAACTCCTGTACGCTGTTATACAGTCTCATATCTTATATGCAATACCAGTGTGGTCTAGCGCACTGAGAATCAGAAAGCACAAAATCGCCGTGGAGAGGACACAGCGCAGGACGTTACTGAGGGTGATTAGTGGCTACAGGACGATCTCGGCAGCTGCCACACAGGTCATAGCAGGAATTCCACCTATAGCACTGCTAGCAGAGGAACAGAAGAGAAACTTTTCGAGTAAAAACAGGGAAAATGCTTTAACTAAAGCACAGCAGCGAGATATTACCATAAAGAGATGGCAACGACTATGGCATGAGGAGAAAACAGTGGCGTTATGGACAAGGACCCTGATCCCCGACATCGCACGGTGGGTTCAGTGTAAATTTCGAAGGGCGGATTTCTACCTCACCCAATTTTTGTCAGGGCATGGTTACTTTGGAGCTTACCTTAAACGATTTGCACTGTCGGAGCAGGACTTATGCCCCTACTGCGGAGATACGGACACGGCGAGGCATGCCGTACTGGACTGTAGCAGATGGTACAGAGAGGATGGACCTGGAGGGAAGTCTGGACACTAGGGTGTCTGTAGAAAACATAATAGAGGTAATGACAGAAAACGAGTCAAGTTGGTGGCTTGTAAGAAATTTTATAGCACTGGTAATTAGCACCAGAGAAGCGGAACAAAGAACGAAACAGAGACGCAGTTAATTAAATAACACCCGAACTCCTAATCCTCTTAGAGGGAGGGGAGAGGTAGGGGAATGACCAGGAACAGACACCCTTTTCACCCCTGATGATATGTCGAAATAGATGGTACCAGGGATGAAAGATCAAGGGGAGTATTCAGAAGGGCCTCTTGTTGGGAGGTGCGCCTCCCCAACGTCCTGAAAAAAAAAAAAAAAAAAAAAAACTAATAATGGCATTGAATTTTATCTCTATGTAATTTTTTATTTAGTTATTATTAAGATTTAACTCAATTGATGAAAAAATATTTTTATATTATTTATTGTTTATTACTGTACTATATCTTATCTAGCTATTCGGCAGTTTGTAAGAAATAATTATAGTTGAATAAATACACCTTATTTATAGTACAATATTATTTGTTTGGAGAGATTTCTCATAATCTTTCTCAGTTCCTTAATAATTTCATATTATTGAGCAGATTCCGAACCGTGATTAAAATAATGCTTTCAGCTGAAGTCACGCTCGTTTACTTCTTTGATGACTGTATGTGTGTATATGTGTATCAACACGTGTATTACAGAAAATTCTTGCGAAAATTCGAACAAGATTGTTAATATCGTTAGTCGAGTTTTGTTTGCCAAATATGTAGTTATATGTTAAGCAAGACATTAAAGCCAAACATTATTTTCAAATGAGATGATTACAATTTAATTTGATGAAATAATGTGTTCACTGTAATATGTGAATATTAGATAATTCAAGCTCTATGGTAATGCATAACTCTTTGCTTTTATATTTGTTAATAATACGGGCAAAACTGGCAGTAAAATTAACATAAAAGCTAAACTAATACAAAAATGTAAGTTAGGATGTAATAACTTGTAATAACAAACCTAGAAGCAGGGCTTATTCTGAATTTATGTGAAGTTAAAATTAAATATTTTTATAAATTTGGAAGGAATGCAATAACTAAACAGAAGGTGACTAATATTACAACTAGCTAACTAAAAAGCAAGTCGATAGCCGCAACGATTAGGCGACTAGCTGACTCCGAATTTTCCGGAATGACGGTGACATTTCTCTCGGAGAATTGAAATCAGATTGACTTACCATTCGCTGTTAGAAGCAAAGTGATTAACAGAACGACATTATAAAAGGCGATATAATGCTGTCGCAAGGCCATTTGAACACAATTATACAGACACAAAAACTACACCGCGAGAATTGCAGTGATGGTAATTTACCAAGAATAGCAGCCATCTTGTTCAAGAAGTGTTCTGATAACCTAATCAAATGTTTCCAAACGCCGAATTATTAAACTTTGTCCTAAAAAATAGCAAATAAGAGTTTACCAACCGTCGCTCAATAGGCTTAACTGTGACAATTTCAAAAACAACAGAGAAAATAGTTAAAAGTAAAATCATAAAAAAACTGGCCAAGCTGAAAAAGATGGACTAGATCAGATTCTTGCTAACACGTGATTTTACACGGTGTTCCTCAATGTTCTGTACTAGACTTACTTTTATTCTTACTTTATTTGACTGATCTGCTGAAGATTTAATAGAATTGTTTGTGGATGATTCATCAATAGTTCTTAGTGCTAATTCAGCGAAGCATGCAACGCAGTGCCATGAATCATCATCTAGTTAATTAAAATAAATGGATTTCTCAAAATAATATCCAACATCTAATTAAATTTAATAATGATAAAAATTACACGGCACCACAATATCAAAATGAAGTCATTACTTGTCAGGATGAAACAACATTCTTAAATTTGAAAATGGATGCCCAGTTGTTATTGAATAGACAACTAGATTGCCTAATACCAAGTTTAAGTGAACTGTGTGGGCTCTGAGGGTAATAATAAATGGCATAGTGTTGTGAGACCAATCTGTGTTTATTAGAAACAATAGTGCACTAGTGACGTAATGGCTAGTACACTTACTTCCTAACCCGAGGTACCCTGATAGTTCTTTTCTGAATTTGGTTTTCTGTAGTTTCCCAAATTCCATGGAAAATGCAAAAAACAACAGTCTATTTATAGGCACAGTTTTAAGAATAACTTATGGCCAGCGAATGCCCCCTGTAATTGGCGCGAGGTATTGGGAAATACCTGCAATTTACAAAAAAAAAAAGATTAAATAGGTTTCTCTTTAAGATGGCATGTGTTCTTTGGAGACATTTTAAAATGTTTTCTACTTCCAGTTAAATCAGAAACAAACACAACTTCTGTTTTTTAAATGACTCCCCGTATATTTTTTACAAATTTCTATTCCATGGTGTTACGCAGCGAAATTTCGCAGTAAATCGCACGCCATTCTTCATCACACATCATATTTAAATATGCTGAAAATTTATTTAATCTACATTTTATGAAAAGCAACTTGTTAATCATCCATATTGAAGCGCAAGTATTAATATTATCTCCATTTCGTTTGACAGGAGTAATCAACATTTTTATCTTTATTTCCCGTTAACCCTTCTATGAAAATATGTATGATCATTAACTTTCCCGGTAAATCAAATAGGTGTTTAGTAATTATAGAACTAATATAACTTGTATCAGCGCAAGTACTTTTTTATCGCTAGTTTCTAGTACCAAAAATATATTGTTGTATTATTTTGCAAATAACTCCAAATATGAAATTATCCAATAAAATTAAACATTTATTTTTAAAACAAAATAAGTCAAAGTTTCTATTCAGCGAAACAGCCAACTTCAGTTAGTACAACTTGTAACATTCGTGCAATTAATTTTGAAACTGTTTCGTGTTGAATATTTCTCCATTTTCTCTGTTAGGTATTTTGTGTATTTAGAAGCTCTCTCCCGCCAGTCAAGCTTTACAGTGGATTTATAGACCGTCATTATTTTAGAAACATTAACACATTGTTGACTTTGTAAGTAAGTTCTTCGCAGCAATGTTATGTGCTTGGTTATAGTATACAAAAATAAAAACTTTGTCTATCAGTTTCACCAGATAAGGTGTATGTTCTTTAAGCATATTCTGGCAATGCCTTTTCACTTCCGCAAATAGAGCGATCCTCTTGCAATGTTTAGTGCCATAACAGTTGTGGAGATGGGTGCAACTGCAACGACTTTCTAATCCGCATTGCTTGTCAAGGTTACCGCTTTAGCTTTTGCAGTGAATTTTTGATGTATGTAAATTGTTGCTTTTTATTTGAATAATTCACAGTTTAACTAGTACATGGATAAATATTTTAGCCTTAAAAATAGGTAACACCTTCTAAATAATTACAAATTCCTGATACTATTTTTCTGCTCTAGAATTTTACAAGTGGCCGTTTTATGAAATTTCATAAATCAATCGTATTTCCGTGAGCCACAGTATAAACGTATTTACAACAAATCTGAAAAAAATGCAGTGTCCAATAAATATATAATTTTTGGAATGTTTATTCTAGCGTAAATCAACTTTCATAGGTCGTGTAAATTTTGTATTCATACTAGCTTTGTCGCTTTCGCTCTAATGAATTACGTTTAATTTCCTGACAGATAAATATTTCCTGCTAAAGGCTGTTGGTATGTAAATACTTAATTGTATGCAAACTTATTGGGTTTACTTAAAAATATCCCAATTTGATTCACAACTTTCCGCTATCATTCAGCCTATTCCAAAATTCTGTCTATCTCTAAAATATATCTGTCGGTTAGTGTAGTTATCTGATTTTACAAAAATTTGTATTCCATAATCCACGTATTATTTCATGAGTAAACTTGAGCTATGATTTTTTAAATTTCTTTTTTTTCGGAGCATAGAGGCACGCCTAGGATTGGAACTTATACTAACGTAATAAAATAGAGTTCTCCCTGGCAAAGATATATGTAATAAAATTGTGTGTACATAAAATAACGAGCAACAAAATTGTCAAAATAATATCGAACAAACCGACTTTGAAGTTACTTTACTGACTTGTTTCTCGATATTGTATCTAGAATAAAATAAATTGTGTAAAACCAAACACAAAGCATACTTCTGTACGTATAAAATATCAATTACTAATTAATTGGTATTAATTAGTAATCAATTACTAATTAATATTGTCTTCAACATAGCTTTCAACAGCTTTGAATATATTCATACAAGACTGTGTTAATCCCCAAACAGCATTCTTCCAATAATTTTCCATTATAATCATAAAAAATATGTAAATTTATGTAACTATGTGATTCCATCTACGTGGAAGACGCCATAGAACAACAAACTGTTTCTTTAGAAAAAATATTGTTTATGCTTTGTTTTTAAAGATAACTTCTAACCTTCATTTCTTCCGAAACCAAACTTGCGTGAATATTCCCTAATTAATTCTCTTGATAATAGTCATAATCTTACACGATAAATATTTTTATTATATAAATGACTAATACTTGGAAATATAATGAATATAACAGAGATACCATTTGACCTTAAGATAAGTAAGATTTACTTGAAAGCTTCAAAATATTATCGTCCGCAAAGCTATAGCGTGACAACTACCTATGTAGTTTATGCGCGTAATCGCAGCTCATTGTACCCGTTCTTTTTCTATGTTGCAAGTTGATATCTTATCACTTCAAGATTACACTAATAGAGTACAAGAGGGGGAAAAAAACGTTCATTTCCCATTGTTTCGTCGTCGACAAATGATTGCGTATAAGTGGCAGGAAGCATTTGATAATTTCATCGTGGCGCGTAGGAGTTACACGGCTGGTTACGACTTGATATCTGGTCGTTATGTACTACGATTCACGATAGAAAACAGATAAGCTGTCATGATGGGTTGTCTGTATTTTTTAGAATAGCATAAAGTATGCGGTTTGGCATTTCGTATTCTCAGCATGTACACGTTCCTTATGTATGTATATTTATGCGGTCGCATTCAATCATTACATATACAACATTGTTGTGTTTTCTCGGGGTCCGTTATACAGAGAGGAGGAGGTGTACCAAGGCCCACAATTGTCTGAATGATAAATTGAGCATTGCAAAAAAGAACATATTTTATTTGTATATTTTTTAAATTTGCATACGAATTGCCAGGTTATACGAGAGTAGCAAAACAACCGCGATGTGAAAAATATTTTGTGTCATTTTAATAATAATATATAGAAACTTTAATTTTATGTGGCACCAATAAATTTTGACTTAGAAAAATGGAAAGAAAGAGTTACAAAGTAATAAATACTGTGTATATAACCAGTCTAAAATTACTCTCAGTATATTACCTAGAGGTCCATAAAATTAATTAGGCATTAATTATTAAGTATCTGCTTTACTATTTCAAACTTTTCGCACACAAAGAACATACCAACGAATATTACTATTGTTAACTGTCTGACACTTAGAACTAAGTCAAGCATGTAATACGAATACGTAACTGAACACAGACATACTGTTGCATAACTTTTACAACGATGTCATCCACACTTGGTGTACGTGTTATATTAAGTTAATAATAATAATAAAGTTGTACTACATTTGGGGCGCCCGTTACTCGTAATTGTCTGCAATTTCACACAGAACTCTAACTGTAACTGTATAGATAATATGCAGGGATTTCGGATTGCAGGTATTTCTTTGCAGATAGGAGGTAATTCCTTCACATATTATATATTTGCTACATAACGGTGAAGAGAAAATAAATGTTACAACTTTTGCAATTTCCTGGAATACTTACTATATGGGTATATTAAAACGGTCCTCTACCTCTAAAGCTTCAAAAATGACCATTTTTATTGACCACAAACGATTTCAATTAAGCATACCGTTTAGACGGTATAATAATTCTAAGATTGTGTTTATCGGACACAATTGATATTGATCAATTCTTTTCAAAATATCAATTGATATGTCTAATAACTTAAAAAATAAAAAAAGGAAATGAAAAACATTAGTTACCTTGAAATCGATATTTAACAAATGTTTGAAAAGTAACTTCCATTACTTTTTGCCCGAAACGCACCAATTGAGCATATTATCCATTTTTGTTGATATCAAACATAAATTATGAATTAAAAGAATATAAAATAACACCTTCAGTGCTCGACCACCTCATCATATTTTTAAATGGTATGATGAACTTTTGGCAGTCCGTTTTGTCTAACTTCAAAGTCAGACAAAGATTAGCTTGTGGGCGGTCAAACCTGCCATAACGAGTTCTAACATTTTTAACATTTCACTGCCTTCTAAAATCCGTGAAGTCTTTTGTTATATGTAAATAACTTCGAAGTCGTATAGAGTGGTCTCTTTCAGTTTGAACACTTCTTTCGAGTTTTCAGAAAAGTAACTTGGCAATCAAACGATGGGCAATCTTATTCTACAACAAAAGTTTCGATTTTGAAAAATATTTTTCCTTCCCATCATTGGTACAGCGCTTTTAGCACTTCGCATACCAAAATAGTTTATATCGGATTCTTATAATAGTGTAAACATAATAGAAGCACAGAAACCGTCATAAGTTTATTACAAGACTGCAATATTTATACCACTCCTAAGCTTTAGTTATTTCTAATTTTGTCCAGTAATTAGTTACCTAACATATTCGATTGAAAAGAATCATAAACTAATAAAATTTTTACTACTAAAAAATTTATACTACTATGACGTGGCCCTCATAATAGAGAGTCAGACCAGACAGATTCTAAGCTTCACATTGATATGAGGTAGGAATAGTTATTTACGATACAAGTGTTAAAAGCTTACACGTGTATCGTACAATATTTTTTCTACAAACACAATTTTTATTATAAAATATAATGATACTCCACTGACCAAAGCTGACAGCTCATGAATACGTTTTGACACAACTGGACGCAACCGTTAAATTACGTCAAATTAATTTGTCACAATTTGTACAAAAGATGAGTTCGTGTATTAGTAAAGGAAAACAATTATCCATAAAATATGTAATTTTCTGTATCAAATACCATACGAGCTTTGAATTTATCGATAATTTCACTCATACTTCCTGCATAACGACTTCGACTCGTGTCAATTTGACAATTAAACACTCCTAAATTCAAAGCTCGTATGGTATTTGATTAGATTATTTTACGTAATACAAAATGAAATTTATTCAAACTCTTTATTTATTAATTCATGTATAAATTACCAGTTTTTTGACAGAACTTTAGATGTGTCTATCCTTATTAACCGCATTTCCATAACAACGCCTAATTATTCTACTATGAAAATTATCGAAAAATTATCGCTGTAATTTCGAGTTGCTTCAGTAATACGCGAATCTGATTGGTTTATATTTGTATGTGTAAAATAATCGCTGTAATTTCGAGTTGCTTCAGTAATACGCGAATCTGATTAGTTTATATTTGTATGTGTAAAATAATCATTGTAATAAAAATCATTTGATATGTACGGAATTTTCTCTTGTCATTTTTGACAAACTGTCATTTACTTTTAACACAAGTGTTAAGCAGACGTTTAACGGTGTTTGTAGAAAAAAAATATTTATCTATGGCACTAACTGCTTTGCTAATTTGTAGCTACAACACCTACCCGTCGTGGAAGACGTCATCACATTTTCATAGATTGCAGGTATTACCTCTCATTCATTATACAATATGGAGAATAATTTGATGATATTTTTGAGGGACCTCCAACTTTTTCCGGGGATGTCCAGGTGCGTTTCATATAAACAGTTAACTTCGTGTACTTTCGTTTCCTCAGAGCGAGATACCGATTGAGATACCGACCTTATCAATAAGTTCATTCTCATACTAAAGATGAAAAGGACTCATTTAAAATCGTGTTACTTTTTAAATAGTACATAATTGGCTAATGTGTTTTGATATGCTGTGGAATCAAGAACTGGGTATCAAAACGAATAGACCAACCCCAAATTAACATGCATACATTAGTAAAGTATTTAATTTATTAATCTTGATATTAGAAATGAATGCGACGTGATAAATAATTTAAGTGTTAACGCCAACAGTTTTTGTAATCGTTGCGGTACTGATTTACCAAAGGGTGAATACATTCTGCAATGCTATTTAGTTTGTTCGAACTCGCTATCTCCACATCTGCATCTTTAACGTCAAATTTTATTTCGTAAAAGGTATACGAATAACGGTACATTCTTCTACTTCTAGAAGCTACTAATAGATAACTAAAGACGACTTTGCATTATACTGAATATATACAAAGTTAAAAATATGTTTGTGAGATATCTTGTACTTAAAATTAATTGTTATTATTGACAGTAACCGGATACGTGTATAATCTACTCATACTACAAGTATTGGCCAGTATACCGCATAATATTTTAAAACCTGTTGTGGTTCGTTCTAACATTCCTGTATATGAAATATGGAATGCATCTCTAACGGTAGTTTTCATATAATTTTGTTTTGTTCCCAACATTTTTAAATGACAGACTGTAACAAACGAGAAAGCGTACATTTAACAAAACTTTAGGAATTTCCCAATTTTATCCTCTAATAAATGGTAATTTGCTTAATAACCATACACGCATATTACTAATATCTGTAATTTGTATTACTTAATCTCCAGTTAAATACAATTAATGGGTCTTAAATTACAGCTAATCATAGCTAAGCATTCAAATATCGTATTAATTCACCATATACGACATGAAAGCTGTGGCGAAATTATCCAATTTGTAGTGAAATCTGTCTGTGAAGATTACCAACTATTTTCTATTTCAAATCACCATGTTATGACAAGATTTGGTAATAATTATATACAGTTGCTTTGTGTTTTATTATTTATGATATAGCGTTTGATTAAGGATAGCTGTCGCTAAATTATACTTTGATTGGAATTATTAATTTAAATTAACGCTTCTGTTTTCTTATATGAATATATTATATATTAATAGAAGACTATTTATTCATAACGGTATAGAGTTACCTAACTAAAGATAACTCGATGGTTACTCAGTTTTAACTTTCTTGCAAACTGGCACATTTGCGATAAAATTCGAACGAAAGTTAAACAACTTTCTATCCATTGTTGGCTAAACTTTTCATGTAGATATCGTCCCAACTTTAACAATAATCTCTCTGGAATTTGTAGTCCGTTAAAATGTTTAGGAAAGTATGTTATATGTAAACTAATTGTAAGCAATTATCGTGCTTTTCACAATAATATTGTATGTTTCAACCTGCTAATGAGATTTCTACGCAAAATGGAACAAACATTTGAACAATATGTAAACAGTTCGTTTGAATGAAAATTATTAATTAAAGACCTTCATCTATTACGAATATTTTCCACGTTTGCTCTTGACATTTATTATTGAATTGTGCTTATAAGTACATTCTGTTCAAAGATTTATTCGTTTTATGTGAAGTTAGCAGTGAAAGTCTTTATACAACTTAGCACAAATATTAGGCGGTACAAACAACTGCTATGGAACAGTAGCCGGCCTTTTTAAGTGTGCTGTTCCCATCTATGTATTTAATTTTTATATTTCGCGGTATTTTTGACATTCCATATCGCTTAATAGCGAGAAAAAAATGACGATTCTGATAAACACAACATTTCATTCCCTTATTCATATTGTTGGTCGAAATTTCAGTACAAAATTGCAATTTGTAACTATAAAGTATAATAAGTAAACGATTTTTCAGGACAATTTCGTGTATCCAATGAATAAAAACATGGCTTCAGTCAAGGACTTCTTTTCAAATATCTAGAGCTCTAGAAATATGAGGAATGAAACAACGTAATTTATATGGAAAGAGCTTGTAAAATATCTTTTATTTTATATATTATATACATTTTACTCCGAAAATTTCGCGATGCTCTAACCATCATACATACATACATATATTGATTTCATCCAGAGCATCTTCAATAGTCAATAATTCTATCCTGCATAAAATTAAGATATTTCATTCATTTCTGTAAAGGACAATAATTCTGCTCTAATTTCTATAATTCTTTATAAGTACATTAAAAATAAATAAATTGAATAATATTCTATACCATCAAGAAATGAACTAATAACAAGTAAATCACATGAAAATTTATAACCTCATTAAACAAGCATCCCAAAAGTCCGAGTTAAAATGTTAAAATCTTAAGAAAGCTGCGTACAAGTGAAGCGGCATTATCGTGTCAAAGGTATTTATTCTCGATGATGATAAAAATTATACGTTTATCCTGTATAGTGACTCTTTTTTTATTATAAATGATTTGGTTATAAAAACAACTGATTGACGTACTTATTTCATTTTAATCTATATATCCTTTAATAATGCCCTTGAGATATACTTGCGGCATCTCTTCAAGCCGTTCCTACCTTTAGACGTTTAGACATTCCTGTGCATAGTTTATCGGCAAATGTCAATTAAATCCGCCCATAATAAGAATAAAATGCAGATAATTTTCATCGGAAAGCAACGCTAAACATCGTACAGCCTACGACCACATAAATATTAGAATGCCGCGGTCCTAGTACTCGGTATAATAACGTGCACCGTGGTATCGAGGTCAATAACACATGGAATTATATACCTGATGTGGTGTCTTTACATTCAGTATAATACTTTCCTTTGTTCGAAAATACCAGCGTTACGTTTCTTGAACACTATAACACATACTTTACCGCATACCTGTTCGCATGCAGATACAGGTGTGCTCATAGTAGTTTGAACAACATTTTGCATTTTTTATTTATCAGCATTTCTTGTGATGACGTAATCTATGCCTGCAGTCTGTTAAAGTAATTTTTGACACACCCAAAATAGGTAGAAAGAAGCTGGAGCCAGCTAAACTAAACTCTCTAAACTAAAATTGCAAGCTAGCGCTTATGGTATATTGTTGAAACCACCCTGCAAGCGAGTGCAATGGAAATAGATCAAGCATTAAAACCGAACCACGTGGTTTCGATCAATTCGACCTCCTCAGCGATCCTCCAAATGCAAAACAATTTCATCCCAACTCGTCCCTCGTATTATACGATTAATTAATAAATTAGGTCTTCCATTTAGAGGATTGCTAACGAGATCGGATTGATCGAAATCACGTGGTCCACTTCTAAAACTTGTTATATTTCGATTGCACTCGTTTCGAAGGTGATTTCCGACAATATATTATGAGCGCCTATTATAGACATTTTTTTTGTTAGCATTTGTATAGGGTATTGTAACTACTGATGCCATTTTATGGTAGTCGTATGAAACCTATGAACTATTTTTAGAAGATTAATTATTCATGAATAATAATAATAATATAATATTATCCTTGCAAAAGAAGTTTGATCGTGCTTAAGTAGGTAGATTCAAAATTCTCACTTCCTTGGCAACTACGTCCTTGTACTCGTAGGTACATCAAAGGATAGCGAAACCATTGACTTAGAAGTTGTTTAATACATGGTAGTAATCCGTGTCATGTAATCAAAAATTTTTTTGTATACAAAATTATTTATGACTCCTTATAAATAAAAACAGCAGCAAAAAAGTTTCTAAGTAATATGTATGTTTTTATAATCAGTTGGCCATTCTTGCAAAGTTTTGGTAGCTCTTCAAGAAGGAACTGACAATAATTGTTTACATTGGATACTGCATAAGAATTATAAGGACTAATTAATACACATATTATCGATTAAAAATTAAAATTTAATTTTTATTGTAAGTTACTTGACTTACAAATCCTCACAACCAGAGTACGGTTTAGTTTTTGATTTCTGAAATAAGTCACAAAGTTTCTATTATTCGTATGACATTCCACACATACCTTCTAATATTTTAGAGCTAATTATCAGACTGCCGTTTAAATTATCATCATTATATTCATTACTAACAGTAGAGGTTGTCAAAGCTAGCAATTTTCGAGTTAGTTTATAATTAATCAACTCGTCGTTCATAATTTAGTTTGGTCACGTTGTGCATCACTGCTTTCTCCAATGACATCTGTATATACTACAGTATCAATTTTTGTTTATCTAATATTATATTTTATACAAACAACTGTAATGTGGCTAATTTGAAGAGCAAGGTGAAGCAAATTGTTTTACAATATAATTTATAACCTTGATAAAACATTCCCACTTAAATTATGAGTAAGCAAAGCATTCCCCACAACAAACTAAAACTATCTTTCATCAAAACAAAGATTATTCAATAACTTATATATGCATAAGCGTTAAAATTTTATGAACTTTAGTGTAGATATGTCTGCACACGACTATACAACTAATAAAACTTGAAAAGAGCGAACGTTAACTGCTCTTATGATGTAGGTGTTTGAGGACAACGGTTCCCATATTACATTTCTCAGAGATTCCGTAATTTAAGGCGACGAAGTTAATGTTTCCCTGCATGATGTAGCGATGATGTGATCCTCCTATTTTAATATTAGATTACAGTTAGATGTGACATAGAATGTGAACGGTCGTTGTGGTACATGAAAGAATAAAGGCATACAGGTCGTATTTAATTTAAAAAAAGTATATTCGTATAGAGAACAGGTTTAATTTACGGTTTATGAATGAGGTAAGCTGTAATTATATCAAGTTGATGTTTACACTAAACTGCACGAATTGTATACCTTGTTTCTGTGTTGTCGAGACTACATAACTTGAAAACGCTTTGATGATGATATTACATCATCAATAGCGACATGTAACATATAACACTGAGCAATAAAAACAACTTTACTTTATCAGAGAAAGAGAAGTATGTGATTCATATTTTTTCTACTAAATTCAAATATGACATCGGTTTTTCCCCATTTTAATACTTTCTACATTCTTAACCACACGATATTCAAATATTCTGACTAGCCTAGAAAGTAAGAAATGACGATTTTCTTCTATATATCACCCGCGAAGTATCCCTCTCGATAGCCCAGCTATAATTGGATATTAGGATTCCATTTGCTTGGATATCATCACCATAAGTGAAAGATCCGAATTGTTCCCCGTGTTTATCGTTCACCGTGCTAGGATTTCCGGGAAGAAATCTAGGTGTGAGTGCAGGAAGTGTACTTTTTAGGTCATATTTACCCTAATTTTTTATAAAATCGTCGACAATATCACGGTAATTGTCTGTCTTTCGATTCCATGGCTTTGATGGAAGTCTTTATTATTTCTAGTTTGATATGCAGGGAGTTGAGGTAGATTACACACTTTTAGAATTGCACAATACGTCACGTTTCACATATATCTCTGCAGGAATGATTCGCGTTTAGGCCATCTTTTGTAGTGTGGTTATATTTAAATAAAAATTAAAAGTACCTTGTAACCATGCTGCAGACCAATAATAAGTGCAATAACTAACATATCACCACAAACACTCAATTCGTATACATAATTTTTATATGTTTCTTTCATGCTAGCACAGTAAATCACATATACTGAGGGCCATTTGCTGCCGTTCTGCAAAAGCAACTAACTTTGAAGGAAATCAAGGAACATGCGCCACTCTGTTCAGCGCCAAATATCTCCATAATGGAATAAATTTCATTACCAAACACTAAGCTATTTTCCTCAGAAAAATGGCCTTTATATTGAGAATGACGATTACGATAAACATTTGTATTCTTCTGAAGAAGATACGGGTTGATAACTACAGTGGTTGTGCGGCTGACTATCGTTGCGGCAGGACGATAGGAGCTAGGGTTCAATTCTCCAGAGAGACGGACTAGTCCCATTGCTGATTGCAAACTGGGATATACCACTGTATGTTTTGATTTCGACGTAATCCCGTTAATGTTGGTTAACCAGAAATAATAGTCATAGGAGACATTTCTGGGTTTCCTCCAAATCATCGAAATAGCAAATGGCATGTGGCGTGCGCCATTTTTCCATACAATGAGAAGCATATAACACGATAAACAACACGTGTGGGGTTCATATCCTTGTTTGATCTCGCTACTTTATACACAGAATAAAGTTTATAACACTTTTACACTAATGGAATAGGGTCTCTCGTTTGGGGCTTGAACATCACTTCATCACATATACATATAAGATAATTTAAACAAACTCTCTAATTAACAACGAATTAAAAGAAACAAATTGCATCACAACAGATTTAATAATAATAATCGAATCGACACTGGGAAAGATATAGCCACAATTTTAGTGGCGTTTTATCATTCAAATAGAAAAAAACATAGGGAACAGAAACATTGTTAGTTCTACTTAAACGAGTCTAAATGATTTGAAAACTAAAAATATAAGATCGGCTATAAATACATATCGACATATTCTATCAAAGATCGTCAATTCTACAATAATGCAATTTTTTTTTTCCAAACGCCAAATAATTAAACATATTTTTATATAAAAATATGCCGTCCCGAAGTGGAGTCGAACCACCATGTAGGGCTATCGCGGCTCTACCGCAAACCGTTGCGACCACCGGGGGCTTCGACTACACAAGTAAACTTCACAAATATATGCGAAAGAGATGTTATAATGACCTAGGATAGGCAACAAAAAAAAAAAAAAAAAATCGTCAATTCTATTTGACGGAATTCATCGACTTTATTTGTTTACATTATTAAATACTCCAAGTGATAATCTATTTTGTCACGAACTAAATTTTAGAAAGTCTTTTTCCCAGTATAGGCAGTTCAAAATACCTAACGTAGTTATAATAATAAAAAGCGAAAACGCAAAAGCAAGCAATCTTTCAACGGTGAACAAATACTCCAACGAAAAAGAAAAAATAAACATATTCTCACGTCAGGAAATCTATTGTTTGCTCTATTCCTTCACTTGAATATACAAGACGTATGGAAAGATCCACCGCTCATGCTTGACACTGTTTTCCAGAAAATCGAGTTAGATGCAAATGTTGGTAGTTCTTTTGTTCGTTAACAAAACAATCATGGCCTACTTAATATAACATTAAATAGACGCACGTATTGTGGTCTTTACATGTGTTGTACTTAAAATGAATACAATGAAAACAATATTCTTCGAGTGTGTAACAACTCCGGGGAAAGTTAATGGGTGGATGGTTCTCACTTTATGCGCCTAGAAAAATCGCGTTTTAAAATGTACCTTAAGAATGCTATTATTAATGATCCGATATTTTCTAACTTTATCTCCGGCAAAAATATTTACACTAAATATATCGAATACGCCTGTAAACGCGATTTTTTTATGGAACTTTTGCATAATACATTGCCTCGTTGAAATATGTATCCATATACTTTATAGCAGGCGCTAGTCTACAAACTACTGCATGTTTAAAGAAGCAAGTCATGTATTTTAATTCACTTTGTAGTATTCTCCCGTCTGGTACGGAGTAATTTTCTAAAGATACAAAAGACTTCCTTTATGTAGTATGTAAAAGTACATAGTACATGTATGTTTCATAAAAATGAAAAACAATAAAAGATAAAAAATACTACCTAGCTTCCGTTCTCAGGAATAATAATAATGTAGAAGGAAAAACGCTAGCTTGAAGGATATAATTTAATTAATAATTTAATTTCATGTACACAAAGGAATCACATGTAATTTTAAATCTGCAAATAAAATATCTCTGAACAATAATTTTAAAGAAAACATCGTAAAAACGAGTCGCTTATAAGGACTAAATGATTAAAACTCAGTAGACTGCTCCGAATAATTCATAATGCATCTGTTATATTTCCTCGACATAAAATTGCCAACTTCATCAAACAGAAATTGTAATAAAAGAAAGTTCTGAAATATTCCGAAGACATCCGTTTACGTGTATATACGAAAGAATAAATTTTCCAAGTTTTGAGAATAGAAATTTGTCTTTTAATCGTTGTAAAATATAACAATGTTTTTCAACTTTACGAATTAAAATTCCCTAATTCTCCAATATAACTTTATCAAGTTAATTAAATTTGATCAATGCGTATTATCATTATCTGTTGAACTGTCAAAAGTTATCATGTTCATTAAAAAAAAACGTTAGTAGCAATATTCAACGGAAAATCATACTGATGTTAATTTTAAAGAAATCTCGGAATTGTGTAATGGTAAAACCAGATATTCAAGGTTTTGTGAGATTGTTTCCTGTGTGGATGATATTTCTTACTATATTATTACTCGGATACGATTCGAACTAACCATCACTATCTCCCTTTTCGTGTCGTTATAAATTAGTGTATTTGTAGATAAGGCAACATTCAGTGCTATTACATTCGGGAAATATCATCTCAACAACGAATTCATGTGTAAAATTTCAGAAGCTTCTGTAATGTTTTATTAAATCGAAAAATCAATCTCAAGGAAAGAATCTACATAATATAGTTTTAGTTGAAGGTTAAGCTTCTTGAATATGGTAGCATGTTAAAAATTTTCTGGAACGTTGCATATTTAAACGTAAGTTAAATTCTGAATATTCTTGCTTGACATTGGTTATATTTTTTACAACATAGTTGTTTTAGATTCCGACGAAAATAGCAACGCAAAAAGCTATCTTAACCATTTCATTTTTCCGTGTCAAATTCTCAATAAGTTCCAGGAGTATATATATAATTATTTTCAAACATATCTAAGTCTATTATTGGGAAACAGTACATATAGCATCGAAAAAAGGAGTAGCTGTTGAAGTCCCTAATATATCTTCAAGGAATAAACGCAAAACAGTTTCGAATGTCGTAGTCAATTTAAACTTTTTCTTCTTAATTCCGCCCAATTTCCTTCTTCTGGTTTTTCTGTTAATATTTTGTCTTCTGTACAGGATTTTCTGTATCACATTTGCATCAGTAGACTTAAACTACCAAGCACTTACTTGGTAAAATACCTATTTCACGTTTTCATAATTTTAGAGCGTCCCATTTTAATTGATTGCTTGTTTTATGTGTGTGGTAGGTGCTTAGTTGCTGTGACTCCGTAAGCTGTATTACTTGCTGGCTATCACTGCAACTCTCGCGGTGTAGTTCGGTGGTTGTGTTCAAACGGCTTTGTGACAGCATCATACCGCCTTTTATAATGGCGCGTTGTTAATCACTTTGCTGCTTTCAACTCTCTGAAAAACTTTCACCATCCCTCCAGAGAATTGAAACTCAGCTTCTATCGTCCCACCACAACGATAGTCAGCTGCCTAACCACTGCGGCTATCGACCCGTTAAATAAGTTATTAAAGAATGTTGATTCAATTTATCTGAACTTTCTTCAAATAATGACAATGCCTGTGCAGGTTTTCCCTTATTCTTGCATTTTTAGCGTACATACTAAAATGTATTATCTTGCACAGTAAATATCTTTTTGACACAAAAATGGTCGCTGTTATTAATGGGTTTTGGACGAACTAATCTTTCGATTTGGAACAGTTCCAGTTCAAACAATTTTATTCCACAACTTAGCTATGAAATATTCTACTTTATTTAATAGCCAAGTCACTAGACAATCATTTCTTTGCACTATTTTTTATCAATCATATATGTTGTGAAGTTTTATTACTTTTAGGTTCCAATAACATAATATTGGCTTATTGTCAATAATTGTTTAGTCGTACACACAAGATTTCATGTATTAAATAGCAATGCAGATAGAAATGAATTGCCTGAATGTTCCTAATTTTTTTATAGCCTTTGAAATTCTGTGGGGTACCTATAGTATGAACTAAACGTTGTGTAAATGACTCACATATTTCCTGAAAGTTTTGCTTCTGTTTAGGAAAAAAACTGTTTTGATTCCAGACATTTGGATCATTTTGTGATATATAGTAATTTTCTATCCAGAAGACTTCTTCATTGGGAAATAATGTGAATGACCGGTAAAAGCAATTTATCTGAAATGGCTAAATATTTATTTCTATCCAGAGCTACTTAATTGAAGTAAAGTTTCATCTTTTATCTTCAACACCCACTTTAAATTCGCCCTCGTCAATTTATTTTATTAGATGCCATTGCTGAGGTGTCTCTTCTAACAAGTAATTAAACGAAACAGTAATAGTGTTATAATAAGTCATAAGAAGGAATTTACTTCTTATTACAATGATGAAGAATTAGAGAGAAAATTGCTTACCTTTTTAAATGTGTCACAGTCACTGTCAAAATTTGAAGTTGGACGTCAGTAAACCCCTTTATTTAGGTTATAGTTTTTATTACATAAGAAATTATTATTTGTGTTTAGAATTTCTTAAATTCAACGTATGCGCAGAATATATAAAGAATACTTTACTTTAAACAGTAAGTGCTGTTGCCATGTCAAAGAAGTGGAATTAAATCTTGGTATATTGACTTATTCCCACTTTAGAGAACTGTCATGGTTCTACAAATCAATTTTGATTTATATTTATACATTGTCGTATAGGCCTAAAAATACGAAGGGATCCCTTCGTTTATCCGCTTTATCTCCGATTAATTACCGAAAATGATTTCGCTAAGCCTCCAAGAAATAAATTAAAAACGTGTCTAACAGAGGAACGAATTTAATTTCAGATAAAGAATTATGGCGTAGCTGCAGCAGCGAAATTCTACCCAACGAAAGTATAAAATGAAAACTGAAACCATGGAATCGGAACTGAAAGGCGTTTCAGTACGGAAAGGACTGCTCATGGCCCCCTCGACAGCCGGATATTCGAGTTTAACGAACAAACACACGCATAAGAGGGCCGGGTCGACGGGAACTACCGGCGATGAATCCTACACGACGGATGAAGAGGACAACGTCGAATCCGAAGAACCGGAATACTCTATCAAAGATCACGTGACCAGCAAACTGTTTAACCATGACCATGGTGATTTTGGATTAATCTCTGATATCTCAACCATCACTGATAAAGTGGAAAAACACGTGACTGTGATGCACAGAAACAGTTCGGACAGTTCCGTGTATAGCGATCTGGGGTTGGAAAAGTGTGTGGACGAGATTGATCTAGCTTATACGGGTAAAAATGAACGCGAAAGTGATGAAATCGATTGCAAGGGTGCTAGTGGCGATCCTACGGAGTGGAGTAGGAATGTCGTGGAGGGTAAGGAGTTAGCCTTCACAAGATTAGAACAAGAATTAAAAGTTGCGCATCAAGAACTGAGATTGAGGGATGAAGAAGTTACTAAATTGAATAGAATCAGGCAAGATGTAGAATCGGAATTGGAAGACCTTACGGCGAGTCTCTTTCAAGTGAGTAATTATTCATAATTGTTTTAGTACAAATAACTAATAAATCACAACTAACCATGATGATATAATCATTATTGGTTTGTGTACTGTAATTTTCCAATTTTGATAAAAATTCCCGAAATGTTTGTTTAATTTTAAACTAATCGATGACATAATTTCCATCTTGTTTCACGCATAAACTTCCTTTCTAGACCTGTACATATTTATATTTTGCAGAAGTGTGCAAAACCATACAAAATTTAAAAACTATGACATCAACTGAGATAAACAAGAATATAACTTCTATATAGAAATCTATATTTAACCCAGTTGTTTTAGTATTAATTAATCAGATCCTGTTATCGCGGTATGGTGGTTTCACTTCTTTCTAGTGAAATCATCTAAGATAGTATTACATCTTCTCGAGAAAGTAGATAACTGATTTCTGTACGGAAAATACCCGCTCTCACGTAATTCTACCAATTCAACACTAGACTGTGGAGAAATGACGTAATATCTATCTTGTTTCGGCGAATGTAATTATTTAAAACTTCTAAAATCATGAAATCGTTATTAAAACGGGAAATTTATTAAAAAATTGTTACTAATAAAATTTATTACTTGTTATGATAAAGTTTGGTAGCATGTTTACAAAGAAAAAATGTTTTTTGGGCTATTGTCATTATTTATCAAATCGCAAAATACTATAAAGGTGTTGAGTATTTATTTTGACGGCTCTTTTTCTTCTGATCTTTATAATATGAGTCATAGATTCATGTCGGTTTAAAAAAATATTAGTTGCCAAGTTTACAATAATTGATTGAAGATTTGCCAAAAATACAAAAAGACATAACAAAAATATTTACTAAATAAATTTTATATCAAAACTAAATTAAAATATTGGTAGTTATTTCTAGACTTTTCATAATGTAAAATTGTGATGTGCAATTGACCAATATGCAAATAGTATAGTCCAGTTATTCATAAAATAATTCTCATCACTTATTTTTATAAAACAATCATAAACTTCTGGATAAACCACACTGTAAAAGTGAGAATTGTATCTGTTAGTCTAATTACACTCTAAAAGGTTAAACAATTAAGTTAATAAGTTATGGTAACAAATATTACCTGATCGTGTAAGAGGAAGATCTGTAGATACTCACAGCCACATACATACGCAAAAATATTAGCGACGGCATTGTTTTGCACAGTATTGATCTATTGTGAATACGACTGTTTTAATTATGACTCTTTAATTACGACATCGTCACTCAGTTTTAGAAGTTCTTATTTCTGAGTCGAAGAGTAAATCATGGGAACAAAGACAGGTCCGGATGTCGGAAAGGACGTTACATCGAAATAATTAGTGATAATTTCACGCTCCATTTATTATACCCTCTTTCTGTAATATGTCTTGTGTTTAGTTCGAGTCGGGCAGTTTATTTAAATGACGGCACGGTTAATCAAGTATTCAAAATGTAGTCAAGATTTGGAACGAGATATTTCTGTTTCTTCACCAACGAATAACGCGTCCTCCATACATAATAAGAAAGAATGAAATTTAATGAGATGATTTACAATTCATTTAATTGTGTCTCCGTCTTTTGTTTCAAACATTTTGAGAAATGTATTGGCTTTTATTAATTTTCGTTGTACGAATTGCAATTTCACAGAAAAAGGATCTCTGCTATTGGAATCCTTTCATTTTAATTTTACGAACACGATATGAAGCCTCAATATTATTTGTTTAGGAATTTTACAATATTAATTAGATTTAATAGTATTTCTATTGGTTACATAATGTTAAGCAAAATATCAAATTGATAAAAGTATTGAATATTGTTTGCGGTTATCTTAAATTGAGAGAATTGGAAAGGTATATTTTAAGCTTTATATAAACCGCAACAACCAATCATTTATTTGCAATACTGCTTAGAATTAACAAATTCAGGAAATAAAAAGAACATGTATATTTGTTACAATTTCTCAAATGAAATCATTTTTACAAATAGCATTTTTGGAACACAATTAATCATGAAAGATAGATTCGACATGGAATTCCCTGGCGACGTCCGCATTAGCATATTTTTGTTAATCCGATACTAATAAAACTAAATTTTACTATCTGTTACACTCAATTCCATGGTTGTTATTTGTGAAATTATTCCAAATCGTGAAAGATTTTTGCTGACTGTTTTTGTTTTTGCACAAATATAAAATAATATCTAGTGTTAAAAATCATGAATTTACATTCACCGGAGAACTTAACCGACCATAATGCATTACATAATATTATTTTACTGCAAACATTACATTTAAAGAAATCTAAAATGAGAACGACATTCTCGTTATATTTTACTTTCTGTTCGGTAGCTATTACTCTTTTTTCTTACGGATGATGTCATTACTGAAATGGACTGGTTACTCGTTTGTTAGAACAGCGCATTTGTGAAAAGTTGATTAAATAGATGTTTTTATGAATATGTAATATTTCTATTTTTAGTTTATTATTTGTTGTGTTAACTTTAGTTTGGAATAAATAAACGTTTCTCACGAAATATTCGAAAGCGCGTTATTGCATGTTATATTTGATCATAATATCTTAAGGGATTTAACTAAAAATATATGAAAATAGGTGTACCTCATTAGAATATGCCATTAAAAACTGTAGAAATCCGTCACACTCGACTTTCAAGATAAAACCAGTTGTTGACATAAAGAATTGTTCAAGCATTATGAGAAACGGTATTCAAAATGGACAAAAATCTATGTCAAGTAAGATAGCTCAAAAGAAAAAGGGATTGCATCATCATCATATATTAAGCAAGAGACCTAGAATTATTAGAAACAACCAATTAGCCTCGACGGGAAGGTGGTCTTTTTTGGGCAGCTGGGAAATGTTTTCTAAGCCTTATTCATCAAAAGTGTAGATGTACTGTGAGGTGGACAGTATTACCTCTTTCCTCTACCCGAGGAGAAAGAAAATATTTTCCAAATTCAATTCTAATGATTCGGATTCTTTAAAAGACATCTACCATCGATCGGGTACATATAATAGAAAACATAAATTAACAGTTTGAATATTGATGCTGCCACTTTGCTAGATATTTTACAAATATTTGATAAAGTGTGCCATTAGAGTTTATTGCATAAGCTGAGGCATCATCTGTATAAATAATAGTTCGGTGTTCTTTTGCGACTCTCAATTCCTCTTGACGCAGTACAAGCAACTACTCCACAAAGCATAGATTCTAAACCTTGATCTCTAACAGCTATTTACTGCTAATATCCCTAGGTGTAGATTAGTGTAGTGATAATATAGCCATAAATGCGTTTTCAAAACATGTCTTACTTCAATAGGTTCTAAATAATATCCAGGAGTGCTGATTCGAAAGGAATGGCACATTACTATGTAATGCTCACTATTTTATGTAACTACAAATAAAGCATGTGATATCAATTGACACCATTTTTGTAAATGAGCTCGGCAGTCGATCTCATTTCCTTTCAGAAATTCTACTGAGCTATTGCCTTCCACTTACATATATTTTTCTTGATAATATTATTCTCAATCACTTTCAGATAAAGCCCAAAACATTGACGGCATTACTGAATAAAATAGTTATCTGCTACTAATATAGCTCGGCTTAATTACCTCATATAAATAATACTAGCCTTCTCCATGCTTTTTGATACTGGTTCCTTTTCTGCCATACTCATGCAGACCTTTTTTTTAATAGTAAATATTATTAAATCCTACACAGGGAATGCAAACGATGGAGGTAATAATATATGAGTTATTGATCTTTTACTTTTGTTACCGTCTTGAACTGCCTCAAGGTATGGAAACAAAATCCGCAAAAACGGGTTACTAATTAATATATAGAAGTTCATAAATTTTATTGCAAACTCTCAATTATAAATCACTATAAAGAGCTATTCTTATAAGGAATTCTGGTACAAATGCGTTTCACAAATGTTCTATTACTCTTTTTAAATAACGAAACAAAAGAATCCCATGATATTAAAGGAACTGACCCTGGAGTCTAAACTACAGAAACCTTATCAATGCAAACATGTTATAAAGATCTCATTGTTTTTGTTATTGTACGCAACGGAAATTTTGTTCAGGATTGTTTACTTTCTATATTTCCACTATTTTTAAAGGAATGTACAATTAAAATTAATTCATTTCGTTTTGGTCGTTCAACTTCTTATTATGGCTTCCAACAATGGTTTCCAAAAGCTTTCTCACAACTTCAGTGAAGTTTTTAATCAACTATAGAATTCTTCCTACAAAGAACGGGTTCAAGTCAAAATTATTCCCGTGAACACCCAGTATACCACATGGATCAAAATGTTTGCCTCTTAGTGTTTAACCTCTTCATCAGTGAATTAATCGCTTCACTTCGTTGCTGTGCATCTGAGGATGACCTTAAAATCCACCGCGAAATCAACGATAAATGATAAATTTCTTTGGTCAAATCTTAGACATTATGAGTGATGTAGAAGCCATAAACCGAATTCAAATATTTCCAAATAGTGTTATCCTATCGATGTGATTTTCTATACGTGTACCTGTCAACAACTATCTTCAGGATTCGCATTTAGATTTTCACAACGTAGCATAAGTTAAATATTTATACTTCCCACTTAATGAAGTATTCGCTACACAACTTACGATCTCTAGAACTGCTTAAATTCGTTTACTTACATTTGTATATTTTTCCTACAGAACATACAAACATACAATTTCCTAAAGTAAGAAATCAGCAAGTTCAAAACAACAATAATAATTAGCGTATCCATATATTTCTTGTTTTTCAATGGCACAGTTAATTTCCGGCAGAGAGGCGTCTCCGGCGTGTCTATTATGCAAATAAACTTACTGCAAAAAAAAACGAAATTCCCCTTCGTTAATCTGATTTTCTTTTTCACGAAGAAGGAAATGTAAACAAGCGGAGGTTTGTTTGTGTTGTTCTTTTAAACCGTAGCGAAACAGGAATAACTAAGTTAACGAAAGCTTGCCCGTATTGCATCATGTTAGACTTAAAGGTTATGCAGTGAACAAACAAGATCTTCGCCTAATATGTAAATTGCTCCGTTTCGAGAATTACAAATATTTAGATTATAAATTCGTATCGCTTGAGTATTTCGTGTGGAACGCTAAATTCTATCAGCGATGTAATCTAGAACTTATAATGGAATCTTATTTTTAAGTAAAGTAATCAAAATTCGACGGTAAACGAGTTTGTTTAATTCCTCGATGATCTTCTATTAATACTGAATTCAAGTTCATTACAACCAAAGTATAATTAACGAAAAACCGTCCGAGACCATTACGTCAGCATTGTTTACGTTTCGGCATTACAAAATCACGTTTCGGATGACCTCCATTTCATCTAATTGGTTTTACCACACCACATGAGAATATCTACAAATACGTATTATCATAGTACAATGTGATGTTTCTTAATAATCTTTTAATTATTAATTAACGAGGCTCCTAAGATATTTACTTGTATTCGTATGGTTCTGTATTTTATAACAATATGTTGTAATATTCTATACCCGTTACCGAATTTTATATTATTATTGCAAAATTTTAGTTTGTAATGGAAATTATACTTCTATTTAGACTTATAGAAGAATTGTACCTTATCCCCTACTGCCTAATGGAACGAAACGTATGTACAAAAAGAAGAATCATCTGTTTAACAATGTAACTTCGAGACATCTTTCTAATTAATGTACCCTTATCAGCTTTCCTAATTTTTTCCTGTACCACTTACTTAAAAGTAGTAGTAGTAGTTGACTACTATAAAGACTCAATATCATTAAGTGTAACGATAATTATGTAACTAGCTAAAAGACTATATTTCTTCACATTAAGTTTTAAACTAACTAAAGTCAAGTACTACGTTACCGTCAAGTACTACCTACCCTGACACAAGTTCTCGTTATGAAATGATATTAAGAACGCTGGAATATACATGAAAAATATTACTTGCATTATCCTAGATGCTGACGTTGCAACTGTTTATAACTCTCTCTAACTTACGTCGTTAACTTAGACTAAATATTATAAATAGAAGTTATTATACTTGTTATACAAAGTGCTACTCTAACATGCATATCTGTTTATTTTGTAAGCTTTCATAATTCTTCTCCTTTGCAAGCTGCGAACAAACAAAATTCTCTAGAAACAAAATGCATATATAACAATGTAATAATTACGGTGAAAATTTACATTTTCATCTCCTAACGCAGGCAGTTTCGATAACCGTTAAATTTGATTGCATTTACATATTTAAATAGTTAGCTTGGAGTAGTTAATTCATATATTCATTCCTTTAAAAGAAGGAACGTGTATTTTATGAGAGAGTATCGAAACCTGTTTTTACGCAATTTTCTTATGCACGGAAGGAGAAACACAAAACGCAAGAGAGAACATTTAATTCCGATTCACTGTGATTTTTTTAATTATTTTTAATCGGCATCAATTCTATGGTGTTATCTTTGAAATCACTTGTATTTGCTATGCTAGAACACGTATTAAATTGAAAATGTAACGCTTCGATATATTACAAATCATAAGTTGCTTTTAACGGGATATTACGAAATAATGTTTGTTTTACCGTGTATTTTATTTTCGTGGTCGTATTTAATTTCTTGTTTAGTAGCATTAATGGAGAGAATTCCATTAACTCAACATTACACGGAAATTCAGTAAATAAAACGACGAACGAAGAATGTATGGTACAATTAAAAATGAAATTTTGTTTCCGTAGATTATTGCAATCTTTCCTACAGATCGTTTTATTCTTTTAATATCTAGAAATATGTATGTGTGTATTAACTTCAATTGAAGTATTCTACCTTTAGTTTCACAGATTGCTTTCTTTTAATCGTTTACGCACGCGGAATGTTACTTGCAGAGAATAGTTCGCTTATTACAACTGGGACAGGATGTAACACCACGTATTGGCTCGATTTTCTTCACTTAGTATTTTTCATCCACTCGATGTATATTTATTCAGTAGCTACGAATGTGATAACATAGAAATTGCTAAGATTCAAAATGTGTGTTTTCTATAGAATAGGTGTTGATTGGACAACAAAAATGAAGTCGGAAAGAAAAAGTTTATTGGAAATACCTCATCAATGTTATTGTTCTATATTCTTCATACGTATTAATGAAACTTCTCCCATTCTTTTTAGTGATTTTTGATATTTCTGTGAATGATTACGCAGATGCAATGACCAAATGCATTTTATTTGCAGTCGACCCAAAGAAAATTCGTTATAGAAACCAGCAAGGTGAAAAATGAACGACTTTCACGACTTTGAACACTTATTACTTATTACAGTCAAACTACAGCTCTGAACAAGGATATCCTTCAACATCTTGACAAGAAAAACGGAAATCTTCACACCTTTTTTTTGCGACTGCACGGGCAGGAAAACCATAAGCCATAAGAGAGACCTATTATGGCCCCGTGCCGTTTTAGTCCTCTTAACCAGGTTGCACTCGGACAAAGAAATCCGCAACCTGGTCAAGAGTTAATTTACTTACTCCGGGATGAATGGATCGACCCCAAAGTAACACCGCCTCTCAAGTGTTTATTCAATGCGCTGTGACCGGTTAAGATCCCTGTGAGTAACCTGAACCTGTCTTTGCTCACAAAGACTGCCTTAGGCGAGTTTTACAGTGTCTCATGCCGGCAAGTGCATTCCAGTTGGAGCAAGTTCGGATCTGACAAAAGCTTTGATGCTGCCATAGGAATTTCCACATGTAGGTTCTGGACCCAAAAGTGGTCGTTCACTGGCACCTTTAGCTAGTTTGTCAGCCATTTCATTGCCTCTGATTGCAGAGTGACTTGGTACCCATCTCAGCGTTCCGCAAGTTTTACAAAAGTCCTATGGCAGTGTAATACTACCTCGGATCTTCAACACCTTGCCGGCATTTATCATCGTATAGGATATGAAAAATTATGACAATTTCACTTCAGCTTCCGAAACGTCGTCTAGGAAAAATTTTATCACAAGATTTGCACCGCTTGCATCTCCGAATAGCAGTAGACTCGTATGTACTACATATATATAAACTAAATAATAAAAGCTATTTTATCAAATTCAAAAGCTATGGATTAGTAGATTAGTTAAAAACCATTTACTTAAAGTGCTAGCTTAGTAGTCAATAAATTATTGTAAATCGTTATTGAGCTTCTTTATATCACTTTTATTTGTTTTCGTGTGGAAACCTAACCAATCAATTTGAAATGTCTCGTTCTTGTGAAAAGGAATCAAGAAGAAATTGTTTTCGCAAACTAAGACAATATTTCTGACGTCAGTGAAAGAACAACGCCTCTATATCATAGGATTGAAGCCTGTACTGTTTATTGGCAATAGGAAGTGTGCTACCTATGTGTTATCCGTATGTATTGTTTATTACAGCAGAAGCAGCCTATAGAATAGGAGAAACGGGTTAGAGGGTGCATAAATTAGCACCAAAATATAAACATTATAGACAGCAAAATAAAGAAAAAGCGGTGAAAGAGAATCAATTTAGATTTAAACCAAATCGTGAGGTAAATTATGAGATATTTATTATCGAGCAATTGAAAAATCAGTAAGAGAACGAAGAAAACTGCATATGAGTTTCATCGAGTTGCAGACACTTCGATCGAGCCAGAAAAGAGGATCAACAAACGAAAGTTTTTAGAGAAGGAAGAAGCTTCAGAAGGTTTAGCTAATGGAATAGAATTCCTTTATATAAAAACGAAGAACTATGTTAGAGAAATGTTTAAAACCATTCGCTGAGTAAACAAGGATGCATTCTGAGCCGTCCACTATTCTCCATGAAAATTTACAAGAACAAAAAATTAACGAAGAAATCAGGAAAGAAATAGCGACTTGTTAACTGCAACACTTTCTCACGGAACAAGAAAACTATCTAAAGAAGTTACGGTGAAGTAATGATACTGATGATAACATTCGTCTAAAAAACCTATAAGTATATTAATGAGAAACTATCATGGAGAAAAGGACGGAAGATTCCAGTAAGAGTCAACTCAATTCCACTTATTAGAGCAGATTGGTTTTATGGATTAAGTAAAATGAAATATGTTATGTACCAGGAAAGCGTTTATTAAGCCATTTATTGTTATAATCGGAAATTGGACTTTCCACGTAATCTACATAAACGTTAACGTTTCGATAATTGAAGTAGTAAAATAGCTGACTGATGAAGTAAGAGATCGTTTCAGGCAAGTTGTCTTGAACGATCAATCGCTATTCAGATATAATTAACAGCGCTGAGTTACTTAGGGCGACATAATGCTGTAAGACATCCATGGAATACTTTACATATTCAAAAGTTACACAGCAGGAACTGCAGTTGTAGCTTTCACAAGTAGTACAGCTTACAAAGTTGCTACAGCTGCACCCACCAAAAAGCAATGCTTTGCTATGATATTTTTCCTTATAATCTAATGCTACGAAATCTGTTACAATATCCTGACTAAATGTTACTATCCTAAACTAAGCTCTAAAACGTTACACAAATTCTAAAAAGTAGTAACATACTAAACCGAAAATCTGAAAATATTCACTAATTTCTACGAACGATACTTTATAGAAATATATTTCTCCATAATAAGTACTAAGTAGCTGACGAGTAAATGAAAATTAATAAAAATTACAAACTATAATTAATTTGTTATTAACAAGTAGTACAATGGAAACTGCAAAAGAGGTAAACATTCTCGCTTGACAAATTGCATATTAACAAATAAAAGTAGAATCGTACGATTTTGAGCCTTGTAACGATATCCTGAACGTCTATTTACGAATGTTCATTGACCTCCTTCATTATCCTACATACAATTTTCTCTTTATGCGAATCGAACTAACATCATTATATCCTAATAAATCACAGTTAACTGTGACTATAACACAATTACAACCGTAACTGTGACTGTGACAATTTACTAACAGCGAATGGAATTTGAAAACAGATCGACAAATTAAAACTCCCATGTCTGATGTGGTAAATTTGTGATAATGTTCTTCCGGTGTAATGAAGCAACAGCTATACTACTTGCACACACTCCGCCGCCTATTACATTACTGATACTCATAATAAGTGAAAATATTAGTGGCAATTGATGATAAAATGAACGATGTAACAATTTTGAAGAAAAAACCTTTGTTAAAGAAGGGATTAAGTTTCAGTTTACAAGAACTTGGAATGGAAATAGACCGGTTAGAAGCTAGCATGCAATATGTGAGTATGATTGGGTATTTTCCGGTACTTTATTGATTTTTAAATAGGCGTGCAAAGAAATCTAACAAAGTCGGTTGATAATGCTATCATGTCTATTTATACACTGTCTATAGTAGACACTTGTCTCACAAAGCTATTTACGCAAAACAGCTGACTCGTTGTCCAAAATTTACATATGCATGAGTTACAAGATTAACCTGTGTGAAATGTATTATTAATTAGAATAACTTAAGTAAAGAGACACACCTACTAATGTATTTGTAATAAACGGATCGCTTAACACGTGAGTAAACCTTGGAATAGTAAACTTAACAACCACAAAAATTAATATTGTTAACCTAGTTCACAAGCACTGTCAAAACATCTTTTAAAGAGCTCTCAAATTACTAAGTAAACAAAGCAGGATCGTATATGAGCAGAAGGCATGAGTAAGGTATATACACATGTGTAACTACTTTTATGGCATCTTTTTAAGACAATTTTTAATTCATTCATCTACCTCACACATATAACATATCTGCTCCATGTAGCTCAAATTCTTTGACAACGTTTATTGTTTTTATTTGTTTTGCATTGGTAACCTTAGTCTCACCTACGAAAAGCGATCAATAAGCTTTATAACTACTATAATTAACCGATTGTTTTTGGGAATCACTAGATGTATTATACAACCTTTCTGTAATTGCTGATAATTTCATCATTCGACAGATAATCTGTTTTTATTGTATTTAATTGCATATAAAATCTAACTGTGTCTAATTAAAAACTCATTAATTTCACGTAATAATATTTTATCAAGCTCTACCATAGACATATCCATTTTTATATCATCACTACATTAGATAAGTATCTTCGTTGCAAAATTTAATACTTTTTATGTTTATGTTTTTGAATGAATTTAGAACTATTCCTTCACATTTGCTTTGTTAATTTTAGCTGTAACATTAATGCAAGGTTAAAGCCAGTTCTCTAATTCCTTACCTACTGGATTTTCATTAAAATTTTCACAGTATGTTTCAAATACGCATACCAATAAGTTTTTCCTTATATAGAAATGTTTACGTTTTGTAATAGTTGTAAGATTATTTCAGTTGTTATCAGTTGCTGTGTTCAATAAAATATTTGTGTGGAATAAAGAATAATACCCAGTAAAATGTTAGGATCTTCAAAAGTGCAAACCTTTTAATTCATCTTTTCTTTCATTCTCCTTTTCTTTCAACGAATAATAGATCGCATGTTAAACAATAATATTCGTTTAATTTTGACCTATATTTACACATACAAAAATGTAATTATTTCATCAAACCATACAACTAAAAAAAAGCAAATTTCATATTCCATTAAGTTGGCGAGAATGGACTTGTAAATTATATCTCACATGTTGATTGCTTCAATATTACCGTGATATCGTCGACTCGTAACCCTAGCATGTTGGAACGGGAAAGGTCATCTGGTGTCACATAGGGTTTCCGAGCACATTGACATTTGATTCTATAATAACAAGAGGGTATTTAGTGAATTTTATAGGCGATGCAGGAAACCACAAAAGAGCAATTGCCGTTGACTTGCGAGGAATGGACTTGGCAGTAAAGGTTAATATGTTATTATAGCGATTACGGTCACTTTCTATTTTTTTTTTTTTTTTTCATAAACTCGTAGGATATCCTCTTGTATTCATTCTAGTTCGAAATTATATTGATTTTACCTTCTGTTTAATCTCGGAGTTTATTGACTGCGAAGTAATTATTATATCTAAGATCCAGGATAATAGAGAAATATAAATACTAGATTGCCAATAATTAATCCAGACGGCTTGTATATTCGCCTCGAAGTACGTGTATTCTGAACGGATTTCCATGCATCTTTGTGATCCCTTCGAAATCGAATTAGAAACAAAGTTTACCACTCTCTTAAACTTGGTTTTTGTTCAAATAGACTCAATTATTCATCGAATCGCATTGAAAGTGACTATGAAATATTTACGATACTGTAGTGCCATATCTTGTTCGCAAAATTGTTTTGAATCGTAAAAAAGGAGATGAGAAAAACATCAAATACTATGGCAGGATCCTCGATCGCTTGGGCAATTATGGTTAGAGAAAGACGACGGATTTTTCTGTCGTCCTTCTAACTCCTGTAACACTCCATCGTAAATTCACTTCGAAACAATCATATAAATATGTAATGCACTCGCATTTTGGAGCTCATAACTATATAAAGAAATCAGATAATATGAAACTTTAGCTCCTTGCAAAATAAAGTCCGGGACTTTTGTCCAATTCATACACAACAGTTTTAATTTCAATTTACATACCGTAAATAGAAAAGGTACCTTTCACAATTTGCGATCGGAATTTGAAGTTATTTAGAAAAAGAATATCTCAATTGAAACATATACGATTTCGCCTAGCGAGCATTGAAAAATCTGCGTGTAGAAATACGGCAACAAGTATTGAAAATATAATTAATATCAATAGCGAAATTGAACATTCTTTAGATGTAAGTACTTGAAAGTTGCGTCAAAAGTTGGGGCAAAAATGTTGAGATATCTAGGAAAAATTTCCTACTGTTTGCGAACAGAACTTTCAGTGACTACAGTACGCTCTACCCTGCTACAAAGCATTCCATAATTGAAGTGGCATCTTGGTGCATGACAGCGTCTTACGTTTAATCAACAGCTATACATAAGGTCTCTTGACAGAGTTTCGACCTTGTCGTTGACAGGCCAAGTAGAACTCGTCATTACATTAGAGGGATTCCATTCTTAGGATATGTAATGAGATGTAATGGTGTCTAAAACAGCCTTGGAAGGGTGTACTCTTTTTGGAACACCACACCCAGTATTCTTAAAAAAAACTCTTACTACGCAATTTTTGTGTTGTTGTATTTTTTTAATTAGAATTTTTTTGGTGATATTTTTCAATATCGAAGATTAACAGCACAGCGCACAGTTCTCAGGCGGTAAACTTTAATGGTATTTGCATTATGAAACGATCCAAAAGGTTTCATTCAATTCCGTTTGAGATAAACTTATTCCAAGACTTTCCTGTTATATCGTTCAGCGCGCTTTCACGTAACATAACGAAAAATCTCTTTTTTTAATAAAATATAAAAGTAAAAAATTAAAATTTTATTTTTGCGTAACCTACATTGTAGTACCGTAATTTCACACAACAATAGCCCTGCCTCACAACTATGGTCCATAAGCACTATATTTCAAAAGAATTCGCAAGCGTCTTCACTGCAGCTATCGTATGAAGGACTTGGCATGTATTTCATCCTCTGCAAACTTTTGGACTGTAGGAGGCAGGAACTACAAATTTCTATAATTTTGTAGATTATACGATAAGAATTAGTATTGGTTCAAGGTGTAACTAGTTACCTGCTAGTTTTTTCGTGTATTTTTTTCTCTATTAACAAATCTTTCAAAAATCACCGTTTGATTCCAACCTATTTTCAGAACCATAGTAGTGTTTATGTGTGAAAAAACGATGAAGTGTACTTGTACAATGGTATGGGCTATAGTTGCCATGGTAGTTCTTAAACTCTGATGGTTATCTACCCAAAAAACAGAAATTTGTTGTACTTGCCCATGAAGGCAAACATAGACCGGTACAAGCTGTTTCCATTAAAAATAAAGGAATACATTTCAAATGTGTAAAATTGTGGAGCTGGTCAGAAAAGGAAGACTTCATGTTTTACTCCAAAAATGAAATTAAAAATTTGCTATGAAAAGCTAAAGCAAACGTCAAAAACTTTTTTGTTCTCGAATTGGTAGGCGTAATTGGACTTCCAAAGAAATAATTTGTTTAATATAGAACTAACAATTTTTAATTATGAAATAATTTCCAAAAATATTTATTATTCAGTTATTGCGTAGTAAGTTTGTACTTTTTTATGTGCTTAATAGTCGCCGATCACGAATTTGGTTTATTATGTGTGTATTTTTATTAAATTATCAGAACTCAACGTGTGTTTAGGACATATTTAAATTATATATTTTTTCATATGTAATAGTTATTGCTTTACAACATAGTTGTGGTACGATCTCCCAGCTATAGTCACCCTTTAGTTTATACGGATAACTATTGTATGGACCATAGATGTGTACCCTCTAACACAACAATGGTCTAAAGTTTAATATATATGTTTAGGTTGTTAAGTAAAATTTATACCAAATTATACAGATTAGCCAATATAGAACATCTTTTCGATTTTTACAGTTCCAAAAAACAAACAAATTTAGACCATTGTTATGTGAAGTTATGGTACTCATACATGGAATAAACTGCTATAATTTGACAGAGAAGGTTCATTGGTACACAATATATTTTTCTATAAGATCAAAGTAATCGAAATTGAGGACGCCTGTAAGTAACCTGTAGAGTGCTGCCAATGAACAGATATGGATCAAGTTTTAACTAAATCCAAATAAAGGGCGCTGAACTGTTATTATTCGCGAGACTCGTTATCCATTATATTTTCCATTTTCATGTAATACTATAATTAGCAATCCGTGCTATTTTTGTCAGGAGATTGGTGACCCTGTATCCAGTATTATTCCTATTTGCTTTAATGTATTCATTGTCTCGTTTCAGTCTGTATGTATTTGATCTACCAATTTTCTTTTGATTAAATTACGGTTTCTCTCGTGCACAATATCTGTGACGCAGATTGCTACACGCGGCTACTAATAATGAACTTGTAAACATGTTGATATAGGGGAAGATACGTCAAAAGACATCGATACCAGAGAAATTTCAACCATGCTTGTTTCTATTTTTGTATGTATACACTTTTAGTATAATAATCACAATATCCTTCGGAAATATCGATTTCTATTTTTTTTATCTTAAAACGTCAATTCCGTTCTATCAGGATTTCTCTTTAGACCAACGTATACCTATGCATGTTCATCGATATTAAACATTTTATATTCCAGCTTTTATATCACACTTCGATCCACTCCTTGGCGATATTTCAATCATTTTACAACTGAAACATTTCAAATATCAATTCCCTAAGAGGTAGAAATAAAAATTTCCACTTACATGGAAGTCAGCTTTTCCGAGCGAATACTTCAGATGACGGTATGTAGGTGTAATATAAATATTTATGCAGGTCGGCACGATTACGATATCGTGTAGTTTTATGAAGACGCAAGGCTTCGCTGGTGGTAGCGCAAATTCAATATTTCCGCGATATTTCTGGTTCGTACGGTTTCCCTAGCCAGTGTCATTGAGTTTAATATTAGATGTGCGAAGGTTAAAGGATCTCGTGTATTACTATATTGCAGTGGGAAATAAATTTCGTCGATTTCGAGACACTGGCGGCTTCCGGTATAGTGATCGAAGCGTTAAACCGTTTGGGAAAAGAATTTTATCGTTATCGTTTATCCAATTATGTTGGATCGATGTACTTATATTTCGTATTTAGAATTTATGGAACAAGGTTCTCCTTTATTGTTGTTCTGGGAGTAAAAATTAACTTGGAATAGTAGCAATAGAATAACATCTATTTGTTTAACTGAAGAGCTGTGCAGCAATTTCAGTTGAGTTAAAATTCAATATAGCTGATTATTACTGTTATACACGTAAAACTTATTCTCCAAAAAGGTGCAACTAGAAATAAAAAAAATTGACATTTTGAAGTAATTTATCGAGAAGTTGCTTCTTCTTCACAGCTCCATATTATCGAACTATGTAGAAAAACGATTACATAATACATGGTGGATTATATTATAGATGTGAGTAATATAAACTTCTCCTATTAATTTCGAAAACGATTAAGTTTTGAAATTACGCAAAACGTATGATTTAAAAGGAAAAATATTAAATTCAGCAACAGAAATTAACTAACACATTCAGTCGTTATGATATGCTTATATATTGTACGATTGTGTGTACAAAGAATGGCAGAACATTCCAGGCTATACCATTCAAACAGTAACGTTTCATAAAAAATACGGTAGATGCTGCGCACAGTATACAGGAGATAACCGCATACTGTAGTGAGTCTGCGCAGTAATCAATGTGGGTTCTAGCAATTTTTTCATGCCATTGAAAAATTATCGTTTGTCAAGAAAATTCAACATTGGGCAGCTGTAGTTGTATTTTTTGATGTTCTTTTTCAGAATTAGGCATTAGTCAAATCTCCTTATGTTTAAAATTGAACAAAATTCAGATCACACGCGATTTAAAGACCTTTAAAATCGTGGAAAATACATACACATGTTGAAATTTCACGCCTAAATTCATGTCCAACTATGTATCGTGTAAAAGTGCTGCAAAGTGGGGAATTAATAGCTAGTATTGTTTTTGTCATAACTCGTAAACGATAGCTGGTCATGATATTTTTTCAGCAAAAACGAATGCGAAAAAAATCCCCGTTGCGTATAAACTCGAGAAATGTCACAACATAAAAACCAACAAAATGCATATAATAGGCGCTCATGGTTTGCTGTTGGTAGGGATGGCAACGATACATCGATGTATCGGAATCAAAACATCGACATTCAACATCGACACATCTTATACCTTACGATACATCGATAAAATGTCGATGTATCGTTCAATTTTCTTAGCTAAGAATTTAATTCGTTGCTGTCCTCTTCTGATCAATAGTGACATTTAAATTGATTAAAATTAACAACATGATTCTTGAAATTTTAAAAACTGGCGACTCTGACAGTTTGTCCTCAGAATCTGGCGGCACTTCTACTTCTACCCAGGAAACAAAAGAAATTGATATCTGGAGTTTTCATAAATCATTAACGCAAAATCATTTGAAATCAAAGCAAATTACTTCCAATACAGGTTCCTTAACATCTCAATTACGCATTTATGTATCAGCGCCTCTTTCTTCTTTAAAAGAAAACCCACTTGAGGTGTGGGAAGAAATAAAAGCAATTCAACCGAACCTCTATAGTATCGCAAGAAAATATCTTTCCATTGTTTCCATATCTGTGCCGTCAGAAAGATTGTTTTCAAAAGCAGGAGCTACTATAACACAATCAAGAACCGCCTTTCTGGTAAACTCTTGACCAAATTACTTTTTTTTTCTTCCAGACAATTATTGGGAATGAAATAAGTTTTATTTTATTACAAAACTTATTTTTCATAAATTACCGTTATTTTTGTTATTCGTGCCATCGAAAAAAAAATTGGTGTAGGCTATGTAAACGTTTTTGATCGTTGCTTTAGCCACTACCACAATAATGACATTTATTATGTGGCATTGTAACCAAAGTTTATAACTTCAAATTAAATGTCAAGGAATAAATGTCATTATGTGAAAGTGGCTAAAGTAACAATCCATTCACACAGCCTACTCTAATTATGATTTTTTTCGATGTATCTATATATCTTGTACAACATATTTGATATTATTTACATGTGCAATTTAAAATTTTGTATTACAATACATGCTCTTTAAACTTTAATTCTGAATTTGAATTAAAAACATCGATGTTTTCAACCATCGATATTTTCCTTCGGATATATCGACGACATCGATGTTTGACATTCGATGCATCGCATCATTCGATGTATCGCCAAATTATTTTTTGCCATCCGTAGTTGTTGAAATTCACTCTGCGAATGAATGCAATGAAAATAGATCAAGCAGTAGCAGACCATGTGGTTTCGACCTTCAACGTTATTGTCAGCGCAACTACGAATGCAAGATCTAATTTCATCGCCCTTCACGTCACAACTTCAACTATATAACACTTCCGACAATAGACTATAATAGGGTGAATCCAAACAATGTACCATGACCGCCTATTATAGGCATTTTTTTGGTTTGTATATCTTTAATTAGAAATATTCGTATTTTGTTTTCCCATGCATAGTGTTGTGCATTGAGAGACGTTTTTGTATCTGACAATTTAGTTTAAACTTTTCCAATACTTTTCTGCAGGATTTTTTGAAAAATTTACTAAAATTATAAATACCCACAATAGTTAAATTGTTAAAATGTTTGACAAGTCCTCGAGCTAAGCGCTAATCACAATGAGTAAAATAAATTAAAATGAGCAGAAAATTAGTTAAGTAATTAATTGTATTGAAACAATATTGTTAATTTATTTTACGAATCATTAAAGTTCAATATGTTACATTTTAATCATTTGAGAAAGCTACCTCATATGGCTTAATAATAGAAATTGCAATTACATAATATGATAATCATTAAATTATCGATTGCATCGTGAAAACTCTTGGAGAGTAATGAATCGTATTATGCAACTACCCGATTTGGATGAATATTTCGCGATTCTCAACTTCCTAATTTGTATCATGCTGGTGTGACATAACTATGTATATGCAACTATAATTATTATTTTCTCTGTATATTTAAAAAGAGAATATGTTAGTTATTTTATTACACAACAGTGAATGTTCAAATAGAAATTGATCCAAGACATGTCACAATCTAATCGGCGAACTAATTTCAATATTTGGCAAACAGTGTAACTAGTGCAAACTAGTATAAATTATTTTAATTTTAACATAGTTTTGGCTACCATACTGTTTTCTCGTTTGATAATAACCACTACAAATTTTCCGGTAAAATAAATTTCGAACTTAACACATTCCACCGCCTAATTGTAATTTAAATCCAGCATTTACGGTCGTTTATTCCGAACGGGAATACTTTACATTCCCGTAGAAAATCAATTAATTGAAATGCCGCGGAATACGAAACTTAATACAAATGGTATTAAATGGGTTTATTGCGGTGTTCACGCCAGATTAAACTGCTTAATTAGCTCCCTGTATACAGACATTAGATATGCTAACTAGTTACTGAATACATACTTGCGTTATACGATTATTAAGGTACCTTATAAATAATATACGCAATGTATATGAATTAAATACCTTTAAAACATAAATGAAGTTGTTCCATGGTCTCTGTAATAACTTTTTTGAGCTTACCTAAAAAAGCATCCCTTCTAAAAGCTTTTTTCCGCTTTTTTATCTCTTATTTTCAAACAACCCTGTCTATAAATTAATGCAAAAACATTGCAGCTCTTTGTGTATCGTGTTGACCTACATAAAGGTTAACCTCATAAAAACATAATTTAATTTAAAAGCTACGAAGATAACAGTGTTGTATAAAATACATTCCGCCATTAATATAAATATGTGAGTGATAATTTTCCATTACTTCCAGCAGCACCCTCATTTATTAAATTGAAGTTTTTGAAAATTAAAATACACCTACACAGAGCCTCGCTTGACATGACATATGTAGCTAACAAAATATATATTTTAAAAACAAATGAGGATCCATTAGATTAAATTGGCAATGCAGGTAAAAATATTATGTTTGATGACGATTTGGTTTATTATTAGCGAATTTGTACATAGATATACCAAGAAGTCTATAAAGGTAGAAGACATTGTGGGACACAATCTCCTTTAAGTAATGTCGTCAGATAACTTTTTTTCATCTCCACATTTCTACATTTGTTTCAGAAGTATATTCACAGCTTTGTCCGTATGTGGTAGCATCCAGATCTTTGTCTAAAACAAGATGATTTTTCGTCTTCTCCTACTGATAGGTGTGAGTACTACCAGTCTGAAATTGTTCTGAATAGTGTGTAAATCTATTTCAAATTTTCTTGAAATTTCATCCGGCTATTCTTAACAACAACAGTATCTGTTGACATGAAATTTTCGCCTATGTTTACGGCTTACGAAAGACAACCCACTGCGTGTTTTATAAATGCATCTCCTAGCAGTATCGAATCGTTTCTCCCACTTAATATAACACTGACGTAACATACAATAAATTAGCCCGCAGTTCTTAAGAGTACTGCCTACAGCATCATTAATAACAAATAGTCATAATTGATTTGTTAAAAGAAATAGAATTTGTGTAACGTTAATACTCGTTTGTTATTTAGTAGCAATACAGAGGACGATTTACTATACCGATATTCACTATCACGTATCAGGAAGTCCCAGTAAGTTTCTCGAATTTCTCCTACTTGCTTTTTTCCAACTAGATTCTTGCTATCTGCAGCCTTTGCGACAACCACTGATTTACTTATGAGTAGTAGGGCTGGTACTTGTGGTTTCATCATTGTTTTGTAAGCTTGCAAACAAGCAAGCAACAACAAACAAATAGAATCTAAGTGTGATATACAGACTTGATATGTCAGTAATTCTTATATACTTACAAATGTACATAAATATGTGTACAAAATGTCAAAATCAGTTTTTTGACGTATTCATGTGTCACAAAAAATCACATCAAGTCTGTTTGAAAATCTTTGGTATGTAAATGTAAAATGATTTTCGATTGAATAAATGAATAACAATTTAAACATTTCTTTCTAGTATAATCCTGAAATTGTTCCCTATTTTAGAATTTCTAATCAATAATTCCGCGTTACTAGTTACTTATATAATAAATAAGTGTTTCACTCAACATCTAATGCTTTTTTTGTTTTGGACCAAACACTCGTCACACATCGTCCAGATTTTCATGCTAACAGACTTTCTATGAAGCATTATTACACCACAAATAAAATCACTTGTTTAATGATAACCTTAACATTATTGATATACATATAAATAGATAAATATGTCTAAATCAAAAAAATCTTTTAGGAAGTAATGCTACAAACTAGTATTATACAATTTTCTTGTATGTACCATGGCATTGTATATACAGGCTGTCCCATTTTTTTAAATGTAAAGTTTTTTTTACGAAATAAAAACTATAAAAGACATGTTTGCGGTTTGGATATTAGTGTACCATTTCTGGTGCGAAACAAAGAATGGTACAAGTAGGATTTTTATGTTTGATTTAGGTTTGGAGATGCAGGCACTTTTTTATAATTATCCCTCACATCTGCGATACCTCTGAACGAATCACAAAGGTAAAAACTGCTTTTAATAAAACGAAAAAATAAAAAAAACCAAACGCAATATAAATAAGGCTACCGGGCATCCTCCATCCTGCATAAAAATGATGTTTTCAATTCCGTGGTGCTCGTTTTGCAGCTGTAGAATAACATAATCGCTTAACATTTGCAAGTATCACTCACCGTTTCCAATTACAGATACGACTTTGCCATTCTGCATTTCCTCGTAGAAATAGGGGCCAATAATAAAATCAGCTGTAAAACTGCGCCAAACGGTGACTTTCTTGTCATGAAGACCTTGTTGAACAATTTCTTGTGGATTTTCTGCAGACCAGATTCGACAGTTTTGAGTATTGACTCCACCATTTAGAGTAAAATCTGCCTCATCTGTCTATAAAATAAGAGAGAACCATTCGGGTTCAATTTCCATCTGAACCATTACTTGCAAAGGCAAATCGTATCTAGTAGCCAAATCTGCCTCATTTAATTCAAACAGCATTTTCAGTTTATATGGATAAATTTTTAGCATTTTGGGTAAAGTTTTCCAAACCGTGCTATACAGCACTTGCAATCGTTTGGATATCGCATTTGCACTGCTGATTGCTAGTGGATGACCTCTGGTTGTGTCCTGATTTTCACGAAGAACCTCTGCAACTTAGACATCACTAATTTTTGGTCTTCCTGATCTTGGTAGGTCAATTACACGCAGTTCAAATCCATTCTCATGCGAAATCTTCGTGATCCAGCGGTGTAATTTCCATTCATTCATAATAACACTGAACTAAAGCAATTCTTGTTTGTATTAGAGTTGTATTAGAGGTTGAGTCTACGTCTATTTAAGTTTTAATTTCAAAATGAAACTCCAAATTGAATGATTTCGTTTTGACACTCATGTCAACAATTGTAACGACAACTCTTTTGTTTTTCATAGATACAGTAAAATCTAAATCCAAAAACAACTAGATTCCATTCACTTTTTGCTACTAGGTTGATTTCTTGAAATTATATAAGTCTTTAAAGAATACCCCTTACTTTATGATTACTCTATAGGTATGCTGGTTTGCCATACCTGTATAGAGTATGTGTAATGAACATATGAATATAAAAGTTATCACTTGTTAAATGTGCATGATCAGTCATAACCTATTGCACAATTCCATGCGTTTTTGAAATATATAGCTTAGTATTCAAAATACGTATGGATTAACATATATTTTTGAAAAGCGATACCAATCAGGTAAGATATACAGGGGGTTCCATTAAGAAAACATTTAAATTAAGCGGTACGTTAGTAAAATCAAGTGAAAATGTCTATCAAAGACATTTTTTATCGTTTCGATACCTCGACTTTTGGGCCTGTATATTTATACTTAAAAGATTATGATCTGAATATTCCTTTAATATATTGGTCATTATAACAAGTGTGTCTAAAATTATGGCCGACATTATGGATCTTTATATATGTACGTCGGCTCCTTAATAAATATAATATATTCACTTAATTTAGATGGAGTACCCGGTTACATTAGCGCGATATTCATAATTCATCATCATTAACGCTGATAACTTTCAATACAAATATGTATAAGTGCTATTAATAATTAATAATAAATGAGAGCGTTGGTAGTTTCTATATTGCGGTACATAACAACTCGGCAGCTAATTTTGGAGATGAAAATGATGATGTTGAAAACTGTTGTTACAATAATGTTTCATCATCGTAATGGAAATAGATAATTGTTATGATGTTATGTATGTAAAATCGGTTTTGTTGAAGCTATCTGTTGGAGTACGATCAATTTTACCTGCAGGTGTTATTTTAACGCCGTTACTTTGTATTTTCATAGTTGTGTTACATACACATTTCATAGACTATAAGTTTATCGATTTCCATGTTTAGAATTAATTATTAAGATGGTAATTTTTATTTTGTATCCAGCTTTTATGGAAAGCTCTCTTTGATTTTAAATAATATAAATATGCTGTAGAATTTAATCAAAATTTAAGCTAAAATAAGGGTAAATATTTCGACAATTCCACTTTATTAAAACCTAAGCGCAAACAGATACAGAATGTTAATGTATATTGCGCCATAGTTAATCCGGATTTTCATATTTATCATAATTTTAGCACCACAGCTCAATTATTCATTCCATTTATTTCGTCAGTAAAACAGTTTCGTCATAGAAAGTCAATTTTCTTATAATTGACTGTATTTCTAAATAATAACTTCACCTGATCAGCGTTTATGCTACCGATTTGTAGATCTTTTGAAAGTGTTAAATTCCTTATATAATATTTAATATAGCCTTTGTATTGGTATTCTATCTAATCCATTTAAAATTACACAGTTTGTACTAAACCGCTTTAATTTATAACAAAATTATCCAAGATTTATCTTATTAAAGCCGTAAAGCTTCTTAATACGACCTGCATTAAACTGACTAATTCTACCTTAAACCAATTACGAAGCTTAAAAGTTTCTATCGTGTATACACTTCCGCACCCCTCAAACTACCTTTCTTCCAACTTTATCGCATTACATTAAAAGTACCGTATAGAAAGATGTTGTAATCGACCGTTTCTTTAATCTGATTACAGGAGGCACACAATATGGTACGGGAGGCGAATGAGAAGCAAGCAGCGGCCGAGAAAGCGTTGAAAGAAAGCCAGATGAAAGTGGACGTGCTTACTGCCGAGGTGTCAGCTTTAAAGACGCTGGTATTGACCTCAACGCCGAGCAGGCCTAACCCACATCTACATCCACAGATCGATCCCCGAGGGAAGGAGGAAGGTAATGTCAACAATTAGTCCGCTATTCGATCGGAAATAGCATGTGTTTATCGATAATTTGAACGTAACAGTTGTCTGCAATATTTGTTTTGTTGTGCTAGCCGTTCCGTTGTATTAACTTCCGTTGTCTATCGCCCAATTACAGATGCAAAATCACGATTTTGTACTTTGTTTTTCTTTTTAACAAGGAATTGCTACCAAGTGATCTCACTGATTAGTATTTTGTTTGACTACCTGTAATTAAGGAAAAGTTTTGAAATGCAGTATTTGAGAACATCAGAATCATTTCATATACCTCAACTTCAGTAGATTGCGACTAAATTGATTCATAAACTTGAAGCTTAGCCAATTAGCGCAAGGTTATTAATTTGCTTTATCAAAACTTACGGAAGCTCAGATCCCAACATCAGGAAGCACGAGATCGAATAGTTTTAGAAGTTTAAATAAGGCAAGCACATTTCACATCATAAACTTCGTAAATTTTAATCTGTAACACATAACCTTACATTCTAATTTTTGGATTGTTATTTCGACATGCAAGCTACTGTATCGATTGATGTTTTGATGGAATATGTGGAATCTATCAATTGGTAATAGAGTTGTTAAAGTTCTTCTATTATAATATACATATATATAGAAAAGCGAAACAGATTTATACAAAATCTTGGGTCCTAAAATCACTGAGACTGAAGTGATTTATTTGGCTGTTTCTTGCTTTATCTCTTCACATCTAGTACTTTTTACATCGATTACTTTCGTGTCTCTTTTGGATTCAATCTCCTTTAGAATAGTTTTGACTCAGAACGGAAGCATACATTTATAATGAATTTAAGTAAACGTTTTGTCCGCCCTGTATTAATGCGACTCAAAAAAATATAACGACAGAACCGTATTTTCTTAATTCCTCTAATTTTGTTTCGGCTATTAGTCGATAGCCATACCTCGAAATTAGCTTGAAACAGTGGGAAATAAGGTGAACCGTAAAATTAGCGGATCGTCCTCACTAACTACTATCATGACTTTTGGCCAAAGTCTTGTTATATATAAATTTTGCCGCTATTCCGATATCTTCCAGTATAATATGTTGGCCATGCTATCTTTGAGGTCACTCAATATTAAAAAAAAATTTCTGGTTATATTTTCAAAAATATTGGTGTTAAGTGGGTACAAGTTACCATTAAACACGATATAAAATAAATGAATGCATGTTCTTGTATAATTAATTTAGAACAGCACTGAAATTTTCATTAAATGTGCAATTATATATACAACAGCAATTAACATAATTTCCGGTCAACCAACACAGAAGAGCTTCATGTATACTCGCATACGTTTCACTTCAAACGTGTAGTTTTTCACCGTTGTCGGTTTTCCGTGTCAAATAGACAACTTAATTAAAAGATGTCAGTTTTATTTCAAATTAGTTATTGTGGCAAACTAGAGTATTTGCAAAAAAACTAATTTTAATTTGAACTCTTTGCGTGATATGGTTCTGACTAACTAAACCATTTCGCAATTAAGTTATTGCCTATGTAACTGGAAATTAATTCGCAGTGGATTTGCTTTTTTGAACTTGCCCTGCAATGCAGAGAACACGCGTATGTACAACATACAATTGAAACTAACGAACTCGTTTCGCAACCAAACGATTTGGAATGTTACCCGTCCAAAAGAAACACAATCGCAGCTTTGATTTACGTTCAAACTTTTTAGGTATCGTAAAGCGGGAAGCATAAAACGCCGGCAGCATGGAATTCCTTTGCGCGTTGCGTATGAACGTAGGCGTGCGAGAATTTGCTTAACGATATATGTACGCCTTAGTGAACGTCACGTGATGAAAATAACTGAACAAAAACATATTTTTTTTAATCGAAACCTCCATATAAGGATAAATTTGTAGGAATTTGTAAAGTGATTTCATATAATTGGGTAACTTTAAATTATACTGATATTTTGTTAATAGTCGTTAGAAATTTGATATTGTAACGGTAAATAATTCATTTACAAAATATATGCGTTTTATTATTAGATATTACCGTTATTGCAAAGATAAGCATTTCAGCAAGTGTCCATTCTACTTAGTTCGCAAAATTAGCTACTATTTAATCCGACGCAAATCTTTTGAACCAATTCTTCTCTGATATTCTTAACTATAGAAGTACTCCAAACAAACAAGTATGTATTAGGTTCCTTATAAATCTTTCTTAAACTCGAAATTTGCCAAAGAAGAATTCTCTGAAAGGCTCAAAATATACCTTCTTTTTTTAAATTAGAAATGGATTGAAATTTCAATTTCAATTTTCATTAACACTTATCCATCTAAGTAAATTTAAGTGAAATTATCGCATTGGGAGATTAATAGATCTAAGCATTAATTGCCTAGTAATTGTGCGATTTAAAATGCAATTTTATTTTGCAACCATATAGTTATTTCTAAGTAGCGAACATAAGCGCTCTTCTATCACCTGCTTATATAAAAAGAAACAAATTCAGACTTTTATCTAACATTTTCGAAAAAGATAGTTTATGTTGTATATTAGTTAAATCTAATTTTCTTAACATTACTAGATCTTTCATAATTTAAAGGCATCTCTACGACGTTTTCAAATTCTTATAAATAATCGGAGGCTCCTGTACTTTAAATTAATTGAATGCTTTTATTTTCTAATTCATTATTTAATTAGTTACTTATTTGCTCCAATCCATACCAACAAACATCTAAATTTCATCTATTTAATATCTTCAATTAAATAAACATTTTAGGCAAAATAAAGTTTCTATTAAACTTTCCTTATATTTCTTTCTATATTTAAATTATCCCAATATTGGAAATTAAACGAAATCCATCCGGACATCTAATTCTTTTTTTACAATAAATTTTAGAATTTCTGGAAAATACCATTAAAAATGTTTGAATTATAAGTTAATACGAAATGCTTTGATACCAACATGTAATTCTATATTTGACATTCAAACGCGTACGCGTTTATATTTATGTCTGTTATAAGCTTAAGAATGATGCACAATACGAATATTATTGGACAATTTCGATCCATTTCCAGACATCTATTCATTTACTAGTGTTTTTATCTTTAGAACCGTGAACTCTTATGGATATGTCTGGTAGTTGTTTGTTTGGAAATCTAGGATGATTTTTTCGTTAAGTCGTTTGTTGTCATCAGACTTTCAAATCAACTGGTGTTGTCTTTTCAACAATTTGTTCCTTTGTTTCTAAGTGACTAAACGTCTAAAATTTCAGATCTAATTTTCTAAATTTATGGCTTATTATTTTGGAACTTTTTTAACGTTTACTCTGTATAAGTTGTGAACACTTTAAGTAACAGCGTACGAACTAATTGTAATTTACGCAAAATTTGAGCGTGTGAATTGTTTAGGGTTATATTCAACTGGGCAAATAATGCGCTATAACTTGTTAACCGATCTAAATTGAACTTAAAATTTATGAAAAAAATTTATGAAAATTTTATAGGAATTCTAAAAAATTTAATTCAGTTTTCCAAGTTCCTTAAACGCTTGTATATCCAACATTATGTAAAAATTTAGTTTTGCACTGCAAAATTATAAGTTAAATACATAGTGTCAGCAATTAGTGTCAATTTGGTTAAAAACGTTGAAAAATCCGTAAAAAACGTGGGCTAATATATTTGATTGGCTACCTAGGTAATTTTATTTTTTAGTCACATGAATTTCTGAAATAAATGTTAATTTAGACGCAAATGATTTCGTTACCGATTTAAGCGTGATTAACTTTTTCAATTTTAATATAAAAAACATTTTAAAAATTAGATGCTTTCAATACGAATTACACAGAGATATCAATAATACAAAAACATTTTAAGAAATGCATGTTGAGATTTACGCTGAATAAAAAACAAACGATTAATTGATTTATACAGTTCAATTGTTGACCTATTTTGGCAATCGCAGGCTTTTATTCAAGGCTATATAATTCAAAACGCGAAACTTTTTACGGCAGACGTACCAAGTTCGGGCTTAAAAACAAAAATGTAATATTTTTGTCCAGTTGATTTACAGCTATCCTGAAAAAAGTATTCTAAATCGAAAACCGGTTTTGCTCACTTATGGTATGAAAAAACATTTTAATGCTAATTTAAAATTTACGTATACACGAAATGTTTTTTGAAGGATCAGGAATTTTGCAATTTATCGACCTGTGAATTAAAATTAGTTCAAAAATTAAAAAAACTGTAATATTTTACATTATCTTAAGAATAAATAGTCTGTGTAGTGTCTTTTGCTTTTTATTTACTTGGCGTGGTAAATGTTTGTTTACCGAGTTAACTTCTCTGAAAAGCGTGAAATAAGAAATTTAGAATTTTGACTTTAATTCCGATATAGTTTGTAACTTATTTAAGTCGAATTCTAAAATTTTCGTGTCTACGTAATTGTGCTCATCTTAATTGAAGGAATTTGTCCAGTTTTAGTGAATCTAGAATCTGAATCAATTTTTCATTTCTCGAAATTCCGTAGAAATTTCATATCTTAGAAAATATGAATCTGTTTGAAAAATTACAAATATCGAAGTATTTAAACTTATTATTAGTATTATTAGAAAAGGCTGATTACAACAATTCAAAAGAAATTCAAACTTCAATAAAACGGAAGTAAGTGTCAATTTAGCATAATTACTTACTAAATGATTCTACTAAAGTACTTGCTCGTTCTCAATTTTAAAATTCATAGATAATCTTCAAAATGGTGATCATTGTTTGCTATGCATAATTCATAACGTTTAATTACTCCGCTAATTTTCCGCAACGTATTTCGATTATTTACGGAGATAAACTTGAAGATTGGTGATTTTTAGTTTTTTTGACATAATCTGACTAGTTCGATATTTTGAATTTTTTCAAACAGATTTACATTGCAAATTTAAACTAATCCTATCTTTAATAATAAGGAAGTGCCCATCGTTCCGATTTTGTAATAAGTCGTGTTGAGTCTCTCATAATCTTATATTTAATGTGTAGATATCAGTAAGAATATGACTTTATTGATAGATATATGCTATTTGCTTAAATGATGTTATGAAGAGTAATTATATTTTCAACCTTGTTTTGTAATTTTGCCTGTTCCGTATATTTTCATCATCTCAAGTATTGAATATTATTACAAGATTAATAGAAAAGCCGGGACAGAATCATAAAAATTACAATCGCTTTAACTTAAGTGTTTTTCTGAAGAAATACATTATTTTCACTGCCAAATAGAATATTGTTATGCCATTACAAAATTTGTATTGGATTTAATAACTACATTTTTTTTGAAATTAACGCAATCATTTTTCTAACCAAAAAAATTACGCAGATTTATCGCTGCAGTTATCAAAAGAACACGGGGTGGTTAAAGTGAAGTGGTTCACATAGAAATAATATTTAACGTTAAAATAATATTAAATTATTTAATGCAATAAAGTAAATCTCGATATTAAGTTTCAAATATTAGCGAGCAACTACTAAAAGATGGAATTCATCTCTCGCAATTTAATATCATGAAGTAAATATTTTTCCAAGACGTTTACCGAATCATCGATTTCTTAAAAGTTAACAACGGTGAACATGTTATTTGTAACTTCGAAGAAATTTCGGTTCTATTAATCGTAATAACGTTCTGAAGCGTTCAATGGAAAATACCCATTCGCCAAAGAGAAAATGTGTTTTTCAAGTCCGTCTTGCTCTAGCACAAACGATTTGGCTTCCTTAACCGGGGAATCTGGCGGCAAAGTTTCACGACCGTACTTCAGGTTGAAATGCGACGGCGATCGGCGATGCTGTTTTTTCGTAAATATCGCCGCATGCAACACAAAACGGAAAGCCCATAGTAAAGAGCGTTTAAACGTAAGTTGGAATAGTTGCAATTCCAATCGTAATTTCTATTTAAAATGTCAGGGCGAGCCGTAAGGAAAGTAACAAGGCAACAAGTTTAATACGTATTCATACGTTTATTTTTACTACTTTAAATTTAGTATGTAATTATGCTAAATTGTATTCTTCCGTTTTATTGAAGTTTATAGCACTTTTCTAATAATGTGATAATAAATTGTTCACGTTTCTGCTTGTAAATATTCAAACATGTAAAGTAAATCTATATTTTCTAAGATAATGTGAAGTATATTATTTGATTCACTGTGGACAATTCCAAGTTGATGAGTTTGTGACAGTTAAAATTTTTTGACTTAGTTAAAATTAAAAAAATATTTTCTTATTTCTTTATTTCAGGATAGCTGTAAATAGGCACTTATAATTTTGACAATTAATAGGTTACAGTTTTTGTAATTTTTGGTTGGTAAAATATTTGTTTTTGCCCTTGAATAAAACCCTTGTTCTTTAAAAAAATTTTTTCTGTTAAATGGACATGCATTAAAATGTTTTTCTTTACAAAAAAACGGTACGTCGTACGATTTAAGAAGCTTTTTTCTTCACAATTGAACAAAGAATAAAAACATCTTTTTATTTTTGAAAATTGTCCTATTTTTTCTTGAAAAATAGCCTGTGATGTCATAATCCGCGCGCCAGTGACTAAAACATATTGCAAAGTTGCAACAGCTATTAACAAGCGATTTCATTATGATATTTTTCTAATTTTTACTGTCAACACGTTGATCTTAGCTAAAATTCCGACCTATGTTTATAGGAACATTTTTTATAAAAATCTATTTCCGCATCTTTTTTTACAAGTGTTCGGAATGAAATATACAATTGATACTCTGCCAGAATAATAAGCCATAAATTTATCAAAATTTTAGACGTTTAGTCAGCTTCAAAGTCTGTAACAAAGACGAAATTAACGAAATATATCCTAGCGCATTTCCAAGACAATCCATACGAGCAGGTTCTCATGAATGGCAATGAATACGATATCATTGCCTCCGTTCACATTTTATAAAATTACGCGTTTGAATTCTAGAGACATTACAAAAGCATCTATAATTTTGCAATGAAACATTTTTGGTTATATCCAGGATAATTCAAAATCATTAAAAAAGAATTAGATTTGGATTGAAATTTCCAAAAGATAATAAATATAGAAAGAAATTTGGAAATAAATTGCCTGCTATTTGATTAGAGGTAGATGAAATTTACTACGATGTTTTGGTAGTGGATTGGGCATAATGGGAACTATTTCTAGAATATGAATTAGAAAATCTAGCATTCAGCATAAAACGTTTCAGGAAATATCGAACTAATAGAAACGTTATGGTCAAAAAAACTAGTAAATTCTAGAATTTTCTTCTATAAGTTGAAAATGTCGCGATAAAAGTATAATCGCATATAAGCAGGTTAGAAGAGCGAGAAAATTACTGTAGTATATAGATTTTGTTAAAATTGAGTTCATTTTAAATCGCACAATTACTAGGCAATTAATGCTTATTTCTATTAATCTCCTTGGTAATGCAAGATTGATTTCATACAGTAAGTATTTGATCAAACTTTGAAAGATTTGAAATTGCAATCCATTTTAATTTAATAAAAAGAAGGTTTTATTTGAGTTTATTCTAATACATACTTGTTTGTTTGGAGTATATAGTTAAGAAATCAGAAATAGTTAAATAGTAAGATCAAAAGGAAGAGGAATACTTAATAGCAATATTCTGGATATTTGGACATTATTTTAAAATTCGAGAGATAAGTTCTACTTGAATAAATTTCAATGTCTTCAATAAGTTACAGTTTGTTACGACTTATTGAAGACATTGAAATTTTCATTCAAGTAGAACTTTTATCTCTCGAATTTTAAAATAATGTCCAAATATCCAGAATATTGCTATTAAGTATGCAGAAGTCCTCTTCCTTTTGATAGACTTACCAAAACGCAAATCTTTTGAACCAAGAAAAGACGACGTGCATATCTCTGATATTCTTAACTATAGAAGTACTCCAAACAAACAAGTATGTATTAGGTTCCTTATAAATCTTTCTTAAACTCGAAATTTGCCAAAGAAGAATTCTCTGAAAGGCTCATATAATACCTTCTTTTTTAAATTAGAAATGGATTGAAATTTCAATTTCAATCTTCATCTTTCATCTAAGTAAATGATCACACCCATACTTACTGTATGAAATCAATCTTGCATTACCTAGGAGATTAATAGAAATAAGCATTAATTGCCTAGTAATTGTGCAATTTAAAATGAACTGCAATTTTATTTTTACGTTTATATCTATATAGTTATTTCTACAGTATTTGGATAACACAGCTCTCGCTCTTCTATCACCTGCTTATATGCCGGAAACAAATTCAGACTTTTATCTGCGACACATTTTCTAAGGTACTTATGTTGTTGATTAGTTAAATCTAATTCTAGTAACATTACTAGACCTTCATCATTAGTAAAAGGCACCATAGACGTTTCTATTAAATTCTTATAAAGCACTTGTCAGGCTCCTGTCGACTTTAAACGTAATTGACCCATGCTGAATGCTAGATTTTCTAATTCATATTCTAGAAATAGTTCCCATTATGCCCAATCCACCTACCAACAAACATCGTAGTAATTATTTCATCTACCTCTAATCTCTTCTAAATAGCAGGCATAAATTATTTAAGAAGCTTTCCACATATTTCTTTCTATATTTATTATCCCATATATTGGAAATTTCGATCCATCCGGACATCTAATTCTTTTTTAAGATTTTGAATTATCCTGGATATGTAACCAAAAATGTTTCACAAAAGTTAATACGAGATGCTTCGCCACCAAGATGTAATGTCTCTAGCACATTCAAACGCGTACGCGTGTATTTTATGTCTGGAAAATAAGCGGTGAACGGAGGCAATGAATAGAGGAATACGAACCTCTATTCATTGCCATTTCATGAGAACCTGCTCGTATGGATCTGTCTGGGTAACTATGGAAATGCGCTAGGATGATTATTTCGTTAATTTCGTCTGTTGTTACAGACTTTGTGTGCGCGCCTTTGTTCTCTAGCTGACTAAACGTCTAAAATTTTGATCTAATTTTCTAAATTTATGGCTTATTATTCTGGCAGAGTATCAATTGTATACTTCATTCCGAACACTCTGTATACAGGGTGTTTAAAAAAGATGCGGAAATATTAAAGGGGGTGATTGCCCAGGTAATTTTATAAAAAATTCCTATAAACAGAGGTCGGCAATCGCTTCGTTACCGATCTACAGCGTGTTGAAGTTTAATTTAAAAAAAAACAGTAAAAATTAGATTTTTCCAAAACGACTTGAGATATCATAATGAAATTTTAGGCTTGTTAATAGCTGTGAGAGACACATACTTTGCAATACAACAACGATGTTTCAGTCATACCAGTGGCGCGCGTATTGGCACATCACAGGCTATTTTTCAAGAAAAAAATAGGACGCCGCTGATTTCTCTAAAAATAAAAAGATGTTTTTATTCTTTGTTCAATTGTGAAGAAAAAAGCTCTCTTAATTTTTTATCGTACGACGTACCGTTTTTTTGTAAAACAAAAACATTTTAGTGCATGTCCATTTATTACAGAAAAAAATTTTTAAAGAACAAGGGTTTTATTCAAGGGCAAAAACAAATATTTTACCAACCAAAAATTACAAAAACTGTAACCTATTAATTGTCAAGAGTATAAGTGCTGCTATTTACAGCTATCCTGAAATAAAGAAATAAGAAAATATTTTGCTTTAATTCCGTATAGGTAACTAAGTCTAATTCTAAAATTTTAGTGTCGCACGTCTTTTGTAAACTCATCAACTTGGAATTGTCCAGTTCAGTGAATCATCCTGAATAATATACTTCACATTATCTTAGAAAATATAGATTTACTTTACATGTTTGAATATTTACAAGCAGAAAGTCTGAAGACGTGAACAATTTATTATCACATTATTAGAAAAGAAAACATAGAATACTATCAAACTTCAATAAAACGGAAGAATACAATTTAGCATAATTACATACTAAATGATTCTATAAAGTAGTAAAAATAAACGTATGAATACGTATTAAACTTGTTGCCTTGTTACTTTCCTTACGGCTCGCCCTCGACATTTGCAAATAGAAATTACGATTGGAATTGCAGCTATTCCAACTTGATCTACGTTTAAACGCTCTTTACTATGGGCTCGTTCCGTTTTGTGTTGCAGGTGCGGCGATATTTACGAAAAAACAGCATCGCCGATCGCCGTCGCATTTCAACCTGAAGTACGGTCGTGAGAACTCGCCGCCAGATTCCCCGGTTAAGGAAGCCGTGCCCATCGTTCCGAACCAACAGCAGGATGTGCTAGAGCAAGACGGACTTGAGGTAAAACACATTTTCTCTTTGGCGAATGGGTATTTTCCATTGAACGCTTCAGTGAACGTTATTACGATTAATAGAACCGAGAAAATTGCGCCGCTTCGAAGTTACAGTTTTTTCTTCTTTTTCTTAACATGTTCACCGTTGTTATTGGATTTAATAACTTTTAATTGACGTTTCGGCAATCGATGATTCGGTAAACACGTCTTGGAAAAATATTTACTTCATGATATTAAATTGCGAGAGAGGAATGAATTCCATCTTTTAGTAGTTGCTCGCTAGATATTTGAACTATAATTCAGACTTAATATCGAGATTTACTTTATTGCATTGAAATTTTATTTTTGTTTTGTAAGCCCACTTGTTTAATATTATTTTAACGTTATTGAATTTTATTATTTCTATGTGAACCACTTCACTTTAACCACCCCGTCCACAATATTGTTCTTTTGATAACTGCAGCGATAAATCTGCGTACATTTTTTTACATTTGGCTAGTAACTACAACGTAAATGATTGCAGTTACTAGCCATTTCAAAAAAATGTAGGCAGATTTATCGCTTTGATATACAAAATTGGTGGCTGCGACAGCAATAGGCTGCTTTTTATCAATACATTTAATTTTGTAATATCTGGCATAACAATATTCTATTTGGCAGTGAAAATAATGTATGTTCTTCAGAATTTTTGTTTGTCATAACAGTGAATTTGCGTTGCGAAGTTAAAGCGATTGTAATTTTTAGTGTATTACTGTCCCGTTGATCTTAGCTATAATTCTATCTCAATCTATGTACATATATATATTCAATACTTGATAGATGATGAAAATATACGAGACAGGCAAACATATGAGGCAACGCTTTTAAATACAAAACAAGGTTGAAAATATAATTACTCTTCATAACATCATATTAAGCAAATAGCATATATATTTCTAACAATAAAGTCATATTTCTTACTGATATCTACACATTAAATATAAGATTATGAGAGACTCCAACACGACTTATATACAGGGTGCCCCAAATCGGGTGGGATTGCATGGGCATCTTCCTTATTATTAAAGATAGAGATTAGTTTAAATTTGCAATGTTTTGCAGTTTCATGTGTTGATTTAGAATCTGTTTGAAAAAATTCAAAATATCGAACTAGTCAGAAGTTATGTCAAAAAAACTAAAAATCACCATTTTCTTCTAAGTGAAATATCTCCGTAAGTATAATCGAAATACGTTGCGGAAAATTAGCCGGAGTATTATTAAATGTTATGAATTATGCATAGCAAACAATGATCACCATTTTGAAGATTATCTATGAATTTTAAAATTGAGTTTTGTTGCTTTTTATATTTCATTTGATTTTGTTTGGGTTTATGCAAGTCCACTTGATTAAAATATAAAATTGTTAATTAAAGTAGTATTTTGTTATTTAATTATAGGTTATGTTACATGGATGAAAAGAGAATAAAAAACTTTATTAAGTAATATAAAAATCCAATATGACGCCCATTTAACTTAAGAAAGTTGTTATCGATATCTCGAAAGCCGCTATCTTTAATTTTTGTTTGACATTGATTTTGAATTGCTTGTATCGATCATATTGCTTTTTATATAAAACTTTTTTTCGTAACTTTTATACTTACGAAGATATTTCACTTAGAAGAAAATGGTGATTTTTAGTTTTTTTGACATAACTTCTGACTAGTTCGATATTTTGAATATTTTCAAACAGATTCTAGATTTATACTTACGGAGATGTTCGACTTAGAAGAAAATTGAATTTTTTAAAACAGATTCTAGATCACCAAATAAAACTGCAAAACATTGCTCATTTAAACAAATCTCTATCTTCAATAATAAGGAGGATGCCCATGCAATCCTACCTGATTTGAAACACCCTGTATATTGCACAACACTTTACGAACGTTCGGCTACCTATCAAATAAGCGAAGTATACAAACGTAACATCCGTTGAGTTAAAGTCTCCCTGAAACACATTCTAAATTATCTTACAAGAAATAGTTGCTGAACATGTGCTTTTCGTTAGAGCGGTTGCTAGGGTAGTTAACTCGGTGGTGTAAACCGAAATTTACCACGCCAAGTAAATAAAAAGCAAAGACACTACACAGACTATTTATTTAACAAAATTAAACTAATGTAAAATTAAGGAACTACCGTATTAAACACTTTTTCCAATTTTTAAAGTGTCTTACCAATGTGAACTAAGTAAATTGCTAAATACTCTCATTCTTACACAGGTCGATCCAAATCTGCACGAAGAATTCCTGTCGTGGAAACAAAATCCTTCCCTCGACAAAAACAGTCCTTTTATTAAACGTGTATACGAGGAGGACATCAATCTCTGTCTGAGCTTTAATAGCACTGAGCTTTCGGAAAAGGTACGGACGGCCGTCGAAGCCGGCACGATCTTCATAGAAGCCATAAGTGATAAAACGAAAACCGTGTTTCCAAAGTGAGTATATTACGATTTAGAATACAATAAACTCGCGTTGTTAGCTCACTATCGCGGGGTGTAGCGTAATCAACTCTTTAATTAATTGCGTGTGCTTTTTTGTTTTACAGAAAATGTGCATTACTCGAAGTGCCGAGGCAGTGCTTTTACAGGATGAATATAGGCGAGCCCGACACTTGGTACTCCATCTCGCAAATCTGCCGTAATAGGGTAAGTTTCACGCGTTTTGTCCTAATTATATAGCCTTGATTAGGTTGAGGGTGCGGATTACAGAAATAGGTCAACAATTGAAACTACGTAATTATCATTGAAACTGTATAAATCATTATGATTTACTTCAAGTTAGCCATTAATTTTCTTTTTTATTGTTTAATTCCCAGTCCTTTTATTCAGCGTTTTCAAATCTCAACACGTTAACAAAAGCATTTCAGTTAAGAAAAGCATTACATTTGTAACATACACTAATTGTCATGATAACATACTGTGTCTCTAATTAAATTCTTATTGAAAGCAGTCTATATATTTTAATAAAATGTTTGATATTATATTAAGTAATTGAAAAATGTTATCATCATAAAATTACGTCATTAAATCTTGTGTGTTTCAAGTAAAACATACAAAATTACACCGTCTCAAATTAACATTTATTTCAACCAAATTCATGTCGACTAAAATACACTTAATAATTCTGCATGCGTTTTTTACGGTCTTTCAACGTTTTGACAAACTGTTGACACCATGTTGTTGGCGATTCATTTAATTCAAGACTACTGGATCAGTTGTAATTGAGCTTGGAAGGGTTGTCCAAGTTTGTTAGCTTTAACACCGCGATTGATAGACAAGAATAGTATGCAAAAAGCCTTCAAAAGCCTATAAGCACACATACTAAGGAGAGCTAAAATAGTTGCAGTAGAAAAACAAATCCTATTATATTTAGATCATGACGACGGCCACATAGAACATATTTAACTTATTCTTTTGCAGTGCAAAACTACAGAATTTTTAACATAATGTTGGAGTTGACCGTATATTTAAAGAACTCAATCACTAAAACAAAATATTTGGTACAGAATTGCACGCGCGATTAAGGAACTTGTCGTGACTTTTCAGTAAACTGGAAGCAATATAAAAGCATAAATTTCGTCGCTAACGAAACTAGATGACCTCTAACTACAAATTTTCAAAACTGTTAGATTTCGGCAACAATCAAAAGTTGTAACCCACCATTTCCGTGAATAACTCTATATTATTACCTTAAGTTCATATACAACATTTTTCTGTTAGCAGTTATAGATAATTGATTTATGCAATTAATCTTTGCATGTAGAATTTCATCAAGTTGCCCAACCTTGCAATTGAATACGAACAGCTGGTTAAACAACTTCACACGTGCGTTGCAAATTTTGCGTAACGACAATAGTAGTTCGTACGCTGTTACTTAAAGTTTGCGGAAATTCACAACTTCTTCGACGACTGTTGTAAGGAAACACGTTAAAAAAGTTCGTAAAACTCGAATGCTTAGGCAACAAAGACTATATACATACATGCTTATACGGTTATACAAGAAAGTTAACTGTATAAGATATCGTATACAGACCTTCAATTATTCACTTATGAAATCCAACTCATTCAAAGATTTTGTTTGAACAAATTGTTGGAAAGACAACAACGCAGTTGTGATTTGAAACTGTTGTTGATGATCAGTAAAAGACTGCAAAGAGTGCATTCTTTTAAAATCAATTAACGAGGTCGTAATGTGAAGTTTTATTATCTATTGGATAAAACAACTACAATTTTCTAAATGAGCACATGGAGATAATCAGCATAGTAGAGTTTTACGGCTTTCGATTTCTAATAGATAAGAAACTCTAGTAAGATGATTGATATATTGCTGCATAGAAATGGATCGTATATTTTTGATCTACTTGTAGCAAAAAATTCTTGTTGTGCATCATTCTTAAGACGTTTATTACGAATATGTGAAACTCATTTGATTTAATAGAAGAGAAAGGCAAATGTAACACATTTATACATGCGAATTAAGTCAAGGCTTTTACGCAGATTCACTAAAAGTGAATTCCCTTAATGTTGTCATCTGTATTGATCAATAACAATCACTTCACTGAAAAGCTTTATTTACAAAACAAATATGAAAGTTCTGATTACAAACACTTGAAATTGATAGATGAACAAATACATATCAGATTTCCGCTTGTACTCTCTGACAAGAACACGTGTCATATATCTATTAAATGAAGGTTATTGTGATAAGACAACGCACAAATGTTAACGAAGATTTAAACAGACCAAAATGTAATGCAACTACGTCGTTTTCGTTTCATACCTTTACCTTCCTTCAAGGTTTTCATTGTCTTTTCCGCGACAAACATTGATTTAACAAGCGAGCTATATTGAAATGTAAATATATTTCGGACTAGCTCAAACAATAAAAAAACTTTATTTTGCTTAAAATGTCGACATCCATTAATTCGACATTGATATGTTTTCCACGAATAAAATTATTTAAAAATATTTTCATTCGTCGATTCACCAAACCGAACTGGTTTTATAAACGATAGAATCATCGTGTATATGTATGTGTGTATGTGTGTGAGCAAATTGCACGGCTTGAATTAATTACTTTTTCTTGTAAAGAATTATAATTACTTACACTATAGGTATACACTACTAAAGAGAATACGGACTTCAAGCACATCTACCTACCTTGTTTCCTATATATTATTCAGGGTCATTAGAAGAACGTTTTCGCAAACACGGACACGAATATTACGGATGCGACGATTATTTACATAACTCATGTTGTGCGGGGTACTCCCGGGTATTTTCGGAAGCAGTAGCGTCGTTTGTTTGAGATGAATTTGAGTTTGCAAAAATTATGACAACAAAGGATCCCTTGAGGAAAGAAAGGGTAGAACAAAATTAATGAAAACTAAACATAATTATACTAGAATTTATACTAGACATATGTACTATCTTCTTCGAATTAAATGCGAATTTTTTAGCTTGGAATGAATATTTCCATTTAGTAAATAAAGCCTTTGCTCTAAAGAGAATTTAATTACTTTGAAGTTCATCATAGTTGGCCTTTGATTCATATATTAAAAATTGTCGTCATCCGAGTTATTATTTATTGGCGTTAGTGAATATAAAATATCATTTCTTTCTCTCTCTCTTCGTATATACGAAATATTAGTATTACAAAATATTATTAACGGGTCGATGGCCGCAGTGGTTAGGCGGCTGACTATTGTTGTGAGAGGACGATAGGCGCCGGGGTTCAATTCTCTGGAGGGACGGTGACATTTTTTCAGAGAGTTTAATCCCGGATCAACTTGCCATTCGCTGTTAGGAGCAAAGTGATTAACAGCGCGCCATCATAAAAGGCGATATGATGTCACAAAGCCAGTTGAACACAACATACACACACAAAAACTACACCGCGAGAGTTGCAGTGATAGCCAGACAAGCGATACAGTTTACGGAGTCACTGCAACTAAGCACCCACCACATTAAAAAAAAACGTGTTCGTAATTTAGCGAAAAGAAATAATAATTCATCAATTAAAATTAAAGCAAGAGTTATAATGAAATACCTTTGTGAAAAAGGGTTGTCACCAGAAGAAATTTACGAACATGACCGTGACATAAGGTGAGTTTGCACTAATTTGAAACTGGCCACGTGATTTTATACTGAAAAGAGAGACCTGTAAACATGCATCACGTTCTAATCCCCTCGAAGCTGTGGTTACCGAAAACAGTATTGAATTGGAAGTGATGAAAAAATGAATTGGGTTTCAAAAGTGTCCGCACGGAGGATACAAAACTATTAACGTCAGACGAAAAGAACATCCGTCAAGTCACCACTGAGACGAATTTGGCGATAATTAACACAGATCCAGATGATTTTTTGCAAAAATTCGTTACAGTATGTGATATTTGGGTTCATGACTTTGACCCAGAATCCAAAACAATGTATGAAATTGCGAAGCTGTATTTTTTGTGCTAGCTTTAAATTTACAGTGTATGAAGTAGAATATATGTATATTGAAACTAAACATCTTGATGTTGAAACAATAGACTGGAATTCGTTAACTCAAAAATCCGAGATATAGTATTATACGGAATGGCTCGGATGTATCTTACAATTGCACACTTATTTCCCCAACAAGTGCACGTTTGCAAAATAAACTGACGATGTTAACTGTTATGTGGCAGCGTCATCGAATAGGTTTAAATTAGCAACTCCAAAACTATGTCACCCGTACAACATCAAATACTCAACATAAAACCCACACCTTTAAAGATCGAAGCTGCCACTATCACGGCGACATTACTATTAAATTTAAACTTAATAACAACTAAAAATCTAATTATTGTATGAGGTTGATCCGTCATCATGAAATTTTACCATTCTGACAATTCATTAATCCCGACTTGTTTTTGTAAATTTATAAACTAACATCTAAGAATTTATAATTACTAATAAGTCTATTTAATTTTACATTATGTAGTTTCATTGATCATCTCACCTATTTCAAACACATATATGCTGTGCAACACTGGGCTTTGCAAAACCATTGTATTTGTAATGACTCAAATACACCTTTAGTGAAAACTGATATCGCAGCTTGTTCAATATATTTTTGATTACAATCATTATAATTTATTGGATAAATGTTTTATTTTTGTAAAGATTGTACTTTCTCTATTGGGATATCCATAAGACTTAGCAAACATGTTCTGGAACGGTAAACCATTCTTAAATTTAATTCTTCGAGGATTTTCCTCAAACCTTTGGTAATAAAGGGCATTCCAGTTTTAGCGGCAGATTCGTTCTACTTAGATGCGGTTCGTTTGCGGACTCGTTCTATTGAACACATAATCCATTATCCAATGTCAACAACACTGTTCATACTCGATTGATGCGGAGTATGAATCCCGCGCTCCCGTTCAGTGTTATGTTATGATTAATCGACCTGCATTACAGATGAAAATAATTTTATAATTAGTTTCTAGTAGTACAGTAGATGTCAGATTCGTATAAAGGACGTAAAGATTGGAAGTTAATGTGCTGTTATAATGCTGTATACTTTATAACACTAAATAATATCAATTCTAGAAGAAGTTCTTTTTTGTGTTATATTTTTATGAGCGTATTTTTATGAGGTATTGCATGTGTAAATTTTCCACTTAATGACAAATTGGTTGCGAATTCAGTTGGTCGCATATCGACTATAGTTTGCACGTACACACAAAAGTGGATTCAATAGAGATGATGTATAACTCGAAGCCGAAAGTAAAAAATACAAAACTTCTAAAGAAACAAAATCAACCACCAGCAGCTACTCGGCAAGTTTGAGGTGTTGGATTGGTTCATAAATGACAACTGAAGTAGTATCAATCGTCTTGCCACTACACATCTGGCATGATTTTTTGAAATTAAGGAAGACAACTAAACTGGGAGTTCTCGGCATCCTGACAGAACAGAACAATTTAGTTGAGTACCATCACGACAAGCCTTAACTTGAGAGAATTAAAATTAGTCTTTTTTGAACGGTGGTGGTAACACAGGATCAACTGTCAAGATTAATCAAACGACTGTGTTATATGTTTGGTGTATGGCAATCGTGAGAATTTTATCCGTTTCTAATTTCCAGACCGCAATAGAGCCATATATTGACCAACTATAGACGATATGCAAAATATATAATGTCTAATTTATAATGTCTAGACCTTACACCAGTGGATTACCATATTTTCCGATAACTTCAATATGCTTTGAGTAACCACGTACTTTTATATCATAATGAATGAACAACCATGATATACTGACCAAACTTCATACCTAAAGGTATAATTGAAACAACTTTTTTATGAAGGTGGAAAAGATAATGAAGAATTGCGAAATATATAATAAAAGTAATAATAAAATGCCAGATATGTATATATACTCACTTTATTATTATTGTGTCTACTGCACTAGTTATTATCATTTGATATGTCATGTTACCTTTAATGTATGTTCAACCTAATATTTATAATATCTATATTTAAATTTGTTTCGGTTATTCCATTATACCAGCGATGACCTCGATTTCGTCTAATACCTAATTATACAATACAAACTTAATGTATTATTCTACGCAAAAATTATATAACATCTAATAGGATTCATTCGTCACGAATTATCAACACCTATACGCGTTACAGGTTGCAACATCGATTAAATAACAAAAGAAAAACGTCCGCGTACTTGCTATAACGAGAAAAAAGCAGCGAAGTTCCTTAGCAACGTGATTCCATTGTCTGTTATTTTCCCAGAATTGCTTACATTTCTATTTCAATTCAATAAACCACTACATTATTTCCCTCAAGGATACGTTTATAAACATCATTATTTATGCTTTATCCGACAATCACTGTCAGGTTACTGATTTGATTTTTTCTTTATTTACAGATTATAGCTGTCTGTGATTTCCTCAACTATTTGAAGTATATCCAACGTGGACTGGTTAAAAGTTCAGGTAAAATTGATTTTACTCATTTAGTAATATGAAACGAAATATGAACATTTTTTCTGTTACAGCTCATGACGTTTACTGGGAAATAGCTAGGCTACGAAAAGATATGGTTCTAGCCAGACTCGGTCTCACTCTAAGTTCCTGACATTATTAATTCTCAATTGATATTTGTAAATTATACTAGATGATAAAAATACCCCAAAATAATTGATATACTTTCTACAATTATTATACATATACTCTCTTTGATCATGTGCCAATTTATTATCTTTCTTGTTTTGTATATAATGAATTCAAATTATGGTTTTAGATCTGTATACTCAAACCAAAGACTTGTGTGTATAAATTAATTGTAATGCGAGGACTCCGTACTCTGAATATACATATTGCAATGAATCGAAAATACAGTTGCAGACTTGTGCCGCACGTCGATCTTAGCAATGAAATTTTATTTTATCCTATATTATTATTGAAATCGTATAAACTATCATTATACAGTAGATATACTCGTCTATATACATACATAGGTGGCAAAACTCTGACTGTATTTTTGCTGTGAATGTCTGTAAAATTAATATATAATAAATGTTGACATTGAATGAATCTCCGACGCTGATATATAGATATAATTGTTAAGAAATAATAAAAAAAGATTTTCAATAGAATGGTGTCTTATTTTCCTTATTTTCTATCACATACTAGAGTAGTACAAAATACATCTTTGAAAAGATAAACATTTTAAGATACTTTTATGTGGTAAGTCTAAACATCAGCATCCTATTATTCCTATCCAGACATTGAATTTAACTTGACATAGACTGTGACAGTTTTACGTCCAATCAATAAAGATTATGTTAGGAGCAGTTCCTGCAGTTATAGCAATTTACTAATCCATTAAGGTGAAAAATAACTCCTTCAGAAAAAAAGAATGTGAAACAGTTCTTCGTAGAACTCCAATCGACGGTCTGAATTATCTTCATTTAACTGTTACAATAATTAAACTGTGTACGAGTGATCCATTGTGATTTAGTGGATCTTTTCGTGGTAGATCCTTGACAGATTTAATTTCTGTAAATTTGGCAATCCATGCGTCCGCAGCCTGTCGTCATATCTGATCATGAATAACATTTTTATTCTTCAGCTAAACGTGCCATTTCATTCTGACTGAAATAACTCGACCGCTTAGTTATTAGGTATTTCAAATGAACGTCCCAAAATTAAATTACTGCTCATTTTACAAGATTTAAATTTATTAATAAATTTTATCCAGTTTTAGTATACCTTCTTTCATATTTTGATTACAATATAATGTATGTTACGAGAACAAAAAAAAACATAAATAATATCTAGGTATATTGTACTGGCATTTTACCAACAGCGATATTGCACAGTCGGTCTGCGTGAAATTAGCTCCTCCGTTTCGAAATTTTGAAAGTTGTTTATATTGTTCTATTACATTGTTCTAAAGTATTGCAAAATAATATTTGAAAATCTTCGAAAGAAACAGAAGAAATTCATATTTCGGTTAAGCCGATGGAAAAAAGGTCCCTTTTCTTGAAATTCAAAGTTTTGACAGTTATTCTAAATGTTTTGAACAGTTTTTCAGCATCCTAGCTTTCTATCACCGTGTACCTATACGTATGTTTAATTCGCGAAATAATTGATATCTGTCCTACGTTTCTTATGACATTATTATAAAAGAAGGGGCAAATAAAGTTCTTCCCTAGTAGTGCAGAACCGCAGACGTTAGAAACAGGCACAACCTGGAACAACTGTTAAAGGTTCCGTTTTCGAAAAGTGTAATTATTTCATTAAACATGTGGTAGAAGGTTAAAATTTCGAAACAATGTTTATAACTCCATAAATCTAAAATAACTTTCAAAATTTCGAGAATAGGGCAACGCAACCGAAAAAATTATTTAATATTCCGGTTTTTTTTACTATTTTTAAAATTACCTTGCAAAACTTGTACATACTAGAGTTTACACTCAATCGTATGTCAGTACCGTACAAAAAAGAGGATGAAAACGCGGTACATATTTAAATTACAATGATAAATTGTCTAATATATATGTAAATCGTATATAAATGGTATGATGTTCAATTATCATTAATCAACGTTTACATTTAGGTTCGTGACTTTCATGAGTGAGCACAGGCGATAGAGACGTAAGAATGTTTACACATAAAACAAAATAGTATATTATGCAACTCGCATTTAATGGTAACTATTAAGACACGAGTATGAGAATTACAATACGAGGCGCAGCCGAGTATTGTAATGAACACGAGTGTCTTATTAGCCATTAAATGCGAGTTGCATACACTAATTTTTCTACGACCCCATAATAGGTATCATACGTATTTCTTTAATTTTTACTATACCTATTCAAATAGATACAGAGAACTGTCAAGTTTGATTAATTTTTATATCTGTCAGATATATAGTCGCGGCCATATTGAATATTGGAATGTCGCATTCCTATTGGATATACACCTATATCGTAATGAAAAATCTATATTCCTATTGGATTAAACTTGTATCGTAATGAAAATCTGTATCGTAATGGACATCATTCAAGTACAGGTTCAGCATATCTAATAATACAATTAAAGTATGGGAGTAGAAAAAATATATTATTATTAACGTGTTGAAACACTTACTATTTTAAGAAGCTTCCAGGAAATCACAAATTGGGCGACATCTATTAAATATTTGAACCACTATATTTCCAGACTTGTTGCAGTCAAATGAGTATACGGCACAAATTTGTCTTAGTAAGAGAAAGTCTGAATGCTTGTCAATAACACTCTCAAACAACACAAAACCACAATTTTTTATCTTTCAATTCTGCTTTAATTCTTCTTTCAATATAGTCACGAGCAGATGGCATAACTTTTCTTATCGATGTCCGACTTGGTAATGTATAATCCAAATACTAGCTCCAGAAAGAAGCAAATGCTTCTTAGTCGAATAAAGTGAACGGTAGATTACATAAAATAAAACAAACACCTATATCAAATGTTGATTGTTCGCTGTATCGTTTGCCAAGGATTGCAGAATAGTGTTTTATACTTTTTAGATGGCGTTCACAATTCTACCTGCTGGTACACGTCAAATAGTTGCCGCACTTTACACATTTAATTCTATCACCTTCGTATTCTTAATCCGGCATACTAACTATTACGTTTTCTAATTTCTTCGAAAGACGTCGTTTCCGAAACGTACCTAACTGTGACATTTTCTAAGTAAGTGTGTACTGATAAGCACTCACAACGACCAATGGAATAATACTGAACAAGTGTGCTTTGATACGGATGCACGAATTTCCGTGACACTCTATGTTGCTCACTGCACTGCATTGGAAATAGCCTCTCTTTGCCGAGTCTAATTATCATTAATACATTATTTCAAAATCTTGAGATTTATTAAGAGTACACAAGGTTACAGGATATCACACTAATTTACAAAGCTACTGTTGTCAGGGGGCGTAGCTCAGATGGTAGAGCGCTCGCTTAGCATGCGAGAGGTACCGGGATCGATACCCGGCGCCTCCAATTTCTTTTTTTTATTTATAAATTATCCTGAAATATTTTGTTATTAAAAAATATATAAACAATAACTTTAGTTAATATTGAAAATTATTACCTATTTAAAATAAAAACATTTTGACCAAAATATTTTGTGTACACGGAAACCCCGAGCTGTTTGCAGTAACCAAATGTATTTTGTTGGCATATATTTTGTTAAGGATAGGTACTATACGCATTGCTACTTTAACTGAATACTAAATCAAAATTTGTTATTAGTAGACAAATTATTTTGTTAAAGAATTTACGTGACGCAACAAAATAATTCGGTAAAATACTTTCTTAACGTAATGGTAAACAAATAAAACAATAATTTCAACAAACTCTATTTGTTGTTTTTAACCAAGTTTATTTGTTATAAACTTCGTTAAGTTAAAGAAATTTTTGGAACCAAATTTGTGAATATTTGCTTAATTCAAAGAAATATTTAGTTAAAACGCTTAAATTAGGCAACAAAATTATTTGTTACCATCAACTACTATATATGTATTTGTTTGCCCATATTCAACCATAAAATTTGGTGAATGAAAATAAAATTTGTTTGGGTCAAACAAACCAGTCTTACCGTGTATCTAAAAGTCCGCAGTATATAGGTAGTTAGTACTAATTATATAGCCACTATAAGTACACTGAATATTTATTTAGTAGTATAAACGTGCAATTACAATACACGCAATTTTCTAATGTTTTCTGAAAGAGTTCTAGGAAAAGTTCCTCTACTTAAACGAAGCAATATCATTAAATGACTATTAGTGTATAGTAATTACTTGTGTGCAAAAAATTGATTGAAGGGAAATTTCAAAAAAAGTACTCAACGAGCTATAAAAAGAATTGCAATGAAGGATGTTCAAGTGCAGAATCACAGCAGAGAACCTCAATGAGTATTCATTAGCAATAGCTATCATTAAATGCTCGTTGCATAATATACTATTATTTTAGTAATTTTTTACGCATCTTGATTGTTGTGTCCATTATACCATTACATCATTATATATACCTAACTTATATGTCAAAATTATTGATAGTTAATTTGACTTTAATATTTTAACGTTGGTATTTTTTCTCTGAATCCGATCGTTGTTTATAATTGACTTTGTAATCGATTAAATTCACATAAGCGGATACAATTTCATAGATGACAAATGACATTTCAATAGTTTGACAGATCGCTAATCTACTCCGTAACTTGACTTATACCGAGTGACTATAGATGATTGAAAATGTTTATTTTAAGATGATAATTTGACCAAAATTAATATTGATTTAGTTATGAAAAGATAAATCTATAAAGCTAATAATCAGGTAAACCGATTTTTCAGTATTGCCAAAATAATAGCTCATGCAAACATTTATAGTCACTCGGTATAACAAACCGATTTTTAATATCCTAGAACTGCTAGAAGATTCGAACAAACCTCTTGAATCGATACAATAACAGCCAATTCTGTCCACCATGATAATTGGTGTCCAAATTTTGACCTACCTAATGCATATCTTCTCTTTTAAACCAGTTTGATGTGTCGCTAAAATCATCCAATTTGTAACTGCATCGGTTTAAGTTTAAAAGCCATTAATTTTACAACAAAATAATATTACATATTTGTACGCTTAAATCGGAGAACTTTTCAATTGTTGTTAAAAATATATAGGTAATAATATATTCACAAATTTATTACTTATAACATTAGCCGCCTGAATACGTTGCAACGGAACAAAAACTAGGAAACACGGTAAAAAACCAAACAGAAAACTGACGAGTAAACGTGGCTCATATTATGAATCATGCAATGCTAATATTAAAAAAAGAGACCAGCGCCTTTTTTACTAAAAATCATATTAAACACAGTATTTCTTATTCGTATTAAAAAGTATTCCCTACAACATTTTATATTTCTAACATTATACTAGGTATCTGCATTTGGAAGACTAAATAAATTATATATTCAACAGAAATTTGCTCAACAATTGCTCAATTTATAACTAAACATATTTTCTTTAAATCATTTAAATGATAAATTCATAAAAGAAATATTTAAGCAATATTATTTATAGTAGCCATGATTAAAACAATAAATTCTTATTATTGATTTATAGCAAGATGCTTTTACTATTTTCTGTGGTTAAATTAATTTTTCTTAATCAGTATAAGCTAGAATTTTGGCTAGTTTGATAGTTTGACATTTCTGTTAATAGATTAATTGTTAATAGATAAACTGGTTTTGTCCAAATTGTTTATTTCTTATTAACTTTACCTCGTTTTGCTTTTAAACACACGATTATCTCAAAAAATTGTAAGGAAGGAATTGGAATTAAGAAGAAATACGTATTGGATTGTAGTTCTTTTGAATTTATACCAATTACTTAATTTGTTATTATATTAATTCATCCTAACATACAGAAAAGCAATCTACTCACAGAAACACAAACTAAAACTATATAGAGTTATGCCGGTTGTTCAGCAAGCAAATATCGAACCAAGGTTGTGTTTCCATTAATGAAACACATTTCCACAAACCTTATAGGGAATATTGTAAATTACGTTAGATTTATATAAAGATTAGTCTTATCTTTAATATTGGAATCAAAACCAGGATTCTATAGCAATGTTGAATTAATTGTTGACCTGAAAATTTTCGCTGTTATCTAACTCTATACCTATGTTTTTTATTAGTAAAGTTTTGTGTTGGCTTGGATTTTGGAATGGAGATTTTTGAAAACGTAACTTAAAATTCAAGTACTACAATGGCCGTTTGTAATTTCTCTCAAACGTATCTATGTTCCATGGCAGTTGATTATGATTTTTTGGGGTGCAGATAACAATTTCATCGACTGAACCAACTAAATCTGGTAATCTCTAATATTTTCTTTTGTTTTTTCGTCCACTTTAATTGTCATACGGTAATTACGCTAACCTCCACGTTTGTGTTATTTTGAAATGATGTTCCTTAGTGAAATGCAAAGCAATGACTGCTCACAGATGAATTGCAATGTGTACGTGACCGTCGGAGTGTTTTACTGTATACGTAATTATTATACAACAGGAAGACAAAAGCCAGTCATTATAGTTTTCTTGAAAAATTGAAAATTACAAATTTTCCGAATTTTTTCCAATTTATCAGTACTTCTGGATGAAAGTAGGAAATCTGGACAAATTATGGGCTTCTCATAAAGTATGCGGTGCCTGTTTATAGAAGAATTGATACACTGGAAAAACAAGAATAGACACCAATGCTCTTAGATGTTAAAATCAGAGCGAACACCAGTAAGTGTACGATTTTATATCTCAGTTGCTGTAGCTCCAATTTCCTACATCAATGATCAAGAAGTGATACCAGTGTTGAAATATGCCAACAGAACAATATGAAGCATAAAATCAGAGTGCCATTTAGTTAATATAAGCTAAATAATTTGGACCACGATATGAATTTATTTAAAGACGTAGCAGAGTTGTTAGGATGACCCACAAAACATTATTTACTGTGTCTTAATACAAGATTGTTCTAGTGCAAAGTACACAAAATGTCTGTCGTCTTTGTCTGAATCCGGGTTTCCAAAGCGATGGCAGAATATTGATAATGATGATTGATATGGAAGCAATAGCCAGTCAGAAATACCTCCGCACGTGGCTAAAAGAAAATATGTATTGTGTTGCTGTGGATTCCTCTAACCCTGAAAACATTGTATAGGCTAAAGGTGTCACTAAAAATATCACCTATGAATCTAGCTAGATTTTAGTCGTACCTACTTTGTCACACTATAATTTACTGCCAACTGCAAATAAATTAGTTATGCTAATTAAGTAAGCATGTTGAGTTTAATGTTCGGTTTTTCAGTCTGGGTTTTAAGTTTTAAGTTAATGGTTAGCTGAACTTGAACTGTTAACCACTTGTTTGCATATTTCATTCCCTTTATTGAACCAGTTCACTTAAACTAGACCTGAAGGCTAAAATATAATACTGATCAGCCTGATATTAAGGAACTTAAAATATGTTGGAAATACTTGTAATAACAAGTATTCCAAACCCTCAAATATTAAAGTTTTAAATCTAACCAATGAAAATGGGACATACGGAAATTACAGTCACAAATCTGTTGTATATTCAAATAAGTAACATGGTTATTATTATTGCCGGCGTCAACTTTAGATATTTTCAAATTTAAATTCAAACTTTAAAAAGGACACTATTTTATATTCACTTCTTCATATACAGGGAATTACCTACGTATTCCTGTAAAATTGATCTACTATATTTACCATACATAGATATTTGTCTATAAAATATCTTTCACTCATTGGATTTTCAGTCATGCGGTTTCGAATAACAATAATTTTTGGCTTTCTTCACAACCAATATACTCAAAAAAATAATATCCTTATCGTTAGAAGATACAACAAAATCTATTTGATAAACGTTAGTTTAAATTCTAGCTTTTCACTTTTTTTTACACGGATTGCTATGCTATGCTAATACGAGATATTGAGGTTCTATTTACATGATATCGAAGGCTTCTAGGGTCCCAATCTGTATTATGTGGGCTTCGAGGTTCTGACCGCGTCATAGTAGTGTAAATAGATACAATACAAATAAATAACAAAAAATAAAAGTACAGAAAACAAAATCTACTAAACTCGACATTTCGCCACTAATCTAAGTGTCTTCTTCGGGAGCAAAGGTGGGTAGGGGGTGTCAGAAGATCGCGAAAACTTGACCAATATTTATATATCACTGTAAATTCTGAACTTGGACTTAAAACAAAAATTGGGTTTAAACCAACACTGAAAAACTGGGCATAAGTGTCAATGAACTGAAATAAATGAATATTTAGGTTAAGTATCAAAAATTGTAGAAAGCATAAAGTGCATGTGGTCGAGGTTTTATTAATACTAAATTAACAATAAATAAGCATAAATTGTTAAATTGATAACAGAGTTTGAAGTAAATATGTCAGATTTACTTATTAAAATTAGCGTAGCCAACGTTAAAAAGAAAAGTTGAAATTTTCTACAAAAAAATCGTGACAACACTTCTAATTACTATAGTTTTCATCTAATAATTGTTAACGTAGGACGTGGTAAATATAAAATTAAATATATTTAGTTTTATATTTTCTCTACTAATGTTGTTTACGTTAAATCGAGTCCGAGTATATCGCAAAAAAAGCCTATTAACTGCTTTTTTTGGTGACGACTCACCCATAAGTACTTTATTCCCTTTCTTAGGACAGTTAGTTTCGGGATGTGAAATGGTGAACATTGTTATTACTATAAAATATATCCGCGTTTATATTTGCATTAAATTTTAAGTGCCGGCTTAAATTAATTAATTCAATTTACGCTAAACACAAGAGTGATATTAGGTATATAATCGTGAAACTAAACTTTTTTTCAACAAAATAATAAGTTCATTTTTGTTTTTGTAAAATTTTGTGAGTGAAAGTGGGTGTTCCACAGCACGGAAGGTGTTTCATTCGGTAAGTCAAACTAGTGGAATTTCTCTATTTTTTCTCTTAAATTAAATTAAATTAGATAAATATCAGAATTTTATTTGCGAAGTTTTAGTTAATATTAGTTACCCCTTACCAATTCAAACCTGTTGAACTGTATTTTTATTGTTTTTTTTAATGGCGTTCCAAGTCGTCATAGAAATGTAATGGCGTTTTTGTGTTGTTAAAATACTGCCTTTATTCAAATTTCTTTCAACAATGTTTTTGATATTGCATTCTTTTATTTTAGCCACATAAATTTAATTGGACTTTCACCATAAAAAATTTTTTTTGCAGATAATCATTTCGTGCTACATATTTTCACTTTAAAATAATTTTAAATTTCTACTTCTTCCGATTACACCGGAAATGCGAAAATCAACTTGCTTTTTGCAAATAGAATTACCTATTTTTTTCTTTTTATTGATTTGTATTGGCGAAACAAATTTAAAACTATTTTGTTGAATTGTTTCAATTTTTGTAAAAAAAGAAAATAGCAACGTGCTATGACAAAGGAGTACATTTCTAAAAATTTAATACATGTACAAATATAAATATTTAAGTAGGTATCTAGGAAACCATGTTGTATCAAATACAGTGTTATAAACTTTAGTAAACCATACAGGGTGTTCCGAAACACATTTCAAACAAACAGTAGAAATCTAAAATTAACATTTTCGATATATAGATTAAAATCCTTTTCTCTTCTAGTGCCGCAGTATTGGTCAACATTGCTGGGAAATGCTGTCATTGGACGAAGGGACTCGGCTAGGATAAATGCATGTTCAAGGTAAAACTTGCAGACTTTTTGCACAGCTTTGATATATTAATATTTATTTTTTTCTTTCTGACAGTTCCGCAGCACTTGAACCCAGGTTAGTGATTAGTTGCTTTATATTTTCGTAATTTCTATTCGTATCAACGGGCGCAGTTTGAATAAGGGTGTCAAAATTACTGCTGGCAGTTAAGAATTCATTCTTCATGTACCTACCGTTTTGTAAAACTTTTGTATTTACTAAATGTTGTACCATCTCTACATCACCGTCTTACAGGATACACCACACAATTTCTGCAGATTTAAGGTACAATAATTTAAATATCACATCTGAAATAGTTTACCACATTGTTTTGTATTGTTACAGTTGATTTGTGTCGATGTGGAGCAGCTAGGATGACTTAAGAACGGCATGAACCTCTAGATTTGCTGCATTAAGGTAGGAACTCCATTTATAGCATGAATTTTGCGGCTTACTATATGATACTTCCTGGGCAAATTTGAAAATTTTTCGCGATGTTTTAAATACATAATTAATTCAATTCAATTCAATTCAAGCGGTAAATGTTCTTAAGTTTGTTTTACTATTTGTTACATACCATATATACAAAATTTCAAGGTTTTCTTAATTAATGAAGCTTTAATAACGATTTATTTTTAATAATTTTGCAAGTCGTATATAAATGTTGCGTTTTAAATCATTCAATTACAATCTGCCAGCAGTTTAGCTATATTATCACCCTTCGCGTTTAGGTGAACGGTTTTAGCGTTACGTTTTCCGCGTTTATTTAGAAATGCATACATAAAGCAAGGAACACAGACTCATATCTTGTTTTTCAGAAAACAGAAACGCTTTTGTACTTTTACAAATTATTTCTATGGTAGATTGAAATTTAACCCTCAGTAGTCCATAAAATTTGATTTGCCTCCCTGATTTCTTTTTTCGACATCGCTCATTTTGCTGCTTTTGTTCCTCCATACGACGTCTCTTAAGCAGCCTGATATTCACGATGTTTTCATTGTTTGTTCCCGGTCTTCACTATCTATATTACACTATATACACTATTTTATATCAGCTCCTAAATACTTGAATTCATTCATTTTTCGATTATCCTCTGGTTAAGGTCCAGTTTGCATCTTACTGGTTCTTTGGACATGACTAAATATTTGGTTTTATTAATGTTAATAATCATACTGTTTTTTTTTTACTTATTGATTAAAAGAGTGAAGTAAGCTTTACAAATTGTCTTTGAAGTCCGAAATTAGTACCGCGTCGTCCGCGTAACAGACACCATTGAAGTAACTATTGCCCATTTTGTAGCCTATTGTTTTAGCTAGTTTTCCGATTATATTAATATACTCCTTTTTGTTAAAAAATACAAGCTCATTCAAATAAATCACTTGAATTGTTAGGGATGTCAACTCTTCTAATTATTTCCTGCGTTAGCTTCACTGAATAGCTACCTGTCTATTTATTCCAAAATGTCTATCTTGTGCTGTCTATTCGAACGCAAATATAAACCTTTTTCGTGTAGGGCAAGAGTACATACAATATAATGCACACTTATATGAATTAAACTACCATCACCATTAATAAACACGTGAACTAACCCCACTGCACAGAAAATCATGCTGTCATAGCAACGGAGAGGATCTGTTTGATTTATCTAACTAATACTTCGGCGGTCATGGTGACAAGCGTCATCGAACAACGTGTGCGCAGCTTGCTTAGCACCAAAATACGAAGAATTAATAAAATATCGGCGACTGCAGTATCGTGCATACATAATATTTGTGTGGATCTTTAGTTACTAATATAACGAGTTCACGTAGTTCTTATCCTTGTATTTAGCGTTGTGCATATGCGATGCATCAGTTAGAATTGTAGGTACGCTCTATCACGTGATATTCCAACCATGTATATATTAATTTGGACAGTGGCAGTCCTACCATGAAATCCTTGGAGAATTCTGATGTTAATTTTTGGTGTTTGTCTTGCATTGGTCACTTACATATGATTAATGCAATACCTAAATATATAAACTTTAGTTGCAAACACAATATCGTTAGAAAATATTATTGAAAAACTGCCACAATCTTGTTCATTCATTCACGAAACTAAACTGAATTGCTTTTGATATAAAACACTTCTGTACAGGTATTCTGCACAATATGAGCACATGTTCCTTGTAAAATGTAGCATTCTGTTTTAAATTAAATTCATAACTCAAATTTGAGTTATGTACATATGTCCGGTTATAAGTTTGTGAAAACAAGTGATACAAGTGTATTAGTGGAGCAGATAGTGAAGTCTCGTAAGTATACCGATATATAAGGTATGACTAAATGAGGTATGTAACATACATATATCAAACATCCTTGCAGCATTGCTCGTTCTAAGAGTTTGGTCTTAAAAGTTGTCAGTTTGCAAAGCTTTTCATATTCGTTATACCAGACAAGGACGAAGATGATCAAGGTAAAAGTTTGAAATATTATACGTTTTGTATCTAAGTATATATTATTATCATATATCAATATTATTAAATCTTCGAAGTAGGTCCATCTTCGTATTACAGGTTTCCCGCCAGGTCCTCTATGTTGTATTAAGGTAAAAATTGAATCTAACATGCGCAATATTTCACTATATTGTTTGAAATTGTTGCAGACAATTTACGTTGATTTGAAACAGCCCTCCTTCTAAGAGATTCTTTAGACAGCAGCTGACCAATCAAAAGTAAAAAGCAGTGATGATAGCAGCATTTCAGGTGAATAAATTTTCCATATTATCTTATTAATTTATTATCTGTAGCGGATATTCTTATGAAACGAGTTTTTTATATACTATTTCTTTCTATTTTGCATTAATAAATTAATAAAAGGTAATAAGAATCTTATTGAAAACTTTAGTTTTAATTTTACGTGGAGCAGTCACATTTTCAATGTCAAGTGAAACCGTCCACTCATTAAAATAATTAGATGTAAATATATATTTCTCGAAGAAAAACAAATTTGTTACCCAAAAAATTAAATAAGCATACGAAAAAGAAATATGCTCTCTTCCGACTTCAAGCTGACTTCTAACAAGTCTTTGAAAGTTATGTAATGAAGTAATTGCTACATACAAGAGTTTGATATAATACCACACCAAAGTTACAAATCAAAATTTGCCAATCATTATAATAGCTGCTCAAGATACCTTTGCAATAAGTGTATTTACTACATTCTAGATGCAAATTAAATTTGTTCGATTTTTTACATACTAAAGTACAGCTAGCTTTAGTCGAAGAAATTAGAAGGTAAATTTTTTTGTCTTTAATTGTAGGCTACCAATGACTGAAGCAGTCAGTCTGGAAATGGACCCTGATAAGGACCAATATAAGGTCAAGCTAAAACTATGAAAGACTTTTTGCAATACTTCGATATACTAATATTATTGTTTGTTTGATTACAGTTCCGCAACACTTGAAGGCAGGTTATTGGTTAGTTTAATTCGTACCTAACGCAAGTTTGAACAGAAGAGGGGCATTTCTCGCAGGAAGCAATCAAAGAGGTAATATGATGAAGTTTGAATTATTTCTTTAATAATGAGGACGCGTGTTTAATTTTTCTATTCGAAGGTGAAAAATTAGAAAAGCAATTTCAAGGGATTCGATTTTTTTGATTTGACGATTCAAGTTTGAATTGTCTCTAGCACAGTGCTGATGTGATATTGTTTGAGTGTTAATAAAGTGCTTGCATCGCAAGCAAGGTAGGTAATTTTTATCTTTCAGAAACAACAACGTTTTAGTGACGACTCAAATTTGAGTTGTCACATATTGATTGTGTGAAATTATATTGACTTTGTTTGACGATTCAAGTTTGAATTGTCTCTCTAACAGCGCTGATGTATCTGATATGGTTTCAGTATTAAAGTGATTACACGAGTTTGATTTTGATAAAACCGCTAAGAGAAGGTATGTTTTTAATTTTTAGCTTTTAGAAACGACGTTTTAGTGACGACTCAAATTTGAGTTGTCTCTCATATTGATTGTCTTCCAACTATCAACGAAATAACTTTAAATGTTAGGTGGATGACTCCATTTTGAGTTATCTCCTTTGGTAAATGATGTAAAGGTTATCATATGTTTGAGTCTTCTTTCTTTAGAAGCATTAAAATTCTTTAAATGTTAGGTGGATGACTCCATTTTGAGTTATCTCCTTTGCTAAATGATGTAAAGGTTATCATATGTTTGAGTCTTCTTTCTTTAGAAGCATTAAAATTATTTAAATGTTAGGTGGATGACTCCATTTTGAGTTATCTCCTTTGGTAAATTATGTAAAGGTTATCATATGTTTGATTCTTCTTTCTTTAGAAGCACTAAAATTATGTTTAACTTGTTAAAAACGGTTAGAATGCCAGTGAAATGCGACCAAATTTTTCAGTCTGATCTTTTTATTATATTTGACGATTCAAAATTGAATTCTCTCTTTAATAATGCTGATACTGTAACGGGTTTTACTTAATTTTGTAGTGACGACTCAAATTTGAGTTGTCACATATTGATTACATTGCAATTGTTAATGTAATAATGTAAATGTAATGCAACGCAGACGACTTAAATTTAAGTTGTCGCATTGTTGCAATGTCGATAAGTAATATTAAATTCTATTGTAGAAATTAAAATGTCAAGTATCATCTCGTATAACTTGGAAGGTATTGCTGGTTATTATCTGTGTAGCATTGGTTCCTTGTATGATTAGTTGCTATAAAAGTTTTGATCTTTAAAATGTTCTGTTTTCATAAAGCGACTGTAATTTGAGTTACCTTACCAGTCGTGTCTATTTACGTACACTGACTGCTGCGCGTGTAACTAATTATAAGTTTATTAAATTAGCCAAATAACGAAAAATAAGGTACGTAATGAATTTTCTTTCTTTAACAAATCGTCAATAAATGATGCCTAAACTTTACAATCTAACTTGTTTTTTGTTTGAGGTACATTTCGGGAGAGGTTCAGAGGAGTCACTTGTTCTGGTTAGCTATTGCGCCAGTTACACTCCTTATAAAACAAACAAGACTATTATTATTCATTACAATAACTTTTTTATTGTAATAAAACGACTCGAATTTGAGTTGTGTTCAAGTGAATGAGTGTTGATAAAGCAAGTTCCTTTTATATATGTATATCAATACGATTGATTTTATTAAGTCCACCAAAAAAAGGTGTGTGTTCTATTCATCTTTTTTTACTAACAAACAAGCAGACCAAACAGTGGAGCTCACTGCAATTTTTAAACACGCCAGTGATTTAGACTGCCAGTCCTAAGCCTAAATAAAGTGTGAAGTAAAATTGTAGAACTGTCCTTACCACTTTTAATGTGAGTCTCAACCAAAAAAAGATAGATAGATAGATAGGAGAAATAAAAAATTACTGAAAGAACAAAAACTAGAAAAACAGGATATTTAAAACTATATCTGATTCTGCTCAGTTATTTAGTAGATAACAAACACAAACATGTATGTGGTATGTATAAGCGTTTTGATTTGTGCACAAGCAAGTACTCAACTGCCTGTTCTGCAATCTCTTATATTTCAGGTGGTGTACATCTAAAATCTTCTTCTTGAGACATTATAAACAAAACGAAAAATAATCTAATAAATACTTATTATAGCTTTTAGTTTCAGCAGTTACGTCAAAACTTATTTGTCAACATCAAAATAAAGCCTTACTTATTTTAGTAAAGTATATATTTTTATAAGCTTTGTTATAAGTGCAATTTTATATACTTACATTAATAAATTTATTCATAATTATAAAGGTTTCAAGATCGAATTAGACTATTACTGGAATACCCACCAAACCAATTCAATTTGATCATTATAATATCTGCTTAACAAATGCACATTTATGATGATCTATTATGAATATTTTAGTGAATTCGGTTGCGACTCGATAGCTGAATATCGGCAGGTTACAAAGGTGAGGGATTTTTTTTAATAATAATACTAATAACAAGATTTTATTTCTTCAATTGAAATGTATAAGATAACACAGTAAATAATACAAATAACTAAGAAAGTAATGTGATAAAAATTAGAAAATAGGTAACCAAAAGGAAGGAACCTCAAGGACGGGTTCAGATGCGCATCAAAGATGCAAACCTGCTTTTAAACCCAATCCCAGACTTAAAAAATATAGGAGCAAAAAGAAAGAATTGCCTAAGATCTAACTTAAATCTAGTTTCTATGATGTGAACGGTAAGCCAAGTTAGGTACTTATCATTACTAAAGTCGATAGCAATTGTAATTGATACAAAACGCACATTACCGATAATAAAAGCACGGTCAGAGGCTATATGTTCCAGTAGGCCCATGCATTTTAACCGGTTAATCTATTAACCGATTATAAGTACAGGCTGGATGGTTACTGGGTATTGGCAAATTTTTAACCATTAAAGACTATTAATCATGACGGTTAACCGATCACGACGATTAAACAGAGAGGACTAGTCAAAGTTATCACAGGGATTATGAACAAACCCTTTTTTGCGATTACGAATTTTTTTCCCACTTGGAAAATAGTGTAATAAACGCTCATTTTAACGTTTACACCTACACTTGCTAAATTCGTTTTGATCTTATACATATCATAATATTAATATGGGAAAAATTCTCTGCATATTGAAAAACATAAAAACAGATTTTGACATATCACCACGTGATCACCACTATAGCGGCAATTGTAAAAATTCATTATAAATGGACAAAAAGTGGAGCTGTATAATAAAATATTGGATAATATGCTTAGCACAAATAAAGTGCTTGATTTTACTTCTAGAAAAATTAAATTTATATATATGTCTTATTAAAAATTCACTAGTAATAATAGAATTACTGATATAGTATGAATACAAGTTATTAGTGCATATACTGTACAAATCGTAAGACCTATGGTCGGAGCTCAGTTTGGGGCCAGATTCATTCAGTTCATGTTTAAGGTTGGGCCAATGCTTGAACATACAATTTTGACACAAATGCCATTTTAAATGTGATAAAATCGCGTGCTGGAGCTGTGGTACAACCGTAAGCATGAACTATAAATTTTTACTTTAATCCCCGAAAACATTAACCTTTGCTGAAGCTTTTTCATTCTTACAACTTGAAAACTACAATAGAATAGTGCTCTCCGAAACTTTCGTGTATAAAATTTCATACTCTAATAACATGACGTTTTCTGTAAAAAAGTTCCGAAGAGTATTATTCTAAATGTTATAGTGATCGAGTTATACCAGGAAGTTGCATCAAATGTTAATTTTCCTTTGCAGTTTGTACTGTATATTCAATGGCAATAACTTTAAATTATTAATTTTTACAACTACTATTTAGCAAAAAATGGGATGTTTATTGTTTTTATTTCTAAACAGCTTCATTTTGCGTATACTGTATTGCCTGCTACGAAAATATTCTTTTTGCATAAATTTATGTCCCACCTTTATTCTCGTACATAATCGACCCCGTCATTTTGATATATACCTATTTTCAAGTAAAATATTGGGAATTTCGGTATGGACTTCAAGTTATATAACATTGTGTTTTCTCGTTGTCTGTGGCGATATGATACTAAAAATACTGAATTCCAATCATTCATTTCTGTTATACTTATATTAGGTTTGGTTACCGATCTCGTCGATCGATGTTTAATTATATCTATGGTTTGTGCGACCTATATTTATTTATACGGTCAAGAGTTGCACAAAAAAAAATGTATATGAAAATGTGTATGAAAAATTGTAAAAACCAGTCTATAATAAATAACCGTACGAATCACATCGTCTTTAAATTAATAAATATTTTAAATAGAAAATTACAGTAAAAGATATCACAATTTCGTGTTACCGATTGTATCTATGAATTCATCATTTCATACCGGGGCATTTATACGCTTTACAATAGGTATTTTTATCATTTTACATAAGTACGTAGGTACTACACTACACACATAATGAGCTCTTCATTATGAATTTTGAAAACCGAGGCTTTGCAATCATTATCACAAAGCTATTTGAACACAATTTACACATACAAAACTACACCGCGAGAGTTGCACTGATAGCCAGACAAGTAATACAGCTAACGAATCACTGCAACTAAACACTCACCATACATTAAAAAAAAAAACTCTAAAATTAAACGCCTTCAGATTATTGCAAAAAATTGCAGCATTGAAAATTTAAACGTGCTGTCTTCGTTCACGTTCGCAGACAGCACGAAACTACAAGGCAGACAGAAATGCAGTAGCGAAGCTTCGAAACCTGCGGTGAAATATTTATCTTTATTTTGGGGAATATCATGCCAATTAAGATGTTCTGAGCTTTTTCTGAATAACTGCTGCTGTAGCAGCCCCGTGCTATAACATCAATATTTTCTGGTATATAGGAACAATAAGTTGTTTTAGAAGTAAGTACAGTAAAACCCCGCTTAACGCGTAGGCTATGCTTCCATCAAAGTAGGGCGTAATGCGAAACAGCGCTAAACGAGGCTATCTTAACATGTAAATAATGAGGTTAGGGAAAGATGGATAGAAAATTAGGTTAGGTATTAAATTTAATAATTATGTTTTTTTTTAATAAAAATAAAATCAAACATTTATTTCTTACAAGAAAAACAATATAAACGAGTATATACGTACATATAAAAACAAATAAAATTCTAAGTCAGTCAGATCAGTATTCTGTGTTTCCAATTTTCTGCCTTTTGTCAAGAAGGCATCTAGTGTTAGTTTGCGTTTTCCTTTTGCGTTCTGTTGTTGATAAGTGGGTAAAGCATCCTATAACACCCCGTCTTGCTTTTGAACTCCTGTCAAAATTTGGACCATTTTCAACAAATTGGTCCATAATTTCAGTTATAGTGGTCAAACTCCGTTTTACAAACGCCATCGAAAGTTCTTTTCGCTCTTCTTCCAATCACTTGCATTTTAGTTTCCAGTAAAATGCTTTTTCTGGTTGCTTTCTTTTCTTGATTTTCATTATCACCCATGATAAAAACTAAAGATCATAATATTTGTCACTGTATTAATCGTTATAGTATTATATAAATTTATACTTACAATAACGTCAACAAATGTTTCAAATGATAATGACCCCGGGTTGAAATAAAAGAGCGCTAAACCGAAACAGCGCTAAACGAAACAGTGTTAAGCGGGGTCTTACTGTACTATGACAGTACTGTGTTCCTTAGAGATTTCTTGCAGTATACGACACTTGGCTGAATTTAATTTGACGGAAGAAAAGATCTTTGTAGTACACGTACGCATAATGAAGACGAAAACATTCAGAACACTAAGGGGGATGAAATTCGCATCACTTGCATTGCCAAAAAATATAAATTCATTTCTTTCCTGCTTCATACATTCTCGTAAATTCATGAAGTATGTTTTACTTTTATAAATTTTAATATTGAAAACATTTCCATTATTTGAACACAATCCAAAATATTTTATGCCATTTTTTACTGCTTTAGCCTTTGTGCTATCGAAAACACTTTCTAAACAGTAAATTTACGATAAGTTTTTTGGAAATGTCTAAAAACGTAGGACGCGGAAAGAATATTACACTATCTATTGTTACTTCTTTGATCAGCATCGCAGCGTACGTTCCTTAGGACTTACTTGTAACACCTACACTACATAATGGTAGGAAAAAATAAGATAATATAGTGGATCAGTGGAAAATGGTAAACGGAGTGAAGGACTGAGAGTTTGAACTCAAAGCAAAGATGAACCCAAAAGCTTTTCCAACTCTTGAATTGTGATAGAAATAAACAGAGCTTTGTGAATATTATTCTATTTATGAAGCACAATTGTTGTAAGTATACATTAGAGTATCAATAAATAAATAACGTGTGGTAAGATTATTAATAATGCCCACGCAATAGATTCCTGGGGATGTATTCCTATGAACTAATTACTGAAGTCGGCAAAGAGGGCCAAGTGCAGTGCAGTGCAAAGAACAACGTGGAGGAGCGAGCTGCGTGGGATAGAAGCTCTAGCGTCCGTATCACAGCACACTTGTTCAGTATTATTCCACTGGTCGTTGTGAGTACTTATCAGTAGTCACATACATACTTAAAAATGTCGCATTTAGGTAACTAGAAAACGTCCGAGTATGCCGGATTTAGAATACGAAGTCATGAACATATATCGGTCATTCGAAAGAACAGTGACACAACTCAAAAATCCAGGATTTTCAGGAGACGCATTTTAAATTATTACTACCTCTTTTTTATTGATTTTAGGGATTAAATTCTAACTTTTGCATTCATAAACTGTAATCATTGAGGATCACTTGAGTTTTTTGAGTACTCATGATGTATCGATTTAACAAAAGTTCAACATATTTGTGTTTGAGTTTCGTCACTGTTTTTTTGAATGACCGAATGATGTGACTACGTGAATGTTATTGAACGCTCGTCTTGATCATCCACGTTGTCCTCCGCACTGCATTGTACTCGCCCCTCTTTGCCGAATCTACTAATTGTTAATTATCATTTTCAAGATTATACAAGGACAGTGTCCAATACTGCAGTTATATTATCGGTTTATAAATACACGTTGCGCTACGGATATTTCTATTTCTATTGCAACGATGTCATTCAGAGAGAATCAAACTTGTATTGCCATGACAATAGTGTTTCAGGGTATCAAATGTTTTATCGCCATAGTAGTAACTGTCCGTGAACACGTTGATTTCCATCAAATTTAGTTATTTTTAAAGCATTATTTACTTTATTCTTTGTGATGTCCTCTGTGACAGTTCGTACTAATCCTTTCCTCTAAAAGCTTTGCGTCCTACTTTCCGTAAACGTTTGTTTGCGCCAAATTGGCAGTCTACATTTCTGCTGTCAAAGTGAACATATACAGGGTGAGGAGAAATTGGCGTAAGAGCTACACATAACAGTATTCTTTTGTATGTATGTATAATACTGAAGATTGTACTGATTTGCGCTGTAATTGAGGGTGCACAGAAACCTATCGTATGAAGTTTTGCACTATTAATGTTATTGTACTGTAATAAATGGAAAAACAACGTTTTTTAATTCAATAAGTACTTATTTATCGAAACAAAATTAACTTCTCTTTTAAAACTGAGTGAACGGTTTTGTGGCTTGAGATATTTATTCTAGCAGCTAACTGTCTAGTGCTAGTTGAGGGGTCCACGGAAACTGAGTCTAAAATTTGCTCTTCAACTTGGACAGTGCGTCTCCGTCTTGGTCTACCAGCATTTCGATAATTTGCTTTTACCGAACCCGTTTCCCGAAGATGTTGGTCTAACCGTCGAAATACATGCGCTGTCGGATGTCTCCGGTTTGGAAAACATACACGATACTCACGCGCAGCCTCATCCCCATTTCCATTACCCCATTTCCATACTCAATAAATGAAAAATCCATTATAAATTAACGAAATAAAAATTAAAACACGCAACAACAATGACAATTAAATTTGGCAACTCGATATATGTATGTCAATTATTTATTAATAAAATCTAACAAGGTAACCTATCATGCTATTTTAAATCGTTTTAAATACTGCATTCACAAAACTATGTTGCCATATGTATTTAAAGTAAAAACATGGACACAAAGAAATGTTAAAACATCATTATAATGCGAAAGGATAGTATTTATGAAAAACTAATCTTTAAAGTACCACATTATTTAACTTTCCTTTCTTTTAACAACAAAGGGATAGTTTAAAATGCGCGGTTAATATCTCCAAGACTGAAACTTTATAGAGTTCGTGTAGACGCAGGATGTAAGATAGAATATTTTCGGATTAAGATAAACGGCTAAAAATTTAACAAAGAAGATCGCCACGTGCAGTATTAAGTAATGGCTTCCCTTTGAAGCGCTTATGAAACTTTCTTCCGCTCATGCCCGTTCGGTCGTTCACGTAAATGCCCCTGGAAATGTATAGTTGGGGAATATCTCGACCGAACGAAAACGACCGAATCGGCGTGAGCGAAAGAACGTTTGATATGGTCTTCAAAGGGGTAGACACTACTTAATACACAAACTGGGGATATGTAAGAATGATTACAAATAAATACTTACCAAACAGTAACTATTAAATTAAGTGTCGATGGACACATATTGCACTTGATGCAATGATAGGTCCTTTGTCCACCTTTTTGCCGGACACTGTTCAGAGTAATGATTTGCTTTCTCTACGCGTTCTTTCAGCCGTCATTTGATAAGTTTAACGCATTACTGCCAAAAATTTTCCATCAACTGCTAAACATTTTTGTCACGCCACTAAATTATATTTCTGAGAAACAGGACACAGCCGACACCAATTCAAAAACAGTTGAAACAACATTTTTGAAAGGAAAGATTTAAGACGGACAAAGATGTGCGCAAAGGATTTTTAAATTTATTTCTCAGCTTACCTACTAACCGACATTTTATAAATTCCTTATTATAGTGGTTCAAGGATTATCAGTACAACTCAAAACTCAAAGTAGATTATTTACACGAGACTTTTATTGAAAAAGGAAAAGTATTACATTAAATGCAGTTTATTTTTTATAATTGTAAACATTTTACAGTGTTTTTTTTTCTCGTTTACTGTTTAAGTAGTAGTTCTGGATATGCTAAAGCACATGAAAATTAGTAGCATACTTCCTTTCATGTAAGAATACACAAGATTGTAATAAATCAGTCGGCTATAATTATACATTATAAACTAGAGATTCCTGACCTCGCTCAGAAGTCTACTTTTTTCATTTATAGTTTATCTCCTTTAATAATATTTTTTTTATTATATTTTCAGGTCTGTCACATATAAAACCTCCACGTAATACTGTTTAAAAAACAAACCATGTGCTTCTATATCACAAGAAATGGACAGTAACTAAACCATGTTCCAAGAAACAGATTAAAATTCTTATTTACACAAGTAATATATTCTACAACTGTTGCCAATAAATTACTATTTCGAAATAAATTGCACAGTTTTAGAAATCAATCCGTTCGTATGTTTCATTTATTTATTTATTGTTATTCTTTTAATAGACGGGGAACTTTACTCGAACTGAACCAGCTTAGTTTTTGTTTGTTTCCAGAAGCATTATGTTTTACACTAGTAAATTATATAAAAATAACAATTAGGCTCTTAATACCAATAATTTGTACACTGCCACTTAATTTACACGGTCTGTCCTTATTTATTTGTTTTCTCGTTTAAATAGGTTTAAACGCACTTCACTGGGCGTCCCGAACACATCACTTATTACGTTGTGGTCACCTATGACTTGCACCTTCGTTCATATCATACAGAACTTGAGCTATAGTTCTTGAGGACTCAACGTTACTTAATGCGACATTCGCTAAATGCGGTTCGTAATGCTTTAAGTACCTAAAAACAAATTAAATTAGTATTGTGTATAGACTTTCATCACAAAGTAACACAGTCCTATACATACCTTCTGCAATTACTGCTGTAAATAACGAGATTCCTAAGTATTAGGGAGGCAGTTAATCTTATACTCTTTGTAACTGGTCCTTCGTTATCATCCTGCAACAAATAAGTATTTAAGTATAGAAATAGAATTACTATTTACACCAAAATCAGGAAATACTGTTTCAGCTGGCAAGTAAAACTATACCTCTCCCAAAATTCAAAACAAAAAAGACGTAATGAAGATTGGTAATTTAGTAATAGTATTTGTATGAATACTAACTACTCCAATCACTTCTTCACAAATATGATATTGTTTTGTAATTTAACATCTAAATTATTAGTACTACAGACAACAAAAAACAGTATCTCATGATTATAATTATTTAATATCACAAACTAAGTAACAACAGGATCACTTTAAAGTAGGGAAGGAAAACTAATAAACCGTGCAAAATAAAACCTAAGCAAAATTTCTAGTGCCAGCCTGTGATTTAATGAATAACGAATGTAGGTGTAGCTTAGAGAAATTTATTTAATTATTACAAAAATGAAGGGGAAAAACAAAAGTCTGTCATTAAAAAGATAAAACAATAACACGATGAAAAGCTGCAAGGCTTTAATATCGCCCAAAATAAAATTTTACTTTAAAAATCTTTACTTAATTTATAATCCTAGCAACCAATTGAGAAGCTTGCTTATAAGTAACGTTTCATTTCCTGTATTAGAGTATATTTACAGATTCGAATCATAAAATTACTAATTGCTATTGAAAGATTGTATAACATATAATAAAATCAAATAAATTTCGCGTCGAAATGAACCTTGGATATAAAATATATGTCTGAGATTATTACTTGATATGTTATCTCTTTTCTTTTTTGGTTAGCTTCTTAAGTGTCAGATCATAATACTGTCACCAAATCAAATACTATGAGATTCAAAATCCGTTCCTATAGATAGTGGCAGGGTGTAGGTATATGCCGCGTGCTTGTTATGAAGGTTTGAATGGTATGGTATGCATACGGTTCCTATACATTCTATTTTTTAGATAGCCAAATATGAAATAATCCAATGGGATTAGATCAGGCGAGCTTGGAGGATATATTTTTGCATCCCTGACAGCAAGAAACTGTTGAAGATATTGGCAGGTTTGTCGAGTAGTATCAGCTAGATCATTCTTCGCTCTGGGCAAGTTGGTTCATTAACTCGTTTGAGCGCTGTGACCGTTACATTTTCATACATTTTTCTCGATAACATTTTCATCATATAAATATTACCTAGCTCGATAACCGTTTGATGTATCTGCTTCATCCTCGGCAAGTAGGTTTACCTTGTTAATCTAAACGAGAGGGCAAACTCCCGGCAAGGCACATTGACGCCTTTGATTTCGGTCTAATCTCGCTTAATGCCCGAGATATAAAAAAAAACCGAAAGATTTCTAGCCGGGCATTTGTCGAATTTTCGATCTCCGAGGGGTGGAAAAGACTGTACTCATCGCCCTGAGTATTGGGCAAGTTGGTTCATCTTGTTAACCTAAACGAGAGGACAAACTACCAGGAAGGCACATTAACGCCTTAGAGCGCTGTGACCGTTACAGTTTCATAAATTTTCTGGACAACATTTTCATAATATAAATATTACCTAACCCGTTAAACGTTTGATAGATCTGCTTCCTACTCGGCAGATAGGTTCACCTTGTTAATCTAAGCAGGGCACATTAACGCCTTATAGGGCTAAATTTTCATCGATATTTTCTCGAGAAGCGTTTGATGAATCTGCTTCGCTCTGGGCAAGTTGGTTCGTCTTGTTAATCTAAACGAGAGGACAAACTCTCAGGAGGGCACATTAACTCGTTTGAGCGCTGTGACAGTTACATTTTCATAAATTTTTCTGGGCATTTTCATCATATAAATGTTACCTAACTCAATAACCGTTTGATGGATCTGCTTCCTCCTCGGCAAGTAGGTTCACCTTGTTAATCTAAGCAGGGCACATTAACGCCTTATAGGGCTAAATTTTCATCGATATTTTCTCGAGAACCGTTTGATGAATCTGCTTCGCTCTGGGCAAGATGGTTCGTCTTGTTAATCTGAACGAGAGGACAAACACCCAGGAAGGCACACTAACGCCTTTGAGCGCCGTGACCGTTACACTTTCATAAATTTTCTGGACAACACTTTCATCATATAAATGTTATCTAGCTCAATAACCGTTTGATAGATCTCCTTCCTCCTCGGCAAATAGGTTCACCTTATTAATCTAAACGAGTGGCCAAACGTCCAGCAGGGCACATTAACGCCTTATAGGGCTAAATTTTCATCGATATATTCTCGAGAAGCGTTTGATGAATCTGCTTCGCTCTGGGCAAGTTGGTTCGTCTTGTTAATCTAAACGAGAGGACAAACTCTCAGGAGGGCACATTAACTCGTTTCAGCGCTGTGACAGTTACATTTTCATAAATTTTTCTGGGCATTTTCATCATATAAATGTTACCTAACTCAATAACCGTTTGATGGATCTGCTTCCTCCTCGGCAAGTAGGTTCACCTTGTTAATCTAAGCAGGGCACATTAACGCCTTATAGGGCTAAATTTTCATCGATATTTTCTCGAGAACCGTTTGATGAATCTGCTTCGCTCTGGGCAAGATGGTTCGTCTTGTTAATCTGAACGAGAGGACAAACACCCAGGAAGGCACACTAACGCCTTTGAGCGCCGTGACCGTTACACTTTCATAAATTTTCTGGACAACACTTTCATCATATAAATGTTATCTAGCTCAATAACCGTTTGATAGATCTCCTTCCTCCTCGGCAAATAGGTTCACCTTATTAATCTAAACGAGTGGCCAAACGCCCAGCAGGGCACATTAACGCCTTATAGGGCTAAATTTTCATCGATATTTTCTCGAGAAGCGTTTGATGAATCTGCTTCGCTCTGGGCAAGTCGGTTCGTCTTGTTAATCTAAACGAGAGGACAAACTCTCAGGAGGGCACATTAACTCGTTTCAGCGCTGTGACAGTTACATTTTCATAAATTTTTCTGGGCATTTTCATCATATAAATGTTACCTAACTCAATAACCGTTTGATGGATCTGCTTCCTCCTCGGCAAGTAGGTTCACCTTGTTAATCTAAGCAGGGCACATTAACGCCTTATAGGGCTAAATTTTCATCGATATTTTCTCGAGAACCGTTTGATGAATCTGCTTCGCTCTGGGCAAGATGGTTCGTCTTGTTAATCTGAACGAGAGGACAAACACCCAGGAAGGCACACTAACGCCTTTGAGCGCCGTGACCGTTACACTTTCATACATTTTCTGGACAACACTTTCATCATATAAATGTTACCTAGCTCAATAACCGTTTGATAGATCTGCTTCCTCCTCGGAAAATAGGTTCACCTTGTTAATCTAAACGAGTGGCCAAACGCCCAGCAGGGCACATTAACGCCTTATAGGGCTAAATTTTCATCGATATATTCTCGAGAAGCGTTTGATGAATCTGCTTCGCTCTGGGCAAGTTGGTTCGTCTTGTTAATCTAAACGAGAGGACAAACTCTCAGGAGGGCACATTAACTCGTTTCAGCGCTGTGACAGTTACATTTTCATAAATTTTTCTGGGCATTTTCATCATATAAATGTTACCTAACTCAATAACCGTTTGATGGATCTGCTTCCTCCTCGGCAAGTAGGTTCACCTTGTTAATCTAAGCAGGGCACATTAACGCCTTATAGGGCTAAATTTTCATCGATATTTTCTCGAGAACCGTTTGATGAATCTGCTTCGCTCTGGGCAAGTTGGTTCGTCTTGTTAATCTGAACGAGAGGACAAACACCCAGGAAGGCACACTAACGCCTTTGAGCGCCGTGACCGTTACACTTTCATAAATTTTCTGGACAACACTTTCATCATATAAATGTTACCTAGCTCAATAACCGTTTGATAGAACCGTTTGATGAATCTGCTTCGCTCTGGGCAAGTTGGTTCGTCTTGTTAATCTGAACGAGAGGACAAACTTTCAGGAGGGCACATTAACTCGTTTGAGCGCTGTGACATTTCATCTGTACATTTCCATAAATTTTTCTGGACAACATTTTCATCATATAAATGTTACCTAGCTCATGTTGAAAATAACCTGGTTCAAGCTTATTTTGTTGTAATAGATAACGTTCATCTAACAAAAATGATTAATTCAGCATGTTATGATAATAATTCCTGTACTGTAGAAACTTTGTACGGAACGGAATCTCAACAAATATCAGGAAAATTGATTAAATATTTGAAGTTTGTATGTAGATAACTTCACTCATTAAAATGGTAATGAGTAGATATAAATGGAAAACAGTTTTTTTCTTCCGACAATCATTTTGAATCTCCCGATCTATTCATTTATAATTTCTTACAAAACTGTTGAAAATGACCACCGTCATATTCAAGGCATTTGTCACATCTTTTTCTTACACTAGAAAACAGATCTTGCAACATAGCATCATCAATTTCATTAATACACATCACAATTCTGTTTTGAAGATGTGCAGCTATTTATAAAGTTTTTTTGCTCTACAACTTCCTTCGTTTCGCTTCACGCTCCCTGTTTCTCTAAAGATTTTGACATAAGTGTTTAACAGTATGCTGAAATTATCACAATCAAATTCCACGTTCGTCAAATTCGTTTTGAAATTCTTCCAAGCAGTCTCCAAGAGACTATAGTCAGTCACAAACGATTTATGTTCAGTGGAAAAGGCCATTTTAACATTGAAAAAGTTCAAATCTCAGTCTCCAAGAGAGTATAGCCAATCACAAACGATTTATGTTCAGTGGAAACAACCATTCTAAAAATTAAAAAGTTCAAATCTAAATATGTTTTGACAACTAAATGACATGCAACTACAAACTAAGGAGTACGTTTTTATAGTCAGAAACTACTTGACACGAAATTTATTTGATGTGTTTGTATTCTGCGTGCAAGCTTCTCAAACACATTGCACCTGTAAGGGGTTAGTTTTGCCCTAAAAGAAAAGAAAAAAACAATACAATATATCCCAAATCAAAATGAAAGTTCATGCAAATCCGGAGAAAACCAATCACCTGTTCTGTTGCGGGAGGCCCAGGTCTGGGCGGAGGTGTAGCAGTAGAAGATACAGTAGTACCCTGTTTAGATGATCTCTGTTAATAATAATAATATTTAGTGTTATCTTTCAATGCAACAGAAACAGATACAGAATATCATGCACGAAGAAGAGTATGAAATGAAATTTAGCTTAGGTTTCAAAATTTTATAGTGAAAATATAATCTATTAGCGAACTTAAGCTCATGTAACATTATGCATTTATTTTTTAATTGATCGCCTGCGAGTTTCAAGACTGTTTGATTATTATATTTCCATGTTAATTCAAATATGCATTACTGACTTGTACTTAAGATTTTCAATTTGAAAAATTGATATAAGGATGGAATTATAGATATGAAAACAAATAATGAATGATTAAAGAGCCTAAAGAATTTTAACTAAAAAATATATTATGAATGAGTATATGTGTATGATTTTGGCAAGTATGTACGCCTAAATTCATGCTAAAAGAGAGGTCTGCAATATCAAAGTAACACTTCTTTAAACTTGATATTGTAATAAAATGCAAAATAAGAACTATGGAAATTGATTTTTAAATATGTCATGACATATTTAAACCGCCATAATTAATGAAAACCACTTTTCAACAAAAATTAATTTAATCTTTTATACAATACAATGCTTCACCTGTGCACAAAAATAGCAGTGTTTACTAAAATAGGAAATAATGTTAACAGAAAATTATGTTATTAACCATAATTTATTCGTAAGTTTGCCGAAAAGTTTGCTTACAGGTTCTATTGTGCCTTAAAACTAGAGAAACACGGCTACAGACAATATTAGATATACGACCTTTCAAACTCCTTCGAAACATAAATCATGGCTACAGGTCTCGACTAAAATAACACACAACCAAGCGACGATTACTTAAACAAGCTGCACAAGTGTCTGTCAATTCAATGAGTACTATGTATAAACGTGGGACGAATCGTTATAATCCAAAAGTATGCTATTCAGTTAATAAAAAATTTGAGACAGTAACAACTAACAAAGAACAGCCTTTTTTTCAAGAGTGCATATTTTGTCGGTGTAACATGCTTGCGTATCAGCAAAAACACTGCAATTCCTAATAATTTTAGAAAATGTAGTTGAAATATACGTTTCTATTCAATAGAAGAGTTTCATACATTTGCAGTAGTGTGTTGACTCTTATTTGTATATTGCTAGTTGTGTGCTTTTATGTTTACGACTTGTTTGCGGCGTTTTTAATAAAATATGAAAACAATTAATATACAGGGTGTCGCAAATTGGGTGGGATTGCACGGATTTCTTCCTTATTATTGAAGATAGAGATCTGTTTAAATTTGCAATTAAATGTTTTGCAGTTTAGAATCTGTTTAAAAAAAATTAAAATATCGACTCAGTCAGAAGTAATGTCGAAAAAATTAAAAATCGCCGTTGTCTTCTAACTCAAATATCTCCGTAAGCATAAGTTACAAAAAAAAGTTTCATATAGAAGGTAATATGCTCAATACGGTCAATTTAAAATCAATGTCAAGCAGAAATTCAAGATAGCAGCTTTCGAGGTATTCATGAAAACTTTCTTAAATTAAATAGCAGCCATATTGGATTTTTATCCTCTTTTCATTCATGTAAAATTTTTGACATAGGCTTCTGCTGCGACTAATCCAAGCATCTTAACTCGAGAAAATGACGCACAGGTTAATGTATCTAGATCTACAACATCCACAATTTAAAAAAGCACAAGTTTCATCTTTACGCCGTACGTATTGCCCAAACTTTAGGACCACAAGATTATGACCGCTTTATAGGTGGTTTGTTCGCAGAAGTACAGAAATAAATAATTTCACAGGTCGAGTATTATGGACAGATGAATCTTATTTCTCTAATTGCAGTATTTAGAAATTATCCAAACATCAATACAAGATTTCATAGATAACCTACCTTTGGCAGATAGGATAGGGTTCTGGTACCAGCTAGTTGGATGCCCAGGCTACAATTCCCGAAATGTAATACATTATTTAAATGATCGATTTGAAAACAAGGTTATTGCTACCAATACCACTGTTAGATGGCCAGCCAGATCAACAGATTTGACATCTCTTGACTTTTTTATGGGGCATGTTAAAAAATAAGGTATATGGAAGTCATCATAATTATAATAACGTTCATGAACTGGGCGAAGTAGTGAAGCGTGCAACTGTGAATAGTTGCCCATGCAATCCACCCAACCAATTTGGGACACCGTGTATTATAAGAGCAACATTTTATAATTGCGTAAGTACTAAAAGAAAATATACAGATATAAATAAATTAGATCGATGAATTTAATTTGAAAGCATTTATTATTATTGCTACGACATGTATGATATAATAGTATGTATATGTATGGGTGTAGGTGATTATTATACTCGCTTCTACTACCAAATCCAAAGTTTTATAGTTGTGTACACTCTACAACATAAGTTTTCAGAATTTCTGCATAAGCATCTTATCAATACTTAGGTACAAATTATTACGTCTTTTATAACGAGAAATGGTTAATAAATAGTAGTCATTTTGTTTCTTAATTCTTTTAAATCGTCCGTAAATATTCGACACTCACTTCCCATATAATCAGCAGTATCATTTATAAATAACATAAATAGAACTGGAACGGTAACCATGAAGGACAAAACATAGCTGATCTTACATTGATATTTGACCTATTGATATCTGCTATATGAATGAAATTTAATAAAGGCAATTAATTATTATGAAGTTCTAATTTGTTGAAGTGTTCATAACAGTATGTAACAGTATCATATCATTTTGATCCTGTCTATTCAAACTTTCTGAGATATTGTGTAAAACAACTTGCCATTGGATTTTTTTTTGTTCCGCACGACGAGTTTTCATTTTGACGAAAATGAATACAATAGAAATAACTCTATATTTACAAATAGTTTCTGTACAGTCATTTTTCAAAGTTGGAACAACAATAGATCGAAACAAAATGTATTGTTCAGGGAATAGTTTTAAAATAAAGAATATCATACATTTCCTCATAAAATTCACCACAGTAAAATTAAGGTGGTTGCTTTTTTTAAGTCATTTATTTTGAAAGAATAACCCAACAAAAATTTACTTGTATTTTACTTCTCTGAAATACATCTAATAAGACTACATTTTTAGTTCTATCATTGTCCTTTTAGTTCTAGCGTTGATCCGAAGTTTCTGCCATATCTCTTTGTGTACTGGACATTTTAATGCGCAAATCACTTAGCAGCAAGAGAATCCGCAAAACTGTTTTCTCCGGTTCCTACTGCTATTATTTTGCACAGGTTTTGAAGTATTTATATTAAAATACAGTTAAAAATATTTTTAAAATAATAACACGAAATGTTTTGCATGTAAAACGTTTTTTCCTAATATAACTGACAACACGACATTGATGAGTTGATGTTGACTTGTTTGTTCTTAAAAACAAACCAAGTTGCTCGTGATCCTTTATTCTATATTCGACGAACATGAAATTTACTAGACTGAGAAAGTGACACAAATGTATCCCTAAATATAGAACGAACATTTTTTGATTTAAAATATATACCTGTAATTCTTTCGGGTTAACGAACTCCAGCGCATGTCTTTTAATTGCATGGAATGCTGCATCTGGTGCATATCCTGGATGTGGAGTTGCCGTATTCGTTACAGGCGATTCTACTTTTCCGGCGTGGGACATTTGTCTCCGTCTCGTTAAACTAGCCCTCATAGCCTTTACAACGACAACAAAGTTAATAGACTATTACTACCTAACAATTAAAAGCTAACATACCTCTGTATTACAGTGTTTGTCATTTAGATGCGTCATTAGCGAGAACCGTTTCCGTTTCATATTATCACAACGTTCCCATTGACACACTATCTCTTCCGAACCTTTGGGAACATGCTCCTCACAAACATGTAAATAAACTTGGTTTGCAGAAGTAAATTTGATGTCCCTAAAAAAATGGTTGTTAGAACATATGCAATAAAGAACTTAGCCAATACATCTATAAGTATGAATACCTTAATGTAATATCTAACAGTGCATGAGGGTTATTTTAAGTTTTTCGAAAGATCAAATAAACTAGAAGTTAAAACAAGACAACAAAAATGCTGTATTATTACGCACACTTGGCATAGTTAATTCAGTAACCATGCAAAACTATTATTATTATTTTTAATACTTACACTTGGCAATCACCCCATTCGCAAACGAAGGGAGTTGACATATCCCTATTTATCTTCATCCTCGGTTGTGATTTCACATCGTCTATTTTTTTCTCTATTACAGTTATCGTGTTGCTCGAGGTAGACACTGGTGTTACTTGTGTCGTCGTCGTAGAACCCACCGATTTAATAACTGTGGACGTCGGTGGTGGATTATTACTAACAGTTGACGTCTGTAGTATAGGCCTTTGTACTTGCGTCACAACGACTTGCTGTCCTTGGGGTGTAACAACCACTTTTTGATGATGGGTTGCCGTGGCAGATGGGGTAGGTTGTTGTTGTAGTATGATAATTGTCTTGGTGCCGGTACCTTGCTGTTGTGGCGTTTGAGCGACCAGAACCGTTTGAGGTTGACCATGGACCATCGCCGTCTGCGATTGCGCTACTACGTAAGCGCTCTGTGGCCCACCCGTTTGTATAACATACTGGCCGGGTTGAGAGGAACTCGCTACCAATTGTACTTGACCCTAAATTATAAATATACATGTTTAAATAATGATTTAATCAAGAACATATGAATAAGTACAGTTTACAATTTAACGGATATTATACAGGCTGGCGCAAAATGATCTTTATGGTTTGAATTCTTTGTAACGTTATCACTTGAACATTTTTTTTTCAATTTTAGTGTTCCTTAATGTTGTAAACAACAATTCTATAATTTAATATGAAATGATACACAATAGAATAACCAAAATCATCGCATTTTACTTTGAAAACCAACAGTTGATAGTTTTGACGTTGCAAATTTTTAGCCAAGAAGATCGACAAAGTACAGGAAGACCTCGTACAACTCACACAAATGAAGCTTATCCAAGAATGGAAGGTGATAGGCTATGAGCAATGGATGCATTATGATATTTCATTGCTTAAAAACAAAACTAGAATCCCGATCTCGTCTTTAATTTTATAATGACCGATTGAATTGTAAATGGGCTTTTGTCCAATTAAATGGTTTTATAAACAAGCAAAGCAAGAGCATTTCATTATTCAAGGATCATCGGTTCATATTTTATCGAAAATAAAACTGATAATGCAATTACATATAATCAATGCTGCTCAATATCGAGCAATGCTGAAAAACTTGTGGAGGCATGCTGTGAAAAATCATATAGAACTGTGGATTATATGGATATTATATGGAGATATCTTTAGCGAATGCATTATTTGGCACAGTAGTGACAACTGGCCACAACCTTAGATGGACTTAATCGTATCTAACTGTTTTCTTCAGGCATATTTGAAGGAGTGAGTTAACAAGAAAGTCAATACGCCAGCGACCGTCTTCCAACTGTGAAGCAATATGCGTAATGAACTTGGTGCAATAACACATGAAATTTTTGGAGGCAATGAAAAATGTCTGGGAAAAAACACAAATGTGTGAAGCAGGAAATGCCCGCCATTTGCGAAATGTAATCTTTCACGTTTAATTCAATAAAATTTCTTTACTGCCCACTATATTTTTTCCAATATGTATTAATTTTACTAGAAAATAACAATGTTATGATGAAATCAAACCATAAAAGTCATTTTGGGGCAGCCAGTACTAAGTTGGATATATTAGTACCAGCAGTATTTTCTCGGATATTTTTAGGCAACAAATCTCTCAAAATCTGTTGCGATATAATTAAAAAAATGCTAGTTTACCTGTATACTCTGTAATCCCTGCGAAAGTAGAATTTGTCCAGCATTAGCCTGCTGCAGTACGACGGGAGTACGTTGCTGTGTCGAATTCTGCACGATAACAGTTTGTCCTCCTTGCGTCTTTAACTGCGTTCCTGCTGGAATAACCATTTGATTTGCGGCCTGAAGCTGCGGCTGGGAAACGATAATCTGACGTGGCTGCAATAATACCTGCTGATTACCGTCGACGAACATTTGCGAAACTCCGGCGGTATTCGACGCAATTTGTACTACATTAGGATCCTCAACGACAGTTTGAGGAGCTTGTTGCTGATGACCTACTGCCTCCTGCATTAGCTCCTCCTCATCTTCATCCTCTAAGATATCAGCTGCCATGTCAGCGAATAGTTTAGCCGCCGCCGTAGATACCTTTTCGGTGGGCTGCTCATCACCGTTTGAACTCGAAACGGATTCAGGCGCTGGAGAATCCGCATTACCATTTACGTTCGATAAGTGGATTTTCTTTGCGTCCGGTTCCGTCAACTCTTCGCTAGCGGATCGCTTCAGAGTCTGTTTATTTACATCGTTGTTTTTATCAAGGTTATTTGTACCAGTCGCGTCTATCATCGAGCTCTCATTCATATTATTTTCTTTACTTAGAACTTTCTCGATGTGATTTTCAACTAAATCCAAACCTTTCTCACCTAACCTTAATTCTTTACCCAAAACACCGTTCAACATAGGGTCCTTTTCAATTTTTTCTCTAACAAATCAGCTAACATCAATGGCTTCTTAATACTACTTTTTAGCGAATCTTTCGAATTGCTATCATCATTTAATGGATTATCTAAACTGGGAATTCCATTTAATAATCCTTCAAAACTCGTTAAAGAATTATCACCATCCTCAGTCGAAGATACACCGCCCAATCCAACGTGACCTAATCCCGTACTCGACGCCAACGAATTGTTGCCCGTCGAATCACTATCTTCATTTTCTATCCTTAAAACTTTTCCTTTGAGGTTGCCGCTTAATGGTGCTAAAGGAGGTGGTGGTTGTGGCGGTTCTCTTCGATTCTTGTTTGAGTTGTTCTGCGTTGTGGACGATACATCTGAGTCTGTTGTGTCAGTTTCCGAGAATAACTGTCTGGCACCGTTTATACGCGAGGATTTCGGGGTTGTATCAAATAATTTAGTCGATGATTTGCTATCTGGTGTTTGCATGGGCGTGGTTTGTTGGGCAAGAAGTCTTTGTTGCTGCTGTCGTGCTGCCACCTTAATGAAAGAAAAGAATTAAGTATAGTTAAACAACCGCTGTATATAAGATTCTATAACAGATATGTTTGTTTTTATACAATTTTTTAAACAGTCTTTTGCTGTAAGACTTTTTTTCAAGTATATAATTTAACTAACTAATCCTGATATTTTGCGACGATAATAAATGAAAAACTGAGCGTTATACTGAATAATAATGTGTAATACGTGTACAATCATTGTTATTGTTAAGTGAAGAAGTAAGGTATAGTATATATAATGTTACTTGTTAAATGTACATAGAATGAATGTAGAAGAGACATATTTTCAAAGTGAAGGATTCAAAAATGTTATAACATCATGTACTCACTAGCATTTTGGCTCACGCACACTCGGCTTAACAGTTCTCTATATTCATGCACTACTTAAACATCATCTAACGATCTTCACGTCTTCGTACCTAATATGCAATCTATTGTGAATACACTTGCGTAGATCAACTATTTTGCACTTTTGGCTTTAACTTCCTTTTCAAAACATCATTTATTACAATTTAATATAAGCTTACATTAATTAATATGCACATAAATAATTTATTTTTCAGTGTTTTGTAAGTTGCTAAATGTATTAATAAAATGCATGTTAACTCGAAAACAGTTACTCTAGCTGGCCGAAAGTAGGTTTTTTCATGAAATTGTTGCCCACCGTCTGAATATGATACGCTCAGTGGTCGGGGGTACTATTATGAAGAAACTAGACTCATTGTCCACCAGAGACAGACAGAAAGGGATTTGTGAGCGTGTAGTGGAATTAAATAATTGCAGAAGAATATCTTAATTTAGCGAAACAGCAGAGAGGTATTTGTTCTGATGTTTGACGTGACAAGGATATGCAAGGTACTACATGAGTTGATCGGCTATGGCGGTAGTTCTTGCATGATGTGGGGTGCAATTGGAGAAATATTGAAGAGATTCTTATACCTTATATTGACTTTAATGGTGACGATTTTACTTTCATGCAATACAACATGAGAGCACGCATAATTGTCCGAGACTGCATTGAAATTATCAGTTTATAAATCATGGAGTGGCCAGTATGTAAATTGATTTTGAATCCAATAGCACATTTATAAGGTGGGTTGAAACGAGTCATCCGAGTCAGACGTCTGCTCGGATGTCGTTTGTAAAGTTTGTTACAGTAAAATTGTGACATGCCATTCTGCAAGAAATAATTTTGCAAAAAATAATTCCACTTAATTCTTAAATAAAAAAAAAAACTCACCCCCTCAATAAGAACATGTTAATTAATTGTTGTTGACTACTAGCAATAAATAATCTGGCACACAGCTCAAATTGTTTTTGTGACTAGCTTCTTAAAAAACAAAACAAATGTGCCAAGTGATCGAATTCTAGGCACGTAAGTGTATTGTTATAAATTTTATGTTCCTAGGGTCATATTTACAGTTCGTGCTTGAGGTCGTGCCAATGCTTGAGCACACGATTTTGACTCATTTGTAAAGATATTCACGACAAAATCGCATGCTCTAGTATCGGGACAACTTCAAGCACGACCTACAAATATGACCCCTAGTCTCAAGCCAATTTTATTAGATTAGCATAATTCCAAACTTTTACATTGTCAAATTCTCAATATTCCAATATTATATGCACTTACACCAAACAATAATTCTACTGCACGTATGACATTTGATTTGTCATATTATAGATTTTTCATATTTTATATTTATTTAATATTTTTTACGAACGTGGCAATATAGAAAAACGATCGCTATAGTGCTTTTTTATACATCAAACAACGAAAACGTAATATGAGATACCGAACTAACAAAGGAAACATAGTCGAACAGTAGCAGTTTCGTCCCATAATAATTTAGACATACATGCGCTCAGAGATAAAACGACATCTAATGTATATACAATACTCGGCGATGCGTATAATTGAGTTATGATTACGTTATACAATTTTGCTCAAAGATCTAGTCGTATGCAGATTAGTTAACCACTACCGAACTAACCTATACTGGCTATTGAACAGATTATGCACCATCCCCTATCACTACAATCTACACGTAGAGCAAAAGGTATTTTGCCATTTTCGCTTGATCATATTATAGGTCACTGAAGCTATAGCCATTGTACTCGAGAATAACTTAATTTGCTCCTCTTTCAAAACTCCTATTTATCGAAAAGTTAATACCTATTGGAAAGGTTCTTGGTTTCACTAAATTAAACAAAACCTTAGACTTGTATGATTAAATTGTATCAAACACGTAATTTTAATTTAGTATATTTCGAATAAAAGTACATTTTATTGACTTTACATCGTTACATACACACGAGTAACAACGTGTTTGTGCAGATTGGATACATTCGTAAACATTCTCACTGCTTTTCTTAAGGATATTTTTAATAACATTGCAAACAACTTCATGATTAGTATTATCCAACAAGTAATACTTAGTAATAAACTCGTGCAACTTTCCTAGTAACCCTGTAGTATGTATACAAATGCAGTCCTCAGTTTCTTAATTACAAATTTGTCCGATCTAATAGATGTCTTAGTTAATTCCATATTACGTCTGAACGATTAAAGATAAAAAAAGACATCATGTGGATATAGTTTTAAAAACAGCTATAGAATATTAATAACGTCCTTCATATGTCTTCAAATGTCTTAAAAAGACATTTGAGGGAGAAGCAAAAGCGACAAAAAAGTGTAAAGATCCCAATGAGCCTACCGGTAGACGTAACTAATAACAAACAGCTGTTTAATAAAAATAAGGAACTTGGGCGTATAATTGGTTTATATTTCAAAAATAAACGTATCATATCAGTACGACTCTGTAATAATTACAATAAGTTGTAATCATTAGATAGCACTAAAATCACGTAAGATTGTTCTTGACAACTACAAATCTAAATAAATGTTTCATGTAAAAAGGATATAAGCCACAGCAGAATTCAAAATGGCGTTCAACAATATATGTTCAGCTAAAGGAAACTAGGCATAATAAGACAATAATTTAAGTGATTTTTTGATTTTAATAACAGTGTAAGAAAAGCTGATTACACATTCTCTCAATCATCTCTTACAGATAGTGACAAAAACGTGTTTATTTTAAGTGTGGCTTATATCCTTTTTGACAAAATTTAAAGTCACAAGTTTTTGTCATAATTTCTGAAGTAGATATTTAGTCAAACTTAGATGCTTTCTTTCTCAGAAATCTCCTAAGGTTTACTACCAACCCCAGACAAATAAAGATCTGGAAGCATGTTATCATCAACAAGAGAGAAAAAAGGAAAAGAAAAAAAATTAAGCTGCGCGCATAAAAATAAATTAGGAAAGAAGATTTCCGCATGAACTATAGGTAAGTCATGTGGATGTAACAAAAAATGCACAGAAACTATTAAGAATCATATTAGGAGAAGGAAATTGAAATTTTTCATTTCTTCTGAAGACTGCACATATATGATATTCAAAATGCTAACGCACAGCCCAAAAAAGGAGGATACAAGCATAAAACCGAGACAAAAATCCTCGAGAAAGTTAATTTTTAAATATTTCGCTAAAACAAATGATATTAATGCTCAAGTATGCAAGGAAATATTTTCATTGTTTTATGATATTCAAAACATTTGCAAGCAAATTCCAACAGTACGCATAACATAAAATTTGATGGTCGAGGCAAACATACACATCTTAATGATGATGATAGTCTGCCGACAGCCATACCCAAATACGTAAGCCATTATAGCAGGAAAAAATCCAAAAACAGATAATTTTGAGGCAATACAACAATTCATCATTTAAACGCATAAATTGATTGCTAACTCTAGGAAAAAGAAATGTACATTCATTACATTAATATTTCGTAATTCCGCCCCTTGCGTTGATTACATTCGTGATGCTTTATCCCTTGTCGATGCAAGGTCTGATAGTTTGTTTAATTTTTGTGTTATTTCGCCGCACATCCTCAATCCTCAGACTTTCGTGTATGTCCAAATTACTTTAACAGGATGCTGCACATCATTCCACCTAATAAATCGTTACATAAAAAGGATAGACAGAGTAAATCGACGAAAACTCAACTCATAGCCTTACTATGCAAAATTTATGTTCATGCAATCCCTCACTTTGTGTAGCATTAGTAACCCACCGCCTGCATTATAAATTCTATCTTATCTTGATGAATTATAATACCAAAGTCGGAAGTTCAAACTCTGTGTTGCAAATCCACGAAAAATAAAGGACAACCGTAAATCACTATTATCATTCAAGACGCGATGTTATTTCAGCCTTTCAATCATCATTATCATCATTTCCGTTAAATTAACAAGCAAGAATATGTAATATAAATGTAGAAGTAAAAATACAATTTCGATATATCAGATGAAAAAGAAAACCACCAAACTAGCACAGTATCAGTGTGTTATTTGTACAATGTTATGAAAAAAAAAAGATTAGATCATTTCAACTTATAGTCACAACATATCTGTTACAGAATATTAAATGTAAAAAAATGTACAAGCACGCGTCAAATTCTTGCTAGAGCTGAAATTAAAATGTTATTTAATTAATGGAAGTTAAATTGCACACATTTCAAACCATGCTGATTGATACTATACATCACTGTGTGTACAAAATAGATACTATGTGTCAAGATAGATATTATGTGTACAAGATAGATACTATTGCAAAATGAAAGACAGGACATTTTAGCCAGGTCATTGCAATTAAGCGCTGATAATTTGAGATCAACTCTTCTCTCTTCAGCATCAAAAGATATCTTAAATGCGGCGCTCTTCAAATTTGGAGTTTCTCTGCGGTCGTCTAAAATGTCCACTCTTTAGTAACCATGTAGTGTCTTTAATAAATCATCAAGTACAAAAATTATCTACAGTAATTACCAATATACAAAAAAAATCGATGCATTTACACTATAAAAATAAATAAAACACAACAACACTTGCCAAATATACTCTACAACATTCACATCAAGAAAATAAAATTAACAAAAAATTGGAGGCAAATACTTATGAGTTAGTAATTTTTATTAGTGTGTTACCTGAGTTGTTACAATTTGGCAGTCTGTGGCAGTCCTCATGCTGACTGATGTCATGCACTCGTTTACCTTAGTTGCCAGTAAACTCTTTATTAAGGATGTGTTGCTTTGACCTGCTACCGCATCTTTACTCGTACTAGCTTGCGTCACTGCTGTCGTGGCAGCACTACCCAGCAGTGCTTGACTTAGGTGAGGATGTGCCATAACCTGATGAGATTATAAGAAGATATTTAAAATATGCATTAAAATATATTAATTAAGGATGGCAATTGTATTCAATTCGACCTCTAAATGCACTTGGATATCTAAATTTATTTAAAGATTAGTAAATGTAGGCATTACATGACTGCTTATATTTAAAATGAAATTTAAAAATATGAATTTCTTTCTATTCAAATTGTAAATACGAAAAATTTTGTTTCAGTTGACAACAAATTAAAATCCATCTCAAGTCAAAATAAAAAAGTTAAATAATTACCTAATTACGTCAAAAATTTTAATCCTTCTACGCGGAATTCTAAAGATTCTAATTAGAAAGTATAAGATGATTGTAATACGTCCTAATTTGTTGATAATCACGCGCATCACGTAAAGCCTGCTCGAATTCTAGTATCTAGTTCACTATCGAATCAAGGATTTCGAATAATGAGTCACTGAAACTAATCTGCAAGAAGCTTAAATTAAAATTTTTTCTTATGTGTCACCCAATCACGTGTACAATATGTTTCCGTGCATTAAGAAGACAAGAATATGTACATAATACGATCTGAGCTGCTTTTACAATAAGCTGTAATTTGTATTCCATAATGCTGTTTGAATTGCTATTCGCAGAAAAATACTTAAAATGCTAAACTGCCCAGATGAATTTACAAGGTTTTAATAATTTGGTATTCTGGAATAGTACTTCTTTCCTTCGCACGAAAGTTCATAATTTTGAAAATAAAAGAAGAAACATGAGAGACTTTTGGTCAATGTGTTATCGAAAGTTGCATTTTTTTGCGATAATTATTTTTAAAATAATTACAAGTAGAATCTATTATATGTTCATTGCCAACTGAAACTGACTATTTTGAATAGATCATAAGATGACAAAATCAAAGTCATTTTACCTGGCTTTTGATGTCGCTTTTACTAATTGCTGTGACAACGGTCGATTCTCTAGGTTTAGGTGGGGCACTGAGCTGAGCTTTGAGTATTGGTGAGGCAGGTGAGGCGGGGGTGTGTCTGTATTGTCGGCAACGACTGTGAGGGTTGGTGTCGTGGGAGTGCTGACAGGGACAACGGTTACGTTCTGCGCCTTGCGCCTTACGGTTTTAGGAGTAGCTTGCGCTACTGGTGTCGTCACCGGTTGCATATTGATAACTAATTGCTGTGCACGTGCCTTTATACCGTCATAGAACTGAGGATCGTTCGAAGTCACCGGCTTAACTGGATTCGGACCAACAGTACCTCCAAATACAGACCTATACAAAAAAAACAATAGAATTTAGTACAACTTTAATTAATATATTTTTCATTTTTTATTTACCTAACACACCGTGGAAAATGTAGCGGTGCTATTACGCCTCTCCTTCCGATCTTTGCACACGAGTTAATATAATGCTTGTACAGTTCCTGGTGGTCGACACGACCAGTAGAACATGGTTCGTAAGTTGCCCTCAGCCACGCCAAAGCAAACTGCTCGTTCTCTTGTATAGCTTGTTGATGTGCATGTTGCTGTTGGACAAGTTGCTGCGGGCTAATCGACGGTGTTGGGGTTTGTGTTGACGTAATTGGAGTAGGAGTTGCTATAAATGTTTTGTATTGTATTTTATTAAGTTTATGATGAAAATTTCTTACTACTACTCTACTTTTCAAGAATAAATTAGACAAAATTAATATCTGAAATTATTGTCATCGTATCAAAGCTACCTTTCTTTAACCAAATTTTTAGTACATATTCGCCATTTAAAACACTAAATTGACTTTTACAAAGAAACTATAAGAGATAACTATAAGGCACCTTAATAACATTTAAAAGAGAAAATTAAAATCGAATGACGATGTTAGATACAGGCTGTTCCGTTTAAAATAAGCAAGTAATTGAGTATTAATGGTACCCACAGTTCGAGGTAAGATTTTAATCACCCTGTATAATTTTTAGGGCGCATCTTTATTTTAGCATTAGATGTAATGGTTGCGCTAATGAAATAATACAACTTGAAAGACGTAACTTAAATACGTATGTCAGGTACTCATTCTAAATATTGATCTACATTTTCAAAAATTGATAAATATCTCAGAAACTGTTAAACCTAGGTATAGGGAATATAACAATAACTAGCCTTTATTTAGTCTGCCTCATCGAAATATGCAATAATATACATGGTGTTCCATTGATATTTTGATAACTTTGTTGTGTAACTTTCTTTTGGGACACCTTGTATATTTAAAAATAATTTTAGAACGTGCTCCTAATGGACCTACACATGATTCAACAAAAATATTTTAAATATGTGTTACCGTTTTTTGTATATCAACCGAGGCGAATGTGGTGCTCCACCCCGTATATGTTATGTACTTTTAGAAATAAAACATTTTGCTAGAAAAATCTTTATAGGCACTATCACAGGACTTCAAAATAAAATAAATTTTGATTCTGAACAGATTCATATATTATGTACATGCGTATGATTATAATATGTGAATTAATTCAGAGTATGTTCATTCAGTATATAAAATAAAATATTATATTATTATAAATAATACCTGCAGGTGATGAGACTGGTGTTATAGCAATTAACCTCTGTGGTGCAACTTGTACCATCCTCTGAGGTGTATTCGACTGTGACGTACTAACTTTAGACGCCGATTGTAGTGTTGTAACGGTCGATGTCGTCGTCGAAGTACTACTGGCACTCGAGGAGGCAACAGTCGTCGACGTACTCGAAGTAGTCGTAGATGAATTCGAATTATTCGCTGAGCTATTCGCATTACCACCGGGCACCGTCTCCACCAATTTCATTCCGATACAGGCTTTCGGACCGTAACTTTTACCTTCCACCGTAACTAATGACACTAGAGTATCCACCACACCATGATTACCGACAATAAAGTTACACGGTCGCTCGCCCAACGATGATAATGAATATAAACATTCGAGCGTATAGATTAGCAACATCACATCGTGAATGGTTAAGAAAGAACAAACTCTCGTATAAACGAACGATTCCAAACACCTACTCAAAGAATCTTCATTTGCCTCGTTTTGACTTAGTTTATTTAACGCGTCCAGTGATGATATGCAACTGTTCCTATCTTCACTGAGTAAACCGTTAGAGACGAGCTTGATCAAGAAGAAAGTCAGTTTGTCCGTTTGTGGATCTTTGACGAGAAATTCCGTAGCGACATTACCGAGCATATCCATACCTAAATTCTGTAATTGATTCCATCGCGAACACACACACAATAACATAAACCGAATAAATGTCCGATTCTTCGTTAAGATCGGCACGTTCTCTTCGATAAACGTTAAGTTTCTTAAAATCGTAGCCACTTGCAACACGCGCTGACCGACATAATCCCGCGTACCTAAACTTCTGCCTAAACAAAAGATATCTTTATCTGACGAATGGGGTTTTAGCTTAACTATATACGAAGGGTTTAACGACGTTGTCGCCTCTACGTCATCGCTGGCGAACAATTCACTGTCACTGTCAACGTTAACGGGTTCACTGTCTACGATCATAGGCTCCGGGGATTTCGTTATGGGGCTTTCTTTTAACACTTCCACGTTTATAACTCCAGTATTGATTTCACTAGTAATCGGTTGGCTAGGCTCTTCTGCTTTGGTTCCTTTTTCAGTCAATTTTGGGTCCTTTTCCGGCATGTACTTTCTTTCGTCAGTGAGATCTAAATATTCCTCAGAATGTACTACGTCCTTCCAGAATGTGTGTAGAGGGTAACCACGTATCTTACTATAACTTTCGATGAAAACGTTCCTAAGGGAATCTAAAACATAAAGTAAAAATTACTTTTGTTGTAAATACTTAAATATTTAAACAAAAACAAGTGTATAAACACACTAACTATAGATAAAACGGTAAATAAGGACCACAAAGATAAATTCCAAACTAAAATGTTTATCAATATTTGACTGAAAATTTATTGCATTTTAAACAAAACAATAATAAGTCTTACTTGTTTATAAAATAATTTCTGTGAAATATATATTTTATTGACTAATTATAATGAAGTTGGTTGAGTTTTTTTAATATATCCGACTTGTTAACGTTTATGTTTTTGTCTTAACAATGTGTTTAGGTATGCAGAGATATGTATTTAAATAGAATATTCACAAAGCTCCTGTGTCGGTTTATGTATTTGCAACAAGAAGGTGTGCTTTAACAATGTATAATTTCTAAAGATTATAATGAAGCAATCGCCAAAATCATTCTTGATAAGTACCTGCGAAAATAGTTTTAGGAAGCACGAATAGGAAAAAGTTCCCAAAAATGTCTACATTTTTTAACATTCAAATTGTGCAAAATCTAATAAGAACCATCAAAGGCACAATTCAGCGATCTCAACGAAAGCCACTTTTTCACTAACTTTGTAACTCCTTAATGTAACATTAACATAATATCTGTCGGTAGATCTTTTGCCAATCTTTATTAACTTATTTGCATTGAATATTTGTTTGATTGACTCTTTTTCTAGCAAAAGATATTTATATTTTTAAATATCTTCTTTCAATTTTCGAATATATACAGAATTAAAATAATTTTCTACGGCTGTATTCTGTAGATAATACAGATTTTGTATCAATGTTTATTAAAACCCCTATGCAGAGCATCTCTAGAAAATTCTAAGACGAAAATATATATATTTACTATGCCTTTCTAGCTTCTGACTTCTTGCTATCAACAAAAAAAAAACACAAAGGTAAAGTGTTATTAGTAATACGTTATTATGACATTATCTTCATAAACTCTCTGGTAATGGATTTTAGGTAAGAAAATATCCAAATCGTCGTCACCATCAATGCCACTAACGATTGGAGGTTTGATCAACGACTTCAAAAAAACAGGTAGGTAGACTTGTACCGGACCACCATAAGATTGACGGTCGAAGGCAGCAACCAACCAACCAACTATGCAAAAAGAAATAACATGTTTTAGAACTTATAGGCTTAAATCCTAAATGAAGTGTTGTTATTCACAAATTTGTATTTTGCAGTGAGATTTGTAAATTAAGCAATTAAAACAAATTTTTGTGGAAGAATGAAAGCGTTTACAAAAGTTTGTGTCGTTAAAATTCACAATTCGTAAAGTACTGATCAACATGAATGTAGTTTTCAATCGTATTTTCAAATATGTACCTATTCTGAATTTCTCCATCACCCAGTTTTTGTTGTTTTATTTTTTGAAATATTTTAAAATGTTTTTGCAATGTTTTAGACCATCACGCAACTCTCGCGGGGCAATTTATGTGTGTGTGTATAATTGTGTTCAAATGGCTTTGTGACAGCATTATACCGCCTTTTATAATGCCGCGCTGTTAATCATTTTGCTTCCAACAGCGAATGGTACGTCCATCGGAATCCAATTCTCAGAGAAAAATGTCACCGTCCGGAGAATTGAAACCCGGATCCTATCGTTTAGCCACAACGATAGTCACCCGTTTAACCACTACGGCTATCGATCTGTTTATTAAATATGCTATTGAACTTACAGGAGAAAGCAGATTGGCAATCATTGAAGAATATTTTTGGGAAATCGAAAGATAGAAAATCACAGAAATTAAATAAAAATAATTAAATAGTCTCCTGGACAACAAATAAGTGAGGAAAATGTACTAATTATAACCGTTGTTCAACTGATTATATCCGAAAAATCACAATTCCAATCCTTTTCCGAATAAAAAAAAATCGTATTTTAGGTGATTGATATTAAGCACTAAAGATTTACTTTCAATAGTCCTACTAAATAGCACAACTTTTGTAAATAATATATTTTCGTCTCTAAATTTTCTAGTCGATTGCACTACGTAAAGTTTTTACACGCCCTGTATAGAAAATCATTGAAATTTTAATAATCAATGACATAATTATCGTCTGTATTATAAACCCAATTAAACATGAGTTCTCAATGCAAGTCTAACTAGAATGGCTTTTTCTATGGTTACCTTCAGGTTACCTTCGCCTCGCTAACATTCACTTTTTTTAAGGATATACATACGATGGTTGAAAACGCCGGCGTGAGCGATCAGGTAGTCAATGAGTCTTGGGTGTTTCTCAATCTTGAGGGTGTGCTTTCCATCGTTAGAGAGCAGAGTGCAGACATTTATGGCGAAGTCTTGTTCGTTTGGCAACGGTGAAAGGAGTGACAGGGCCAGTCGATCATAATCCGAGCATTTGTACAGATCTGTCGATAAGTGATTATATTCCCTCGTCGATTCTGTAAATAAAATCAAGCATTAGCAAATAATAAAATGAAAAGTGAATATATGACTAATCTATTGTGGGTACAAGTACTAGAACTGGATATTAAGCGACACATTTATTTCCAGTTGTTTAATATTTCCCAAAAGACACTATTCCATTATAGTGTTCTCGAAGTACCAACAGTATATTTGAAAAATATTCCAAAGAACTTGTATTGTTACCTAAAAGGTATCAATACCTGCATTCATAAAGATGATCGAAAGTGAAAGATATGTTACATGTTAGGTTGATACTGCAAGGCGTATGGCCTGTTTCAAATTCGCAACGTACTATAAGGATCTCGCTTATTATGAAAGATATGCTGTAGGTTTAAGCTTAGCAAAGTTGGTAAATTTTGCTCTGCATAATTTTACATGGGTCAAGACAAATTATACCGGAAAAAAATAATTTTCAGAAAGCAGTTCAATAAGTTTTCAAAATTTGAAAAGTATACAACTTCACAAAAGCTGGGTAATGTGATTGCGCATCTATTACTTATTGCGTACTTACCAAAATGTCATCCACTATGGACATGCAGTTTTTGTTTGATAATCGTTTGAGTGAGTTGATGTGAATGTTTTTGTGAAAATGGACAAAATCGAGTATCGAGACGTCATTGGTTTTTGAAAGGCAATACGATAGTGCAAATTAAAAATGAGTTGGACGCTGTATTCGAGGGCTCTGCACCACCACTTACCGCATTGAAATTTTGGACAGCGTTCGGAACATCCAAAAATTGTAACCACTGACGATCGTGTTCACCAAATAGTGCTAAACGACCGCTGAATTAAAATAAGAGATAAGAGAGGTTATGCACATGTCCAAAGAACATGTTAAAGATTAGGCACGAGAAAGTTGTCGGCGATCGGAATTCAACACATTTGGCGATGTTGAATCATTTTGATACTACCCGTTAAATATTTTGTGCTGTATCTCAAAAGACCATTTTCTATATAGATTTTTTTTTGATTGGAGAATTTAACTCGAATAGACTAGCGCATTCCTACGAAAATACCTTTTTTTCGTCGATAAAACAAAAAGTTTCTTCACACACAGATTAAATCTTCGTCTGTTTTAAAAGAGCAAACGAGTTTCTTTCGGATATAGTTTTGACTTTTCACAAAGACGAGGGATTAAAAAAAATGGATCCTCAAATGAATGAGAAAGCAAACACGATCGGTTTATTATATAGACCAAGGATTCCCAAACAATTTTGGGCAAGAGAGCTCTTTTCCAAAATGAAATAAACCTCAGACCCCCATAGCCAAATTACTTTAAAAATCCTATCTCTAAGTTTTTTTTCCTATCGATACAAAATACATACCAATTTAAAAACTTTGTGGTTGGTTAAGTGAGTAAACTTGACATCTTTTTGAGGTAAACTGTTTTAATTAATTTTTAAGTTCTAAAATTTAAGCAATATATTTTTTTTGAGTAAATGAAACTTGGTAAATTTTTCTAAGTGTAAAATATTTTTTTTAATTTAAAATTTTTTTAAGTACCTATAACAAAATACTATTTAAACGTAAAAATTAGTAATAAAAAAGTTTTGTCCAAGCTTAAAGTTGAAAATTTTCTCAAAAATTTGAGAATTTAAAAAAGGTAATAGATTAATTTGTGGCGATTTCCACGTGGTATTGAATACTGTAAATTGTTTTTAAAGGTTTTTTTTGAATTTGATAAATCATTTTATTTTGTAAAACATCTTACTGTCTTGTTTCACTTGGTTTTTCCACGTCAGATAAGCTTTCGTATCCTATTCACTACACTTGCTGTAGTGTAAAAACTTGCGAACCCTGAGTTTTTTTTAATTAAAACCCCAATTTTATTTTAAAAGTAAAATTCTATTTTCTTAACTTTTATTTTTAAATATTTCCCGTTACACTATGTAATCACTTTATAATCTCTTGAAATAAATTAGGCAGTAGATAAGTGTATTTATCATTCAAGCTCCCACGAATTTCAAAACGCAAATGAACTTTCAATCTAAGTGCAAACTTGTTATATGGTAAAATATCGTCATGATTTCGTTCGTGGTAAATTGCGTATATGCGTCAAATACACAGCAAGTCAAAACGTGTCTGAAAGTCTTGTACGCTCGAACTCATTATCTTGCAGGAACTCATCCACGCTTAGTGACTTGCCATGTTTTTCATCTTGTACGAACTGTACACGCTTATCGACTTGTTGACTTTTTTAAAGTAGAACAATGATACTTCCTATTCAAATATTAGTCATTCTTATAACAAGTTGGTACACGTAACACAAATTATACAGTATCTTGAACGTTTCAAATACGAACTTGTGCTAATGGAGGTCGATTTTTAGACCTCGTCGGCCCTCAAAATCAGTTTTACCACTTTGGGAATCCCTGATATAGACTGTTTCTTGGAAAACACTTTGCGGTTTCACTGTGGTTTCCATCTCATCTGTGTTAAATTTATCGAAACTGTTATAGAAGAACAGCAGCAGAAAACAACCGTAATAGATAACCTTTGCATATCCAATACATTAGTATTGGTAGAAAATAAATCACTTCTGTTCAAAATTGTGTCATAGATTTTGCAAAACATTTCTGAAGATTTATCTATGACACTGATCTTTTCTCGTTTGCCTTTGACTAAAATTTTGTAGCTAATCTGTCAAAATGTTAGAGGAAATAACCTCACATTTACAGTTAGTACAGCCAAAGCAGCAAAGTTAAAGCATTTAGAATTAGAAGTTATGATATACATACATATCCAGTTTAAAACCCGAAATTAAATACAAGTTGCGTAACAAATTTACGCCATGTTCAAAATCCGAAACTACAAAAAATGCAAGGTTTTAGTAGTTTTTTTTGTGAGACAGGATATAAACAATAAGCTACAAGTTAACGGAGTGTGTACACGCATGTAAGTTCGTACGACGTTGTTACTTCCAGCGCGGCGGTTGCATTTCTCCCTAAAGAATTGCCCTGAACTCTGAATAAATTTCTATCTTCATTTTAGCACCTATCCTACATTAGTGGCTCTAAATGCTAACCGTTTAATAACGCAATTATTACATATCCACGTTCCTTAATATTATTTATACCTATGTTGGCAATTTTAACATGCTAATAAGAACTACTACTGTATACTCTGTATACAGGCAATTATTAATTTTGTATAGTAGTATCGATATAAACCTTTGCTCCACTTAGAACACTGAAATCACGCAATCGAACGTATCTACAGAGATTCACCGTCTGTTCAGAGCATAGCCCGTTGATTTATTTCACGTATTCTCGACAAAATACGTCAATCCAAAAGCGGTGCATAGGAGAGAATGTGTGCGTATCCTCGTACATACATACATCAGATATACTCGCATGTATGTACAACACATACGAGTATCATGTGTATGTATGCAACACACACAACAATAGCTTTCAGAAAGATCAATACCAGGCTATGGTGTAATGGTGTTGGATGGCAGTGTACAGCTCGCTTAGCTGTCGACTGTGGCGGCGGCTGCCTTCGTTGCTCCTGCCTGCCGGGGTCTCGTCACCCCGAACGTGTCCATGCGATCGTAAAAATGCGCAACGTTGGCTCGCGATAGATGAAGAAGGCGTGCCCCCGTGTCGTCTCGTTTAAAATATACGGTATGTTTCTAAACAAAAGTGGCTGTATCCACATTAGTTAAAGTAGAACCTCGGCAATTTAAATAAAATTTAAACAGCAATGGGAGAATACTAAATCTAACGCCCAGTATAAATAAAGAAATCTTTCAAAAATATAAAACAAATACGATAAAACCTTGCGGGTGTCGTATAATAATTTGAGCATTATGGTTTGGCATATATCCGACGAACGGTGTTAAAGACATCATTACTAATAAAGTGTACAGAAATATTTTGAAAACCGGTACAAGTTCTACTGGCAGAGGAAAATGTGCCACCTATCTGGATATATCAACAAGATAATGATTCCAAACACATTTCCGAGTGTGTCAAAAATTGATTTACTGAAAATCATATCTGAATTCTTAATTGAACATCCCATTCTCAGGATATGAATCTGATTGAAAATCTATAGAAGCATGGTTAGAATACGTTACCATATCGAAAACACACCAATAGAAACGAATTATAACATTGAGTTAAGAAAAACTAATACTCAATATCATTAAAAAATACCAATGTTTATTCAATTTATCTGTTCCATACTGCTACCACGTCTATAACTCAGAAGCATTTTAACAATTTCACGAAGGAGATTGTGGTATTACAACATGACAATCTATAACACAGCTCGAAACTGTAGTTTTTTTTGGCGGGAGTGGTGTTATTTCATCAAATACTGCCAACAAATTATTTATTTAAGATAAGGATATTTTTTTAATGAGAAATCTAAATTTCAATTACTTGCTATAAGGTTACAGCAAAGTAAACGCTACTGGTATTGACTGTGATAGCTACATTGTAATCACGTGGTTTCTACCAAAATGGGGAAAAAATATTAGGTTTCTATTACGCTACAATATCAGCAATATATACAGGGTGGTGCAACCAAGATGGGGTGGACGATTGTAATTAAACGATGAGGAATTTCGAAAAACCTTTTTGGAATTTGATTGATGGCTACATGGGCTACGTTTTAAAAATATTTTCTTTATACAGGGTGATCGAACCAGTCGGTGACAAACCAAACTTATGTTTTTTTTTAATGGAACACTCGGTATTAGAATATTCCAATCGATTTTGCTAATTAATACAAACAATTTGATATAACATTACGGAGAGAAAGGCGACAAAACGCTCCAATCTCATCCATTTTATACTAAAACCGGAAATGAATATTTAAAAAAAGTGTATCACTGAATGCGCCATATTCTTGAGTAAAATAATGGCCTACACTCAACTTGAAATTATTCACCGTTCTACAGCGAGATCGAGTACTTTTTTCAAATGGAACACCCTGTATATTATTTTCCTATGTTAAAGAGCACTTTATCGGCTTTCCAAAACTGTCATACATGTTACCCATTTGACTGACGGCTTTTAAGCAAATTGACCGCAAATGTAATTTTTTGAGATTTGTTACGTTTAAAGATTTAAACTCATCAAAAAACTCGTCATGTTAGTATTTTAATAAAGATGCTGCAAAACCTAACAAGTGAATCACTTATTGTCATCCCTGTCAAAACATTAAATTCTCTATTTGTAATTTATTCAATAGAAATGACTCTAACTACAGAAGAATTGATAAATAAGGTATTTATACTGTATATGACACATCGACGTACTGCTTAAACCGGTAAGGGTAAAGTTTGAAATTTACTCGTATATTTATGATTTTGTTTGTAGGCGTCATTTAAGAAGTGATTTTTCGAAAATTTGTCCTTAAGGGGAGAAAGAGGGTGGCAACACTTGTATAGGAAAAAAAATATTTTCATGATAAAATTACTTGAAACTTCCAACGGAGTAAAAGGAAGTGGCAACGTTTGAATAGAAAATAATACTTTTACTGTGAAATTTGCTTGAAACTTAATGCTGTTTAACAGAAATAGTGAAACAGGTCTTTCGGCGTATTTTAAAATTTAAATCCTGAGGGAGTGGAAAAGTTTATATGGGAATTTATATTTTTATAGTGTACAAAAAAACTGTATAGATTTTATAGTCTACACAAGCAAAGCCGTCGCCAAAGCTAGTACAAATATATAACTTGTTGATTACAAATTTCTAGCAATCATAGCTGTTGAAACTACAAACGAACTCTAGTTTTCTATTGATATGAAGACAACAACTCTTAAAATTCTAGGTACTCGAGAATTATTGTTTTACAAAAAAAAAATTAAAACTTCTTATCATGTGCAATTTGGCACTTTAATCAAGAAAATACTATTATTTTTTTATGTGTGGTGGGTGCTCAGTTGCACTGACTCCGTAAGCTTATCTGGCTGTGACTGCAACTCTCGCGGTGAAGTTTTGTGTGTGTAAATTGTGTTCAAATGGCTTTGTAACAGCATCATATCGCCTTTTATAATGCCGCGCTGTTAATCACCTTGCTCCCAACAGCGAATGGTAAGTCGATCCGGATTTCAACCCTCTGAAAAAATGTCACCGTCCCTCCATAGAATCGAACCCGGCTCCTATCGTCCTGCCACAACTATAGTCAGCCGCCTAACCACTGCGGTTATCGACCCGCTTAAACTTCTTGCTTTTAAAGTTAAAGTATAGACAATTTTATACAAAATTTGAACACTTTGATAGTAGCTACATTTTATTTTACTTGAAAGCAACGTTTTTGTAACTTCTTAGTCAGTTTTAAGGTAAAATGTACGTGAAGTAACTTCGAGAGGTAAAGTTTACGTATGTATTTTTTTACATAAATGCTATTAAAAATAACGCACATACGTCAATGAATACAAGATCATATTGTGGTAATTGGTTGGTGGTAGAAAGTAACGACTTTTAACGGTTTCTGATACCGAAGAGGCATCTCTTACACGTTAGAAGAATACCGAACAGAGATTCTGAGAATATTTTATCGTTATCTAAAAGATGTTTCTAAGAACAGAAAAAAAAATCGTTAATAATTTTTATATCACAGTGTTGTGCTAAGATCTCATTGCCTCTCATTATTTTAGAGAAAAATTTCTTGCCAGCTATCTTTCGGCCCGAAATACAAATTACAACTTCCCTAGTATTTAGTTTATCAAGTAGCTGTTAAGATGGTTAATATGTAGTAGTTAGTAATGGTAGAAATATTTAAATGACGATTTGATTGCAAATTTTTGAAAAGCCTAGATGTTTAGAAATCATTAAAATAAAAGATCAAAGAGCAAAATATAGATTAATACCAATGTAATTTAATCCTACTTTTATTATACATACATTTTTCGTATAAATTTGAACATTTTGTTTTAAATACAGCGCAGTTATTTTCGAAAGCAACTAACTACTACGTTTATCTCATCCTAGACAATGCTAGTATCTTAGACATATAACTTTATATTCGTGCTTCTATGGACGATTTTTGATAGCTGAAATGCGATCTGGGATTTTAATTGCTCGATATCCGTTAATAAAACGCCGCGACAATTGATAAGAGGTTGTGATGCATTATGACAGCTTGATAATAACTCCAATACGAACGATTGAATCGGTCATTCGGGACGTTGCGCGAGCATTGATGATACGCCTTCTATTCTTTCGGCGAAGTCTGTCTAATAAATACAGTAATGTTAAACGTGCGCTAAAACTAAATAAACATCTATAAATATTTGAAGCTTCTTTTTACATTTATTGATTATTCGTTTCAAAGAAATTATAAAAATTCGTATTTTTATTTTAAATTACAGTGTATCTATAGAAAGTGATAAGTTACGCAGTAAATATTTTGAAAATAATGGCAGAAACAAAAAATCATTAATACAGGTTGTAATGTAGATTAACGCTTGTAACCGAATTATTTTTAATTATAAAATAAAATGTAGTTGTATACGCTTTCTTCTGTCTTGAGTGACTGAATAAACACAACCGGAAAAAACAATGAATATTTTAGGTAGTACGTTTCAACAGGTTTGTCTAAATCGATTAACTTAATATACAAGTAATTAGAAATCGTCTGAAATGTTTTTTTAAGAAAATGAAGTTGGACTTTTAATATTGTCAAACAAGAATCGGAAAATTAAATTTGCTTGAAAAGCATTTTAATATTCAATTAATAACAGTTTTCGTCATGTTATTAACCTTTAACTTTTTGTTTATTTAAATCAATCTCAGTGACATAAACAATATGCATGTTTCTCATGCAAATTGAACTCGGAACTGAAAACATAATTGTCATAAATGTCTTATTTTCATCCCCATCTACAACATTTCTTATCCCACCCTCGTAATCCACATATAAAATATAAATTATTCTGTTAAGTCAACGTGTACCATGTCATCTATTTTTTTTTCTTTACATATATTCTAGGCAAGACGAAAGTAAACATCGATATTCTAAAAATAAACGAAAAACAACCGAGCGAAAATCTCGAATCAATAAAGCAAAAGCGGAAAATTAAAAAGCGCGCATTAAATCATGGAGGTGTTAATGTCATCGACCAACGGAAGGAAAAAATTAGCCCCAATACTAACAGCACACCAGAGAGTGAAAAGTGTGCGGAACCGATAACGACACGCGAACATAAGGCGCATGACCCCCGCTCGGCTGTTAGAGCCCGCAAAATAATACACACAAAACTGAGGGATAGAAGGATAGGCGCGTAGCGCGCACTACCGTCAGCTTGAGCCAAAACCGGCATATACATAATAGCAGTGTGGCAGCTCCAGAGGAGACTGTATGTAGTACTTGACATTGTCGAACTAAACGCACGATCGCAATCGGCAGGAATATCTGGACAAGCACGTTTTCGACTCTCAGTTAGGAATAGCAATTTTTTATTTATTTAATTATTGCACACCTAAAAGACGTAAAATGGATCAACAATGCACCATAACTCGAATGATTTATTTTAAATGTTGCATCAATATACCGAACAATATTCTTGATATTTTGTAATCATTTGCAGAATAACGATGAGAAAAATCGAATTAATGAAAACCTTGTTCATTGCTTGCTTGATTGAACATTTTTCTAAAAAGACGTTTAATGGAAAAATTAGGTTTAAGGCGCATCTAGCAGCTGCTAGTTGTCTAATCTAAAACCTTACTAAATATACATACTTACATATATTTCTGGAATAGCCAATCAATGATAATTGACGTTCATCGTAAAATTGGCCATTTTTGTAGGTATACTTACTCAGAATGTTCTGACATAAGTACATGAGCTATTTGTGTTGTTTACGGTGATAAAACACCATCAAAAACCAACGTATATCGCTGATATACTGAATTCAATCGTAGCCGTGCTTTGCCTACGAACTAATTTCGAAGGTCGTCTAAAATTATAGATGCTATACGCGAACTGATATTGCAAGATGAGGTAAGTTATCGAGAGATTAAGGTATACTTAGGCATTAATGAGACCACTATACATTGAATATTACATAAACATTTGATGGTAAAAAAAATGTTTACGTTGGAGTCCACATGATTTGACAATCGCTTAAAACAATCGTGTCGATTGGTCAAGAGAAATATTTAAAAAATACAATCGCAGTGGTTCAGGACACAACACATCTACGACATCGTACCAAGTGGCAAGTCATGCATCAATACATATGAGCGCGAAAGTAAACAACAGTTGACTGTACGGATATTTCAAAACAAGCTAAATCCAACAAAAGTTGTTCGCGCACGAAGCACTTTGGTTGCCTGTTTCTTCGGAAAAATGCAGGCCACAAACAAGGTATCTCTGATCTGGGTGGCCGGACATGAGGATATTAGAGGCAATATAATAGCCGATAAACTAACCAAGGAGGATATGCAGAATCACAATGGATTCTACTAGACGGGCGATTTGGTCCTGGTTAGATAAAGAAAGAGTAAGGAAAGGTCGACTGAGGGTCAACTCCATACTAAAGCGCTAATAGGAGTCGGGGACGCTAAGTTTTTTGAAAATCTAATTAGACGCAACTAAAAACAAGTTAAGACCATTATTGGGTTGATAACTGGACACTGTCCCTTAAGGAAGCATCTATACAACAGGGATCGGGTGAGCGAACCCTGCAGGAGATGCCAGTTACAGGAGGAAACAAGTTTACATGTAATCTGCACATGTGAGGAATTGAAGGTACTCAGGCAGAAACATTTCGGAAAGGATCTACTGAAGCCTTCGAGGCTACTCAAGTTTCCAGTGGGCAAGTTACTGGACTTTCTAGAGGATAGTAAACTTCTCAACTGGAAATGAGGGTTTCAATAGGGATGGTACAAAGAGCACCCAGCTCAAGTGCCTGGACTACAGGTGTCCAACCCTAACTGAATAGATAGACAGATAGAAGCAGGTCAAGTAACAACTGTACCATTAGTACACCGTCGGAGGGTCAATTCTGAATGGTACACAGCCAGTTGTTTGTCAGAAATCTTCGGAAAAAAGGAAAGCCAATCGCCGAAGACAGATCATTATCCACCAGAACAAGATGAGGTTTCACTCATCGAAAACAAGTTTTTGACAATTAAAAAGTTAAATTGATGTGTCGTCTACCGTATAGCCCTGATTTGATACCAAATAACTTTTACTTTCGTACAGCAAAAATAAATTACGAGTGCTTCGAAAAATTGGTTGAATTGCAGGTAGAAACATTTACTTTGGTTTCTTTGTCAGTATTTCCAGTCTTTCTTTACATACTGTTTTCTTAAATTATTCCTTTGACTCGTATCGTATTGTATTTTCATGGAAACACGATAGCATAGGATCCCCGATCCAGTATAGATTGAAATTTAGTCATGCGCACAAAACTTTCATTTGACATAACTAACTTTATGGGTGCTTATGGTTTTCTTGTGTTCTGTTCTGTACGGTGCATTACCTTGTTTGCTTTAGATTTTCATTATCCTAATGTCTTTAGGTGACTTTCTAATTAGATTATGAGAAATAGGTTGTCATACGTTATTGCATGTTTGCTTTGAATTCAGATAACTTTGGCCACTACGTTATCAGCAAATTGGAAAATACATATTTGAAATTGGATTGAGATTGAAAATAATTTCGTATGTAAACACATAGGTGTATTGTACCATCCACAAAAGTGTGATTTTTAACATGTAGAAAATAGAAATTATATTCAAACATCGAATCAACAATAACGAACAAGTACTTTTGCACTAAGCTATACATTGATGCGCGCTTCTGCGATTTCTGTCATATTTAGGTCTGCTTTGCCCTCTCGCTACACCAAAACCACCTAAATACAGCGGTGTGCGACAGGCAATCGTGAGAGACAGACGCGCAGCATAATAACCGGCAATCCGACGAAAAGGAGGAGTGGTATGTGCGTTGTGTTATCGATTGCGGTGGAACGTTTGTGTTTTCGCCGTCATCACTGTTGCCGCTGAGCGCCGTACCGAACCAAGTCGGTCGTACATCTTAAACCCTGCACCTACATAACAACCGACATAGTTGTACACAACCACCCCGCCTACAGCTCGGTGTGTTTATTGAGAAGCGCACGACTGTGCGACCTCTCCACCAGCCCGCACGGTCGATTGCCGCTTCAGATTCCTTCGGCGTATTACGTATGTGCGGTAGCTGCCGTTATCTCATGGTTGATTTTTTCGCGATACGTCAATATGTAACTACAGTCACATGCGAAAGTTATGTCTCCCTTTAAGCTACCAAAAAATGTTTATCAAACTGTAATTTCTTACAATTAGTCCTGTACTCTGAACATAGTTTATTCGTGGTTTAGATGATTCTAAACAACTGGTCAATGCAAAAACCTTCAAAATAAAAACTGAATTTAGTAGATTGCTTGCAGTGTTCATTATGATATCCATGCTTGAAAACATTTTTTTAAATCTATTAAATGCCGTATTATTAGCAAAATATTTACTGCTTGTGCTTGTTAAGTTATGCAGTTTAATTGTTATATTCATCAGTGTTCTGTTTTCATTTGTCGCGTTTATATTAAAAACCAAGAGGAAAAAACTAGCTATACTTAGAAAAATTAACATTTTTAAACATAAGTTAAAATGTTTACCTAGTCCGTGTTAATTTGGGCACCTAACATTTAGTTGGTCGTCCCTTGGCCATTAAAATTGCAGTAAGACGTCGTGGCATGCTTTGCACCAATGATTTTGTAGTAGTTTAGCAGTAGAGTTCAAATTTTTCCATATCTTCCATATTTTATACAGGATTTTTTTTTCTTTTGCATATCGAATTTTTGTAACTGTAGTTTGATTTCAGTCCACAGATGTTCTATGAGGTTAGTGTCTGGACTTTGGCGCGATGTTGCTAAATAATGGGAGCTATTAAAACTGATAATTTCGGATCATTTTCTTGTTGAAAATAGAAATTCTCTTGAAGACTTAACTTTATTGCGCATTGAAGTAGTGTTTTTAAAATATTCAGATTTGCTTTAGAGTCGCTTCCAAGTTTTTTTTTAATGGGGCTATATACTAGCGATGGGCGTTTCGAATCTTTTTGGTGATTCGAATCCAAGTGACTCCTAAAACTAAAAGATTCGTATATGATTCGTACCGAAAGGATTCGTATCCACTCGTGATGACTCATGACTCTCCGTACTAGTGACAAGATTCGAATCATTCTGGTGATCCGTATACTAATTACTATAAACGATTCGTATGATTCGTACCGAAAGATCGTAACGGATTCAGCCCGATTCATTGATGACTCGTCGTATTACAGATTCGAGTTTAGACTTTATTCTAGCGATCTTGCGAAATAGTATTAATTAAGATTTATATGTCAGTAAAAAAAAACAACCCTAAATACACAGATATATTCATGAAAATAGTCTACCTTGCTAAAAATACGATAAGAATTATTTCTTATTGGCGCTTTTAGGGACACGAACTACTAATTATAAATATAAAAGCCAGCGAATGAATATGTTTATGAAATCATAATACACCACTGTAGTATAAATAGTGACGATTCATATTCATGCTACTGATTAGAGAAACTATTTGAGTCATACGTATACGACTGTTCGTAACATATCTACAATTTACCAGTATGAAACAAATATACTGTTTGGCTTCGATTTAGTTTCGAATCAATTGACTGATATACGAATTCGTATGAAGTAAATGATTCATATAAGTTACGTATAATTATACAGATTCGTAAAATGATACGAATCATACGACCACGATCAATTGTTACCAGTATACTACTTGACTCCGATTCCGATTCGTACAAAGTCAATGATTCGTATAGGATTATACGAATCCGTATAAATAGTGAAGATTCGTACCGTACGAATCACACATGAGAGTCGTATAAATTGTACGAATCATACGAATCCGACCCATCGCTACTATATATATATTTATTTATTTCCATACATTATTTCTGCACGAGACCGAAAAATATTGAATTTACTTTTAGTCCAAGAATATAACATAACTGAATATAACTGAAAAAGTTTCGTTCTTCTTTAATATTCCTCAGCAAAATTTAGCCACTTCTTTTTATTAATTCCTGGATTATTTCGCATTTTCTTGAAGTTCTTCTACACGTTTCTGCACTATTGTGTTTACCATAATTATTAGTAATGATTTATCTCAACTTTACCGCTCTAAGATGTGTTTTTTTAACTTTACGAACTAATGCATCTTCTTTTCTAGATCATAAAATTTTAGATTTATTTGTTGTAGTAGAATGTTGGTTTAAGCAATTTCGATGGAGAACGTAATCAATTGAAGACGATCCAACATGTGACTGGCTTATCGAAGCAAGGACTAAGGAAAACGTCAAGAAGTTAAGGAACAGATTTTAGCAGATCCAAGATTTACCATTGCAGTGATGATATCAGAAACTACAGTACACAAAATTCTACACGATGATTTAGGAATGAAGAAAATGTCAACACGATAGATTCCCCAACTGCTTAATCCAAAAAATACGATAAAAATTGCTCGAGACCGAATCTGTAAAGCAAGCCGTCAATGGTTTAGCTGCTGATAAAAACTTTTTTTTCGAAAATTATAAAAGGCGAAACGTGGACAAATCATCAAACGGCACCAAAAAAAAACGCAAGAATGCATAGAGTGGGTTTACAAAATGTTCCACTAGGAAAAAAAAACGAACGCAAAACTTATTTGAAAAACTGATGGCAACTGTGTTTTGGGATAGAACTGTAGCTTTATGGAGATGGAGCGGCTGAACTTGATAGCGACTCTTACCTGTTCTCTAAATTAAAAAAGCATTTGCGTGGTCGGCGATTATTCTTCAGATGATTGCATGAAAGAAGATTTACTAAAAGATTTTCTTGTAAGATACAGCCTTATTAAAAAACATTTAAATAAATATGTATGTGTGTGCGAGTAATATGCTAAAAAATCAAATCATATTTTCCTTATAACATCCTAAATGCTGCTAGGTAGATATACAGGGTGATTGGTGAGAATGGCCTATTAAAAGTATTACAAACAGCCTTGCTTTAGTAAATTGACATATCTGAGCATTTCAGGTACGGAGGTTAATTAAATCGTTATAATTTATTCACCTTCCATTTTAGGTATAGGAACACCTAATACAGATTAAAAGAGAATATTTTGTAGAATCAGAATATCTATAGGAGCACCCAATACAGTTCGCGTAGTGAATACGCCTTCCCTTCCTGTTGGTCAAACAGTTCCAAGTTGCCTTGAGGACAACACGCGACGCTATAGACGGCGCCGTCTTCACGTGCTGTGGTCAGGTGAAGCCCCCCCGCTCACGACTGAAGGCGCGCACGTCCTTGCTCATTTCATTCTCACTTTGCCCCTTGCACTGCCGATAACGACCGCTCGAGATGGTGCGCGATTTCACAGCAGCATACACCTGCCATGTGCGTATTCACAACCATTCTTCGCTCAAACTCGCTCAGATAACACGAACGGCCTTTCATTACGCACGAAATACGACTACATAGTACTCCTATGCACCATAATAAGATCGGCCGGTTTCCCTCACCCGCTTCGGCTTTCTTGCCAATGGAATGTTCCACCTGTCGGAACCGCTCAGTAAAAAATGCAGCTATAAAAAAATTCGAAACTCGTATGAACTCGTCGAGGGGAAACCTTTACGCACTGCTAAAATTATGCATGTATTTTTAAACGGTCAGATTATATGTTCGTCAATTTTTTTCCAACAGTGTATATTGTAGTTATCCAATAAAAAAATCACATGACATAAAAACAATTATGGTACAATCAAGCACTATGACCATTCTACATTGACATTTTTCGACTGAAAAACAAATATTTTTCATTCACCCCCTTAGAACATAAAAGAAATGGCAAAAACCAATCTAGTTTCACTACATTTCTCTTTTCATCGGTTCAATTTAATTACAACGTTAATACAAGTACGAAATTTGTAATACTCAGTAATACAAAGGCTGAGTAACTAATTAGTAATCGTATAGGATTTTTGTAAATACATTACAAGTAACGTATAGCCCAGATTACGTGCCCGCGCGAGAAAACAGCCTGAAAGAATGCAAAGAATTGTCATAAAGACTTAACATGTGGGAGGCGTAACATCAGCTTACCTGTTGATTCCATTCATTACGTTTTAGTATAAACCGTTCAAAAATCATGTAATACTTCTGCCACTTGTATTCGCAAACTAGGAAAGCGGGACTAACTGAATTTCGCTAGTTTGAAATACTTATGATAGATAAGATAATAAATTATATTGGTCTTATTTTAAATTTCTTATTATATTATATTTTAAATCAAACCATATATATTTCAAAGATAAAATTAACTTAAAATTACTACGGAAACTAATTAAAACTTCCATAAATTTTAATACAATAAAGAGTTCGACATGCGTAAAAAACTTTTATAAACCATACTTCGTTTCACCAACGTACACTTAATTCGTCCACCACAACTAGCCTTTATCCAACTAGGTTGAGCAATAACCATTTAAGAAAGAGGGCAATGTTAACAACTCAAGACGAATTAATTTAGTCAGACCGTTGTAATGATTAGATAACGAAACTATGTAGACACAATTACTATATTTAATATAACAAATATCAATGTTAAACCCGAATAGATCGATGCAATACATTCGAAAAACTCATTTTATGTATTAACCACGAACCTTGTATGCACTGTACACACAGTTTATTAATATATCCTGACCTAGATACGCGGTAAAAGAAAAGCAAACGATGCATTCTATATTTACAAGACGAACTTCTGCATATACGATGCTGTAGGTAAGAACATTCTTGTATAGGATCGTAACTTTCTGGACGTATGAATTAATAGAAATATGTAAGAACTCTAAAAAGCTGTAAGTACATCTAAAGTAAATAAAAATAATAATGATATAATAACGAGAAATAATTCTTAAATTCTATTTTAAATTCTCCTTTTAACATTGTAACATTTGGCAATAATAGTTTGGCATGCACATTGAGATCAAAGAGTACAAGTTAGCGGACTACAAAACTATATGCACCTCCTCCAAGTATTTACTTCTTACTAGGTTGATTAACACGTTTTACAAATATTTTCTCATTATTCTAATTACTATTGAAATTGTGTTTTGCAAACAAAAAATCTTGTTACCATAATATTTTAAGGCTTTGGAATTAACTTGATTTACAAGTCACTTCATATACAACAAGTTAATAAATTATATTCCGATTTTGTCGTTCTTGTTCTTGTTACCTATGTATATTGAAATCTGTTGAACCCAAATACTTGTACTCATCGGTTAATAACACTTGGTATTGCTCATTATCAGTTCGAGTATCATGTTTCAAAGCATAATTCCGTCTTTCTAGCTTTTCTCCGCGACTTTAAAGTTCTTTAAGTACTATATAAATTCTGCACTCCAGATTTTTTCCAAAGACCTTCTTTCTATACAATTATAGGAAGGAGATACAGTATTTATTAATTTTCTATTCGTAATTTAAATGAATAAAATTAAAACAATAGATGTGATAAAATACCTGTGTTGTCACCATAAGAAATGTATACGGATATGACTGAGTTGTTGGGCGAGTCTGCACCGTTGTATCAAGTAATTAAAAACTGGTCACGTGATTTTAAATTGGAAAGCGAGATCTTTAAACATGTCCCAGATACTGGTATTCCCAAAACTATGGTTACCCAAAATAATTCTGATTTAGTTCATGGTACTAAGGGTCATATTTATAGTCCGTGCTTGAGGTTGTATCGATGCTTGAGCACGCAATTCTGACAGATTTGTAATGACAATTATGTCAAAATCGCGTGCTTAAGCAACGACACAACCTCAAGCACGGACTATAAATACAAAAATTGCCGTTAGGTCTATAATGGAGATATGTGGCTTTTCACTTACAAGTATTGAACAAGTATTGCAGGATGAATGTGGTTCCAAAAAATTATCCGTACGGTATCAAAAATTTTAGCAGCATATCAAAATTACATCCCTCAAGAAGTTACTATTCAGACGAATTTAACGATAAATAATAGAGATCGAGAAAATCTTTGAAAAACTTCGTTAGAGTAGATACAACTCTTTCACCCAGAAGCAAAAAGGCATAGTATGGAATGGTGGGTGGAACAAGATAAAAGATTTTTTCTAAAGGAATCTTGGCACAAGATACACAAAATGTAGTCACTTTCCTAGCGATTATTTAAAAAAATAAAATTGTTTTGTGCTTCTCACATGTTTAGTTTTATGTTAGGGAATATGTAATTGGTAAACTGCCGGTTTTGTAAGAATGTAAGTTTTAATTTTTTAAGACTAAATAATTATGATTTATTGTGTAATTTTAATTATTTCATTCACATAGCAGTGTATATAAATCATACATTTAACACCTACCATTTCCCGAAAAGTGGAAGCCTTCGTAATAGCTTTTTTATATGTATATAAATCCTATGTAAAAAAATCTTAATACTTTTTAAATTTCACATATTTTAGAATTTCCAATGAGATATTTGAGTAAAATTATATAGATTTAAAATCATGGCAACTGATCAACAAAATAATTTGCGGAAATGTAGTAAAGAAAGATAATAGTATTTAAACACAATAAGACAACAAAATTACGGAAGAACTTTACATGTTACGTTCACGAGAACTACATATACTGTTTTAGGAAACTGTATAGCATGATATCGAATGATGTCTAGTCATTTACCAATTAACTACAGTCAAGAAAAAAGAGTAATTGCTTCCTTTACTTTAATTACAAATCAAGGTTTACCGCGACTACTAAATTATATAATTCCGTTTGAAAATACGGAAAATCGGTTTGAAATTAACCTTCAATACATATACATAACTGAGACCTGACCGGCGTATTTTATAGAATTTTAAAATATTCGAGTGAATAGCTCAGGCTGACTGGCCATATGTGTGCCAAAAATAAACCAGTAAACGTTAACAGCCGAATGTATATTCTATGTATACGATCTCAATCTTATACATGTGTAAAACACTAAGATCTTGGAAACATAAATACGCAATCTCCATCATCTATTTTTTTCAACTTTGAAGTGCTAAATAACGACAGGTAGAAAGCCATCAAAAGCGAAAGATACAGAGTTTAAGTAGCCATTTTGATGTAAAACATAATTATCACATATAAAGCAACTATCCTTTTTATGTTCGTAACATTTAAAAATACCTTTTCAGCGACAAACATTATGAATGTATAATGAATAACTGACTCATATTTAACATTCAAGAAACATGGCCCGTCATGTGTCACACTAATAACTAAGTAATATCGTGAGTAAACCGTAGATGTCGTTTAGTATGTAGAAAATAACAATACAATACAAAAATGGGAAGGCTTGTATTGCTAGACAATTTAATTGCATTTTCTTCAATTAAATATGTCTTCTGGGAATCAGTATAATTACTCTTTTGTTTGTTAACTTCATTCCTGTTACACATTCTTTGATAATATTGAACGTGTACCGTTGAAAGATAATAAATTGTTTGTTGAGCTTGAACTGAAATAATCTCTATGGATAAGCAACATTGTAGTAATAATTCATATATAATATATAAAAAATATGTTTGTATCTGTTGATGTAATTTAAAAAATTAATTTCGTCGAATTCTTCCAATAAAATGATTCAGCTAGTCCCTAACTTTACTTCTACATAAGTTAAGAATAATACTGTACAACATAAATGAACTGAAAGAAATTTCCAGATATTTAATCTACATTTGCTGGTTATTTTTCACTAACAAATAGGAAATATGTTCGCCTTTCTTGCGCGCCAGATCAAATATTGCTAATGGAAACTAATGGAATAGTTTTTTGGTTTCAATAACATATTGCTCTCGCGCTAACCAATAAAAATTTGACCAATATATTTGACAGTTACTACTATGTTTGGTGTGCTTAATTTAATTGTAAATCCAGTAATAAATTAATTTCCTTATAATATCAACATCCTAATTATGTTGTAAATGACTTTTAAGCTACATAAATGAATCTATGAGCATTCGCTATTCATTGGCTTCAAATTGAATTTTTAAAGCAAGCATCAAATCATTAATATTATTACATGACGCTATGTTGCCACGAAAAGAAAATGTGCTAATCAATGAGATTTATAGGGTGAAGTTTGTTTATAGATGTATGTATCTAATTGGTTGGTTGCACACAGTAATCAGCGGTTTACACTTTTATATTTGCATAGGTTTTTGGACAAGCTGAGCTAGAAAATGGTCTCTCTTCTGCGTCAATAAAGGCGGGAACATTTCTTGAAAGTTGCGTTGGCTTTGATTTATGAGCAGAATTAGAATATTTCTAGAACATTCAATACCAATTTTTTGGTCGAACTGATCACCAATAGAAATAATGACAGAAATAAATAATAACTTGAGGTTTCACCTTCTGTCTTGGGAGACTTTCTCATACGAAACCTTATCAATTACCAATGTGAAATACTTTTAATATGCACTAAATAAAATTATCTTTAACAAACATCCACACTAAAACTAAAACTTCTTAAAAAAATTATGCCAAATATGTAAATCCAGTTCATTTTTAGAGGGCTTTTTATTCGAATTACAAGTAAAGACTTTTTACACGTGTCTTTATGTTTAACGCACAATCATCATTGTAAATTAATATGCTATACTAGCTAGGTTGCAAAACCGTGAACCAACGGTACTTTACCTTGCTCGTTAGTAATCCTTAAAGAGAATCTGTAAGAAGCTGTCGAATCAAACCCGCTGCTGCCTTGCATGGCTGTTGAAATTAACAATATAAATTCAGAACAGGCATGTCGTGCACCGATGCTGACATTAAACGGTGACATGTCGTTTATAATGTACGTATAATCTCGCTGTTTGCCGCTTTGAACCGTAAGAATACTTGATGCCGATCAAGCGAGCTGTATTCAAACGTTTGTTAACAATGATACAGGTTTGCAGTCGTTAAGAATTCTTTTTAGAAACCACTCGATAAGTAATAAAAATAATAATTTACGAAAATTGTTAACAAGACTTACAGCTTTTCAGATTTTTATCTTCAATGAACAAAAAAAAATATGTAATTCATTGTTAAAATTGAAAACAAATTTTCCAAATAAGTTTATTTTGTTTAGTGACATTAGTGATAACTAGGTTAGTAGTCAGAAATTGTCAGAACCCCAGCTGAAATTTCTGTAAACTGTCATAGATTACGCAGTTTTTCTTAGGAAATCACGCAAATATTACCAACTTACAAAACAGGAAATAAAGAAATTACCAGATTAAACGCAGCAATGAACATGAAATAATATTCGAGTAGAACCTAACTTTCATACCAAAGTGGTTTTACAGCAGGAAAAAGCACCACATTCACATAATAAAAGGTATAAACAAAAGAACGAGTAAAAGTGAAATATACCTTGCGTTTCTATAATTGGAGAAAGCATTTGATCGAGGTACAAGTTAGAAATATAGGAAACTAATAGACGGGATCAAAAATTTATATAGTGTTTCGAGAGGTATAGTAGATAAATTTTTAAAAAGGTGGTAGTATAGATTAATGCGAATAAAAAATTTCATATAATTTTTGTCGTGACAGTATCAATGACAGATGACAACTGTAAGTCACATTGGTGGTCGGATGAAAACGCACATGCCATAGTGAAGACACGTTTTCAAGAACGTTGCTATGCAAATATGTGATGTGGTGTAATAGTCAATCAGTTGATTGGGGCTACTGTGTAACTGCATCGTATTAAAGTCTTCATTATCTAGATTTTCTTGAAAACGAGCTGACAACATTATTGAAAGAGGTGGATAAAACGATAGATATAACGGAGCCTCTGCAAATTTGAGCTACCAGATAATACATTATTCAAACCTATCGTTGCCTGGGAGACGAATCAACAGAAATTGTTACTGCCAAGAACCACCTTACATTTAAGCCTATGAGGATAGTTGAAATTCGAAGGCTACAAACAAAAACTAAGTTTGCACAAGAGACAACTTGATCGTTCCGACTAGAGATAAAGCTGCCATCAAAAAAGAATGCCGCAAACGACTGCAGAAGAGCTACTCGTGGTGTTGTCAACAGAATTCCAAAGTGTAGTAAAGTCAGTGATGAAATTCATGAAAGTTTGAACATAATCATAAAGTATGACAAATATGGTAATAAACCAAAACAGAAAGCCATTGTTTAGATTTATGGAACATTATTTTTATTAGCAAAAAAACGTCAGTCAAAACCAATTCATAGGAGTTAACAGAGAGCAAACAATTAAAATTACAAAATGAAAACAAATATAAATAAAACAAAAGTAGTAATGGTATCAAGAGAACAACAGAGAATACTAATACAGTATGATTAAATTGACATAGAACAAGAGAGGAGACTTGAATAGGTTGCGGTCGCTGTAATGTGGAACAAAAATAGCAAACGTATGGAGTAATTCACCATAAATAAAGAACTGCTTAATAGGAACCAGAAAAAAATTAACGAATATTAAATATTTCAGGGAAAAAAGACATTAGAAGAAAAATCGCAGTAAATATAGCAAACTAAAACATTACCATAGGAAAATAATTAGGAAAAAAGTATGTATAAGAACAAACAACTACTAGCTATGCTCAAAAAGGCTCTAATTTACTAGCTCTACATTCATTTGCGTTGCTTCATGTTATGATTGTGTTATATAATTTATCATTGTGGCTTCCTTTGGTATGATATTCTTTGGACGTTTGATTTATAATTCTGGTTTCTGTTTTTATATGATATTTCTATAAAATTGAATTATTAGTTTCTCTATTAGACTTGTTAAAACTGTCCACAGAAGCATTTTTTCCACTAAGAATTAAAAAAGAATGCTAGAAAATTCAGCCGCCATTAATTGGTTTGAAAATTTACACTGAGGAAAGCGAAGCCCTCCACACCTATACATGTTGGTAGAGTATTTTCTCGAGCGCTCTATACAGCGTAGCACAGCCGGTGAGGTCACAACTCACACGGTTACGTCGTCTCTCATTGAATAGTCATTATTTAACGGTAAGTAGTAGCAAGCAACGCCACGGCAGCTGGCGACTTATCAGCTGACTAACGCACGGGCAAACGACGATAACCGGCGCCAATTGCATAACACACTTGCATCTCCGGCATGTAGCACGCATGGAACAATTCCAAAAAGCTTGACCGAGTGACTGTATACGTCGCTCCTACTATGCCGTATTCCTGAAGCTTAGTCGCACCGATATGGCCGAAGCTGTAGCAGATAGAAAGAAGATACCTCCGCAGCGTGTAACTGGTATGTATATATAGATATTCAGACAACGGACGCCCTCTATTTAAAAACAAATAAATAAAAATTTATAAATAGTGCTTCGTCGCCGGCATTTATTAGCTAACTACATCCTGCAACAAAGTTGGAGATATGCGGATATATATAATTTTGTTAATATAAGCTAATTATACGTCATCTATAGAAAGTACTTATCCGATGTATAATGCTACAGGGTGTGGCATATAGGTAATCCATTAGCTATATTTACTGAATTGTGAGAAATTGAGATCTAATAATTAGGGTATTTGCATTAGTGATATTGACCAATCAATCTAATGTAATGGATAACGTTGGATTAGTACTTCTATATAGTCTTTTCTTTAGTGAAATACTATCTTTATTACATATATACATACATATACATTTTGGATGCTTTATTACTGACTACGTTGTTTAACATTATAATTAAGTTCTTGTTCACAATGAACGTAACATTCTAGTATACGTAAAAGACCATTTCACCATTTCATTTTACATTATTAAATATAACAATATATATTGGCAGATAATTAGAGTCTGTCACAGAATAGTTCCTACAAAATGTAATCAAATATAATTAACAATATGCAATAAAATTTTAATAAGAAATCCTGTAACATCAAATTATACCAACGTCAAAAACTGAAAGTATGCATTTAAATTATACGTTTTCTTTACGATCATTCTGAACATATTGTGTTTCCAATGTGAGGGTGAACAAGGTCTAATATTTCATTTCTGAAAATCGAATACCTTTCAAAAAACTTGTACTCATCTGGATTAGGCAAAAATATTATTATTATAAAAAAAACTTCAATTGTTCATTACGAAAATGTGGCTATTATCAGTTTGATTGATTGAAGCATCTGCTTATTAACGCTTTCCTGTATATTAGTCAGGTAGGTACTTCTTCAGCAATGCTGAAGTCGTAGCTCAACAGGGAACTATAATTAATAAAAAAACTCTCTATGAATGTAATTCCAAATAATCTACAAAAACGGCAGTGTTTAGTTTTCAAGGTTAGAGAGGTTCTGCTTTGATTAGAAAAGACACAAAGTATATGTTTTTGAAGCAAGAGAAGCTAATGTAAAACACTAGAAACGTCATTAGAGTACAGTCATGAAACCAATATCGCAGAATAACTATCATAATTAATTGTATTCCAGTAAAGAAACTTCCGTAAGGCGTTAAGTCATAGCAAGCCATATTCTTTTTCGAAGTACAAGCTCGTTCCTAAACCTTGCATTGTCTTTATTATGTTCCTTGAACGATGACGCAAATTGTTCCCGTTTTTTAAATCTTCAAAAATAATGTGCGGTATTCTCGATATTAGGCTTCAATTTATATCGACAAACTCTGTTATAGTGACAATTTTTCAATGAGGTTCTACACCCAACATCGGACAATTTGGTTGCCTGAACGCTGTTCTTAATCGGCTATCACACTTGTACACTTTTCATATTATACAACCTGAAATATAGGCCAACTTTTTGAATGTTTACGCTACTTGTCCAGGTGCGCATATTTTCAAAATCCTGCGATTAATAATAAAAATGTACAAGTTTCAAGGTACCATTTACGTCTGTAAAGCATCATCAAAATCTGAATTTTCAAATTGCCCGTGTTTATTATAATCATTTTTATTTTAGTAGGTACATAAAAATCCTTATAAAATTTAGGAATAACCATTGACCTTATTAGCCCAAGAAAACGAGTACGCCGTAACAGTGTTGTCCAAGATTCACAAATCTTCAAACGATATTTGTATCACAGATCGAAAAAGAAGGCAACATATGTTTCCTCAATAAGCCTCAACTGTTAGAAAAAATATAACCTCCTTTCTTAATCTTAAATCTTTAAATTCAACGTTTCAGTCGTTTTTTCTTAAACACTACGCAAAGCAAATAAAATATATGTCAAATGAAACTTATAGCTTCGCCAATGATAAGGATAATGTTTGTTGGCTTTGGCCTCTTTTGTTTTGTCGACGTCAGTATAGATTTGTTTAACTATAACTGTAATATAGTGCAGCTATGTGTATTTCCAATATTTTTTCCACATCACAAATATTTTTAATAATTTAATTCCACATAGGTACTACTCAAAACAACCTTTCTATAAAAAAATTCGTAGCCTAAATTATATTCAAATGCAATTCATATAAACCCAAGGTTCAAAAGGTTGACTATTCACATGACTTAATAATTATTTAATATATTCAACAACTATTTTACCTAGACCAGTTCAAGCAGCTTAAAATATTAAATTTAGATTTCAATTTTACGACATTAATGGTATTTCACTTCATTTAAAAAAGGAGGATCAGATTATATAATTTGAATAAACATTAACAATTTTTATTGCTTCTAATATTTGAACAAATACCAAAGATCTGTTAGAAAATTGAAATATTTTCTATTCCAATTGGATTAACACTTAACTGAACTAGGTATCAACCGAACGCTGTACTTATATCTACTTAACTTACCGGCAATATTGTGCTGCGTATAATTGTAGGTGAGTGGAACAGAATGAAGTGCCCTAGCGGACCATCTCTTGTGCCTGCTTTCCTCGTCATCGTCGCTGCCGCGGTCCGCTTCCTCGCCCAAATAGTGCACTTTCTCCCATCGGTCCAGGTACCTGCCGGAGAGCAAAATCGAAATCAGTGTGGTGACTGGCGAAGAAGAAACACGCCGCGTGCTGCCGTGCCCGCTATGTTGTAGCTGAGGTCACATCACTGACCTAGACACAAGGCAACATACATAGGAAGAGATAGGCGAGAGAGAGCGGGAACCACGGGGAGAATAACACGGAAAAGCAGGAGAGAGGAGAGAGCACGTGTGCCGGCGCACCACGTGACCGCGACGCCGATAGTGAATGGGCGTACGTAGTGAGCGGGGTACGGGAGGAAAGGTGGCCGGGTATTATGTGAGGAGCACAAGCAAAGCACGGGACACCGCACTGAGCAGCAGTGCTGGAACAGCGTTCGGTCTCAGATTATCACAGGTGGAGTGTCGTCAAAGTATAGACTAAAGCCCGACTAAATCGGCCACTGATTTGGAGCTCAATGCGACTACGCTCTGTGATTGGAGCGCGTTCAGTTTCTTCCGGATAGAATAATTTTTTAAAAGACAAATTTATAAGGTCGGATTTTATATTTTTGGTAAGTCTGGCGGGGTTACATGACAGGCAACGAGTGGTCATAGCTAATATTTTAGTACACAAGATAGAAGGGGCTTTTTTAAACTTGTTTAACCTGCAGCAGTTATCGCAAACATATCATTACGTCATATACTACAGTGTTTTGGAGTATTGCTTCAGAGATCACTAACATCTCCGAACTAGACAGACATCAAAGCATAACATTTATTCTGCTATAAAAATCGGTCAAAAATCAACTACTACTACAAATGAAGACATACATAATTGTTTCTTTTTAACAATTTTAAATATAAAAATTGTATAAATTAAAAATGAGAGAAAATCTAAAACAATCAACAAATTAACACTATTTTATTAATAAGTCAAGCCTGGTAAGCTCTGTTGAATACAAACGGGTCTCAACTAGGCACCGTATTCCTGAAACAAACTAGTTTTTACCGGATTTCTGATTCCAACAACAATTCCGCAGTTCCTGTACCTTAAGAACATATTTCGAAATTTTACTTGTTAGAGTTCTGGATAGCACCCAATGAATTCTAACATCTCATTCAATCGAGGTTCAAAGCACTCTGCGCAATATTTTGTTCCCACCCTTTTTTTTGCTGAAGTTCTGGGTGGCATCCCAACAGTTCCAGCTAAAGTTAACTCATTCTAGTTAAGATTCGAAAACCAAAAATGAATACACAGTTAAAAAATTATCGCGATTTTACGAAGCTAACACCCTACATTTTCAATGAATCGATAGGACTTTATTTAAAGATTATCAAGAACTTTTTAAAGTGCAATCAGAACTCTAGTAAAATAGTTTTCTTTTTTAATGAAGTTCAGAGACCTTAAATACACAGTTTAAAATACATGAAATGCGAAATATTACGTATTTCAGAGATCTTATTTTGATACCAGTAGAAGCAGATTCTTCTAAATGAATGGAAATACAAACGTTTTAATAACCAAATAATCATATCATTACTATATGACAAAGCACTCAAATTGCTAATGATATCCTGCGAAGAAAAAAATTACGCAAACTAATTTCCTTCTTTGTTTTTAAAAATAAGTACTAGGAAGTCTTTTTAAATAAAAGTTGTAGTGATTTTTCGAAGATATTAATTAAACCATCCAAAAAAAACAAGAATCGATCAGTATAAAAAAATATAGACCAAACGTATGTTTAAATCACTGTACAGTAGTACGTATACATACTTAAACAGGTGCTTTCTCCAGATTTCAGAACTATACAACTTTTTTGCTATATTATTCTTGACAGTCTATCTAATAACACAGAACAACAAATTTTCTTTTTTTTTTTTTATTTTTCTTGATGAATTATATACAAACTTATTTTTTCTTATATTTCTAATAATTATTATAAAAACAAGATATCTTCTATCACGTCTGGTATTATAAACAAATGAACATACAATAGTAACACTAACTAAGTATATGCTATTTTGGGCCGTATTTAGAAAGTCTTTCTTTTCACTTTTCTTTTAAATTGGGATGAAGAACATTCCGAAATTAAAGTCCAACAGTAGTCAGCAAGCATCTCGCTATTCCACTTGCCCTGATAGCGTTTTTGAATAGTGGAAATATCCTGATGAAATCTTTCCCCATGCTCGTCACTAACATCGCCAAGAAGAATGAAGTTCAGGTGCAAATGCAAGAAATATACATACATTGAGTCAATTTGAGTCGAATAAGGTGTCTGTAGGGTCTTATAATATACTCACATATGCACAGATCTATTAATTCCTTGATTTGATTGGTTCTAGAGAAAAAAGGGAGTTCTTTAACGACTATGATGTACAAATAAAGCCCAAACATGTTAAATCCTGTTCAGACATGTCCGTTAGCATGATAATAACTTGATAGTTTCTTTTAACTTACTCATAAAAAAATATCTTTAGACATACAGTACATTTAATACATATGCATATGTATAAGAAAAAAACATTTCTCAGAAACCTGACATGATAGCCAATTTTTGAAAATATTTTCAGAATTACAATGAAAAAGTCCATAACGTACACGTATCAGAGTGTAAGAAAAAAAACCCCTGTTGACCAGTGCAATTAAGTTAAAAAATAATGAAAATACTAATTAATAAGAAGTAGATATTTCAAAAAAGGTTGTAAATTTCATCCTTCACCATCTACATATGTATAAAACAACATGCTTATGGTTGCCCAAAGACCGAGATCATATCGATTAAGGATTAAATGTTTTATTAGTGATTAAGGAATATTTCTTTAATATTCATATGCTTCTCAAAAAATGTTAATCTACTAAAACATGATCACGAAAACTATTGTTGATAATATAGCAGAAGTATATATAAAATTGAGAGAAAGATATTTATTCAAGTATGTAATAAAACAGCGGATTCTATTAAAAAAGAGTTTAGTTTATAATTCTTTTAGTCGATGTGCTTTTATTTTTTCGATAACCCGGTTAATATCCTTAACAAAAGCCCTACAACTTTTACATAAAACTCTTTTTTGTATTTTTAGAAATGAAAAAGAAAAACAGGGTAAACAACATCGCGAGAACACTGTACAGGCTGGGTCAAATTCGCAGCTAACCGTCGGGATCTCGGAAACATAACACTTATGAAATAAATTATGACAAAGTTACATAATTTCACCGTTATTAATATGTTGTAAAATTTGAAAAGCTTAGACTACTTTCGAAGTTATTCGTAAAAAATATAAAGTTATAATTTTTGCTTTTATTTAATGCTAACGTGCTCTAGCAAGATATTTAAAAGCAAATAGCACTTAAGTCACTTTTTTATGCTTTATTTTACGGAATTTTGCCAAATTTAACTAATTTCATTCCAATGATGAACCTCGAATTTGGTCCAGACTGCATATAACATAGTTCTTTACATAACAGTGAAAAATTGTCGACGATATTAAGTTAATGATTTGAAGGTATTTCAAAATATCGAATCGTTCGTGGATTCACGATCATGAGAAATATGTGCAGCCCGATCCTAGATGAATTTTATCATCCCTTGCTGTATAATTCCGATCTTTCGTTAATAAAACACGCAGATGTAATTTTTAACTTCTTCAATAATCATTTTAATCTACAGTACGTCTACATGTATCTATGTATGAAAAATACAACTGACAGCAGTTGACAAATCTAATAAGTTAGTCTAACTGTAAATTAAACCTTCGCCAACTTGAACAGTATTTATGCTATAATGTTGACTTTACAACAAAGAATTAATCTAATTCAAATTTACGGAACTGGGAAAGAGTGCTACCGAATTGTTATTAGAACATTCAACCAAAAATAGCCGAAAGTTACCATTTCAAATTCCGGAGCAAAAAGCCTGGTGATCAAAGCCTTAACAGGTTCGGTTTTAAACATTAAGAAGTCAAAGAAATTGTTCGATGAAAGCGATGTTGCTTCAGTTCTCGCCGTTCATTCCGCAAGAGAAGCTCCAAAGTTGTCTTTAAGAAGGAGGGCAATAATAACAGGGATAAGTAAATCGCATTTACAAAGAATATTTAAGGCGAACAAAATGTTACTGTTTAAACCGCAATTTAAGAAAACTTTAGAAAATGGTGATGAAGCCAAACGCATGGATTTGTTTTTAGAAATGGGCCACAGAGTTTTGGAAGATTCAATTTTCATAAACGAATTATGTTCTCCGATGAATCAACCTTTTCAACTAACAAAGTCGTTTCGTCTCAAAACTTTAGAATTACTTGTCGCAGACAATATTTTAAAACAGTTGTGTGGTGTACGGTTTCGTACCATGGCATTATTGGCCAACATTTTTTTGATCAAAATTTAAACCGTAAAACTACCGAATGGAAATGTTTTACCAGCACGATGGGTGCCTTGCTCATTATGCCGGCATTGTTCGCCATTGGCTCAATACAGAGTTCCATGATAACTGGATAGGAAAATATGGTCCCATTTTATGACCACCTAGAAGTCCTGATGTTACAATAATGGACTTTTATCTGTGGGGTCGTTTAAAACAAATTATGTACAGTGAGCCACTAGACAATGATGAAGAGCAATTAAAAATAGGATACAAAATGCAGTCGAGTCCTTATCAATCTTAGAAATAAGATGCAGTTTCAATGAATTTAGAGCTCGCATTGAAATCTGTGCAGAAAAAGGAGGAGCATTTTATTTTATTTTACCATTATTTGCTAAATTTATTAAATAAAATTGAGTCCAATTTGTGTATTTTCTAGCAATAAAATGATATATTATCTCGAGAATCGTTTGAGATAAATAAAACATAATTTGTGTTTTGAAGGTTTGAAAACAAGCAGAGTAAATCATCAAGAGTGAAATTTTCTGAGAAATCAAAAATAAAAAAAATGTTTCCTCTTTTAAAGTCGATCCGGGGACATACTGTAAGTACCAAGAAATGTAGTTTGAAGTATTCTACATTACATTAGGAAAGGATATAAGCCAAATGAGAGATCCTACATTTTGTACGAATAATGAAAGCTAAATAAAAAAAACAAAAAAAAGTTATTACGTAAATTAATTGTAAATCGTAATATATTGAATAACGTGTTAATACTTCGTTATAGTTTACCATGCAATACGCACAAATAACAGAATTGTCAAGAGGCATTTAACGCAGTTGACCAAGGCTGTAAATATTATAAATTTAACTAATCGTCAATTTAAAACTTAGCTTAGGTTAATGTTACAGTCATAACAACATATCTGGTAAGTAAACTAATGTATATCGTGTAGCTCCAACTTAACGATGGAAAACCACGTGGAGGTCACTTGCGTCGTATATCAAGGATGTCACATTTAGGCTTCGAACAAATCCGGGTGCGGGTACTTTGTACCAAAATAAAGTGAGGTTTTATATCATTTTCTCTTAGACCCTTGCTAACTGAGATTCAGGGTGTTAAAGTTCTGCGAAAAAATATAAATTCAGCTATGATTTTTTTTGAAATTCTATCTACTTTTCTTAATCTACTTCTTAATAGTCACTTGAAAAGAAAAACTGACTACTGTCGTACATTGTAATCAAATAATTGAACTTATTTTTGTGTGGCAAAACTGCAACGCCCTATATCTCAGCCAACTAGCGTCCACATTATTGTAGCACAAGATTCCCAGGCACGGATTTGTTTAACGCATAAATGGGACGATTTTGTATAATTCCTACCCTACAGTTTTGAAGCATTTCGATAGGAACAACGATAAGGTTACTTTTCACTATGTTACGGTTGATTTTGCTAGCAAAAGTCTAGCAATTATTTAACTGCATTACTTTTTTCGTAAAATTTTAAAGATGCTTACCTCAAGTAGATTTGTTTTAGGGCGATACTCCCGTTGACACATTTGCCGGGTACGCGAAAATATTCGAAGAGCTCAGTCCAGGCGTTTTTCGAGTTCACCTGTAAAAAGAAAACAATTAATAACAACAAATAGTTAAACATAACAATATACAAACTTTCCTTCTTTCAAATAAATTTTATTATTCATGTATTATAGTACATGTTTGCAACTTTTAAGATTTATAATAGCAAAAATTGTTTCACAAATCAGAAAATCAACCTTAACACGAAAACGAGCTAACTCGTCATTCAATTCGTAAGAATTATTGATGGATAATTACGAAGTCTGAAATCAGTGCATCTTGAATCAAAATCGACACCAGAACATTTTTTGTATTATTAGCTGAAAACATTAAATTGCAGCAACGAACGTGATATCTCTTCTTAAATATAATCATTATTTATTCTTATTTAGAACTCATACTTCGGTTGAAAGTGAGTGTCCATTTGTACATTTGTAAATCGTTGTTAATTTGCTTTCTTACCACTGATGGCGATGTTCTTGGATTACTACGAATGGTTATTTTTTTACTGCATTGATTTCAAAATACCGAAACATGTAAAAATGCCTAATATTCCTACAACCAGCTACACATAACCTTGAATGTCACATTTTTTTTAAATATTTTGTTCATAAGGGTTCGGATATCAGAGAGTGATGACTCATAACTCAGTGGCGTACTATTTAAAATTTGTGCTCTTAAAGTTTCTAATTTATTTAGATAATTTAGAAACAAAAGGAAAGTAGAGACCTACTTTCAACGGTGATCTTTGAGAAAAACAAACAAGAAATAATCAATATCTCACTATATGTATAACACTAAATATTCCGAGCCAGTGAACTAAAATTTATTCATAGCACAATGATAAGATGTCAGTAGCGATAGAGAATTGCAAGAAAACTGTTTCATTATAAACAACAGGTTGTGTCCATCTAGACAGAGAACTTATCTGTATAGAAGTTAACCGGAAACAAATGTCGAAGAATAATAACTTCTAATAACAAGCAATATATTTGAGCAGTTTTAATTTAATCATCAAAGTATATATCAAAGAGAAACTCAATAAATGAATATGAATGTGTATATTACGCAATATGATGTATCCGTATTGTACGATTTCCTTAAATTACTAAGAGTGAATAATTCCTGGGGGTAAAATTGTTCACTCTGTATTCGTACTCAGAATGTTTAATTTCCTTAAACATTTTGCAAGGAAGCGACCGTCGTAAAGGCCACTCTCTCTTATCGACATGACATGAATCATCCTGCGCGCGATCTACTACAGTAAAATGGAGACGAGTAAACCGCAGATGACGACAGTGGGAACGTGAGATGGTAATCGACGGAGAGGCAGATGCGCTTTATCAGTGTGTTGTCTACTTTTTGTCTACGCTAAGCCGTTTCTATAACCCTCGTAAAGCTGCTAGGTTGGAGAAAACGGACAGAGGGAAGCGGATTAACCGTAAACTATTGATTTTTCGCCCCGAGATATTCAACTTGTGACCTGGGATTTATTACAATTCCGGACTAAGGAGGACGTAACTAGTAGTTACTTCTGATTCGTATTTATACTTATAGAATAAAATTCCAGTTTTTCTATGTGTAATTGAATTGTTTCCATATTATTTTGCTAATTATAGAATAGAAACAACTTAAAATATTCGTTCTTATACTTGGTAAATAATATCAGACGCTAACATTGAAAAAAAAACTTTAAAATTCAAAACTATGCATCTAGATTCATACTTTTTTTATTTAATAATAATGCGAAAATCGACATAAAAGTAGTTATTTTGAGCCAAAGTTGCCTAAGTAAAATGTTACAGGTTAATGAGATATACCCAGATTGCGTTGAACGTGAAAGTTAATTTTTTTCAAGAAGTCCTTTTCTAGATTTTCGCATTTGAATGTTCCTTTGCGCATTTTGTAGATGACTCAGAAATATTTAATTCAAAGGGTGTGCCTTCAATGCTGCTGAAACTGTCAATGTTTTCTGCCTTTCGTGGCATATACAGCATGCCCCGCAGAGGTAAAACGATTCTTATAAATGGTAAAAATATTCAATATAAATTTTTGTTTTTTCGGGTTGAACTCAGCCTAGTTAAAGACAAAGTCACACCAAACATTAACTGTTAAAAATACTGTCTTCTTGCATTAATTACATAATGGAAAGTGGCTCTACTTCGATATCGGCTGTTTTGGAAAGATAGAACATCGGCGAACAGAACTGCAATCGTTTTGCTTCGTCACCTTCCTCCAAAGTCTGACAGAATTTGGTATTTAAACGCATAAATTTTATTTGCTTTGTAAATTCGTTGTAAATGTATTTTACTAATGGTTGTGCTTATGCTTCGATTTCTTGGAGACGTGGTGGGAGCTACATCTATTGAATTTAAAGCAACTAACGTACCTAGATCACTTTCATTCCAAGCTTTTTTTCTTCTTTTTGTAGTAAACGCTTCCTTTTGTAATAAATCTCTTGATTAAACGCCAAGAAGTACTTTTATTAATTGCCGTGGTTGGCCTTTTTGCACTAAACTTTTTCCTCTAATGTTAACATGTATGTAAGAAACAGTTTATGTTTAATAAGATAGTGTTTGACTGATAAGTTTGACAGCTTACCAATGATAAGTAAACTTTACTTGGTGAAATTTTGGTGCACTATCAATGAAAACCTGCAACAAAAATATTTCTCGTGTCACTGTTGGTCGGCTTGTTTTTCGAATACTGAAAATTTGTTAGACATTAGCAGGATTGAACTCCAAAAAATGAAAATTTAATTTGAAAATTGTTTACCTTTTACAAGAGTCGGTTTACCTATCCCGAGACATACGGTATGCATACGTCAAAAACTAGTTTTTACGCTATCCAAGTACTGCAAACATTTCAATTAATCGAAAAAGAGATCTTGATTAAAAAAATTTAAATTGAAACTTCTACTAGAATTTATAAATTATCTATACAAAAAAGTTATTTCGCTACCATTTTCTACCTGTTCAAAATTTATTATCAAAAGATTGGTAAGCAAGATCAAAATTTTGTCAAAATCTACTAAATAAAAAAGTAATCAATTTTCCTGAAATTGGTATGCAAAAGGAAATTTACAAAGGGAGAAACAACCATCACTATGTTTTGGAAAATCCACGCCTGTCAAGAGATAAACATTTCCAACACGTTTATGAAATCAGTACACGGCAATAACCTGAACCAAAAAAAATCTAGAAGTCGCCAGTGTTGTTAAAGATTATGGACGGTTATGTACTGGGATATACGGTGGTGGCCATCAAAATAGAGCTAGTCGGTTATATAACAAATTTCCACAGATAATAATGATGCCACGAGATAGCTTATACATGTTAGGAAAATTCTCTCTTTACTTAACCCCGAAATTTGATGTCTGGTCATAATAATAATAGAGCCAATTGCTCAACGCAGATCCAGTGATATGAAGATAAAGTTACTGTGCGTTTTGTTGCTGTAATTTTATCAGGTAAGAGTGCCTCTTATTAATAATTATAAAATTACTAATTATACATTACATAGATTTACTTAAAATGGGACGAGCACATGATTGCACATCGGTTGAAAAGTCCCAGATTTTAACACTCCATAATCAAGGAATGGCGTAACGCAAAATAGCAGGTACTGTAGGCTACTCGAAAAAAATGATTGAAAATGCTTTCAAACCAACAAAGCGTAAAGAAGCTCGGAGATCAAAACGAAAAAACGACACAAATGGATAGAAGGATTGTTCATGTTTCTTGAACATATCCGTTTAAATCTTCTAGAGACATTAAAACGGAATTAGAATTAATCATTAGTCAACGTACTATTCGCCGACGACTACAGGAAAATAATCTCAATGGAAGAGTTGCCAGAAAGGTGCTGTTACTGAGCACTAGAAATATAAAAAGTCGACGCAGATTTGCGAATGAACACCTGAACTGGAGTGGAAAATATGTTATGGAATGATGAAACTAAAATAAATATCATGGGCTCCGATGGTAAATTGTATATCAGAAGACCACCACGAACAGAATTGCTTCCAAAATACACCAAGAAGACTGTAAAACATGGCGGTAGTAATCTTAAGCTACGGGCATTTTTCATGGTATGGAATCGGTCCAATTTATTGGATAAAAGAGAATATGGACCAAAATGAGTACGTTAATATACTTCAGAATGTTATGCTGCCTTAAGCGAAGGAAAACATGCCATTGAAATGAGTTTACCAACCAGATAATGATTCCAATAAATAAAAAGAATATGTTCTAAAGTCGCATAGACATAAAGTAACGAAACATTCATTGTCTGTCAAAACAACGACGAAAGTGATTACCGTTTGACAGTTGGCGATGTAGCCACAGTTAAATCTTTTCATAATATAATGTTTTTATAATTTATTTAAAACGTATTCTAAAATCGGGCTTCATACACACATGTGTAGACGTATTTTGAATGCTCATAAAAATTTCAGTAATTAAATCTAAAAATTAATTTAGTAATCTCGTATCAAGGTAAATGTAAAAAGAGATTCTGAAGTTAATATCGAATATTAATAGACAAAATTGTATATGTAGATGTAAAAAATTTGTAGAAATATGTGTATGAAGCCCAATTTTCAAATTATATTGAAATAAAATCAAGCAAACGATTTATAGAACAATGTAGATATGGCACCGCTGTAAAGTAATCAGCTGGTAGACGATCCTCTTAATATCTCCAATTTCCAGTATCACGAGAAATATGCTTTCTTATCTCAAATCGAATGCTTTACATTACAAGAATATTCACGGAAATGTATCAGTACCTTAAAATATGATATTATCTTCGAAACAATAACGGCCCCAAAATAGTAATTTCAAAATATGTATGCTAAAATAAAATATAATAAGACATTTCAGTGCGTTAATCCTGGATTCTCATAAGACATTTACACACCTTCGACGTTACAAAACTACATCTCTACATTTCATAATAACATCGTGACTGTCTTTCTTTCTTTTCTCTTATTTCCCAACCAATCCAACAAAGCCGAACTGGTTTGAAGAGGGAACGAATAACTTGGAATGTAATTAGTTTCTACTATGGATACTGTTCCTTTTATTGGTATCGGCAACTTCAAGCTGTTGCAACAATATAAAATCAGAAATGTGAATGTATCGGCATTGGCCTATGCGTATCTCCTTCTGTCGCGATGTAATTTTCAACTGAGTTTCTTCTATTTAATGGTGGTTTTCATGGTGTTATCATCCTTGCCCAGATCGTGTTTGCATATTTTTAAACCCGTTTCACGTTTAATCCAAGGCACATCAACCAGTCAGTGACAAGTTATATATTATCATTGTTCTCCTGATGTAAGGTAATTTTGTATTGAGATTTGATACAAGTATTAATCATTGCCACAAACCGAATTTAACTCAGATAATGTTTAGCATAAACTTATTTAAATACATTTATCTAATGTCAGAATAGGTTAAATTAATCAGAAGTAATGTCTGATTAAAAGTGTCGAGAGAAATAACATATATGAGACACAAGTATTTTAGTAACACCTTCAAAACGGAAATTACATTTAAAAACCACACCTTCAATTCTGATTCTGCTATATTGATAATAAGGACAGCGTTAAACCTGTATCATTAAAAAATTTGGTTGTCATTACAAAACATTTTGCCGTGACATAAATTCATATAATTGCTTATTGGACAACCGAACTAGAGAATGGCCTTGTCGAAGTACGGACAGTATTGAATGAATGAGTTTCGCGTGTGGTGTGTCACACGCTCATAAAGCTATAATAATGTATTAATCAAGATTTTAATTAAACTCGGTACAGACTGTTAACAAATTCAATTAAAAAGGACTATACATAAAATTCTAATTAAAAAAAATAATTTCAGCAAGTACCTTACAAAATATCATAGAAGCACATCCAACATAAAAAAAATTATAGAGAACTAGTATTTTTATTTAGGCTATAATACTTGAACTATACTTCTGCTAAAATTCTTCTAAAGATTCTAAAAATATTACAAAATCAATACACGAAACTGTAGGAGTATAATACGATCTTGAAACAATAATCTGATTCTAATTATTGTAGCTAGTTTAATGAATAAATTGTTTAATCTACCTTATTCACCTAAACATTAATTCTTTCTTTGAATTTTCATACAGCATAACACACAGTGTTTGCAGATAATTTTATTATTATTCAATTAAAAAAAAAATAAAACAAATGAAATTTTCTATTCAAATTGGTAGTATACACAGTGCTGTCTATTTGGCGCATTGCTATTATATTAAAAAAGTTGTTCATGTAAGCAAGGCAACATGGCTCATTACATCATTTACATATAAATATACAGGGTGCGGCTAAAGTACTGCTTAGCAAGTGGAATAACAGGCAAACGCTTAGAAATTTAGATTTGATATTTGGTAGCGTTAAACTGTATATTATAGCCAAAGATTTTGACATAAATTTCACTTGTTTTGTGCAATTGATGTGGGCAGGACGACACCATCTTGCTTTTTAAAATAGGAACAAGGGTTTAAGGGTAAAAGAAATAGAAATATAGATAAATAAACAAACTCATAATAAATGTTCAAAATGCGTTCACTTCTTGACACAAATAAAGTTGTCTTACAGTTGTCTAATGAATGATGCAGGTGTTCTGCGTTTTGAACATTTATTATGAGTTTGTTTATTTATCTACATTTCTATTTGATTATTAATTTTTCACGATTTTTTTAAAATTATTTATCAATAGACAACTTTATAATGTATGTCATTGTATTTTGGGAGTAAATAGTTGTCAAATGCTCTAAAGCTAAACCCTTGTTCCTATTTTAAAAAAGCAAGATGGCGTCGTCCTGCCCGCATCAATTGCACAAAACAAATTGAGGCCCCCATGTCAAAATCTTGTTTACAATATACACAGGTTTAACGCTACCATATCAAATCACAAATTTCTAAGCATTTGCCTATGTTACATTTCTTGAGTGCAATACTTTAGCCGCCCGTGTATAATAAAAGAAGGTCTACAGACGATACGATCGGTTGTACAACCGTAGTTGATTCTACGCTCTAAAGCGGCCTACAGGCGGCTGTACAATCTGTTGTAACATCGTAGTTGGTTTCACGGTCTACATGTAGAAGAAAAACAGTGACTGACTTGTCTTTACGTTTTATTTTTAACTTGTAGTATGACAATTCGTACAACCGATCGTATGGAATCGATTGAATGGGGTAATTTGGTTTCGGGTTTTTCAATATGCCAGTTGGTGGAGTAGCTAATCCGGGTCTTCTTTCATTTTCTGAAGTTCCTGTTCCCATCGAAATTGGCCAACACTTGTAGGAATATGATGTGCTGTGACGACAAAAAAGTAAACGTTTTGACATATCTCATAGTTTAGTTTGTTTACTGTTTAATCCTACTAAAAAAATCGTTTTACTTATTACAACGGATTTTCCGATGAAGAAAAACGCGACATGTTAAAGTGTTATTATGCTAATTACAGCAATTGAGTAATAGCGAGCGCAATTTACTTTTCAACAATATCAGAAAGACAACAACCACATAGAACATTCTTTAGTAAATTAGATAGGAACATTTCTCTTTATGGATCTTTTCGTAACACCCGAAAGAAGTATGGAGATCGCTCTAATAATAATGAGAATGAACAAATTTTAGAAAGAGGTATTAATAGTTTTTTATTTTTTAAATACATAATATTCTCTCAATTGTTACTTTATTTATAAAAACGTATAGTTTAAATAAAAGACCAGTCAAGAGCTGTTTTAACAGTTTCAATTTTCTTTTATAAGTTCTTCTTTTAGATTAACAATAACCCTTCCAATTCAACCCGACAAGTTGCAAACACTATCGATGCCGTGCATCATGTTAAAATTTGGAGACTTTGAGAAAGAACAATAAATTTTACAAATGCTACAAAATACACGTTTCGCACGCTTTACTTCCTGGGGATACCGAAAAGACGTTTAGAATGGTGTCATTGGCTTAGCAACAGAGACGGCAATTTTTAAAAAACATTAATTGGACGGATGAAAGTAAATTTACAAATTGTGGATTATTTAATCGAAATAATGAGCACGTCTGGTCTTGAAAATCAGAGTCAATAGACCAGTTCGAAATGAAGTTAGATTTGGCTTCAATGTTTGGGCGGGAATTGTGGGAGAACAAGTAATTGGCCCATTTATTTATGAGGAAAACCTAAACTCAGAACGATACCTAAATTTTTTAGAACTACATTTGCCAAATATTTGGACAATATAAATTTAAGGAGACTTCAGAATTATTGTTTCAATATGATGATGCACCAGCGCACAATGCAAAGGGCGGTGTGTGATCATTTAAATGAACAATTTCCAAATTAATGGTTGGGAATAGTGGAATAGTATGTTGGCAAGGTGACCGGATCTCTCGCCATTAGATTTTTTGTGGGGTATTCTGAAAAATAAAGCTTATGCTGAACCAGTTACTTTACTACTACTCTGAAAATTTTTGTTTTGTTTGTGAACTATTAAATTTGTAGACTATAATAATTATGAATATATCTATCAAGTAGGTACTTTCAAAACTGTCGAGTACACCGTTATTTTCTAGTTTAATTCGTTCGTGTTGGTCACGTTTGGTATCAATGCAATGTGACGAGTATTGTAAAATATTATTATGTAACTTATTCAGAATTTCAAAAACAGACTACAGTATCGACATTGTATTACAAATTTTGGGTTTTTTTCTTTTGTGAATGTTATAGTATGTACCTTCTTAATTTTTCAGGAATTAGCTGGATATTAAAAGTTGTTAATATGACTGTTGTTTTCTGAATTTATATTAAAATTCTGGAAATTCCTACTTCCTTCGAATTTTACTAAAAAGATCATAAAGAACAACGTTTCTATCTAATTTACCAAACAATGTTCTATTTGGTTGACGTCTTTATGGATACTGTTGGGAAGTAAATTTCGCTCGCTGTTACTGTGATGTTATTATTATAATAAAGTTGAAACATGTCACGTTGTTATGCGTTGTTTTCATCATTTGAATAAGTTTAAAACGAATTGCATTTGAGTTGAACAGTAAACAAACTAAACTATGCGGAGATATATCAAAACGTTCACTTTTTGTCGTCACACACACATATTTTCTTAGTACTGTTATTTTTTACATTTTCTGCATTTGTAGCCATTTAACTTTCTTTAATGAGGATACGTGATACATAAAAAAATATCAGAAAAAAATTGATCTATTTAATGATGCCAAGATCTAATATGGCGGCCATAAGAAAAAATGAAGTTGATGGTGGTCAAAGCGAGGAAACACTTTAAGCAAAATCTAATAACACCTTCGTAAAGAGATCAAAAGTGCCTGTAGAATGTATTAATCTTGTTTTGATCCTACAATAATAACTTCAGAACAGAAGAAAAAAGAAAAGTGTGTTTTTTCGGAAATATTTCAAAAACTACAAATCATAGAAAAAGTTTTTAAAACGGATTATTATTCAGCGGGGAAAACCGCAACTGTGCCCAAATTTAACCGACTTTGTATCTCTTACCGTTTTCGAGATCCCAATGGTGACCCGCGAATTTGTAACAGCCTGTATATACAATATCATAATTCACCGTTTTCTTTTATTACACGACGATTTTTAGTTTCTTAAGTGAGCTAGTGGTCAACATCCTGTACATCGTTGAAATATTCATCGCCAGAACACACGACATTTTTCAAATCAAAAATGTCAGTAATAAACCTAACCAATAAATTAAAACAAACAAGTTTTCCTGCTACATAATACTGTTACATTAAAGCCAGTATTACCCTCTGAGGATAGTTATATACAGATTGTTCGTTATGTGCGCATGAATCCTAACTTTGTTATTATTGGACTCGACTAAATGGGTATATTTCAGGGATTCTAGTTAACGAATACAGTGGTGGAAACCAAAAAACAATTGAGTGTCGCGTTTTCAAGATATTTACTGAAACGGTATTTTCCTTCAATTTATTAATTAGCACCTGTATATTTCATTACCGTTTAATTAAAAATATAATTTTGAACATTTTAATATATCACTGAGCAAAAATAAGTCTTTAGCATTTTTTATATTTGAAAAAAAAAACAATCTAGCTATAAAAAAACAATTCGATCTGTTTACATATGTTCACCTGTTTAAGCATTGTTTATTGTCATTTCAAATATAAAAATGAACACTCGTTAAAACAAAAAACGTGATGTTGAAAATATAGGTAATAGGTATGATACGTCTGAACGTCGCATTCCTGAATGAAAATTTGACTTTTCAATAAAGTACTTCATCAATAATTAATTAGGTTAATACTATTAACCCTTAATTTTTAAATTAAATTCTCGATTCAACGGTAATGAAATATACGAGAGTGTTTCCTTAAGAAAGACAGTTTCAGTGAATATTTTGAAAAACATAGTTGCTTAGTTCTTTGTCTGGTTCCACCATAGCAATCACCACATAAACTTGCAGAAATATGCCAATGTAATCGACGTTGTAGCTCTCATAATAACGAAGATCTTGAAGTAAATCTTAATACAGTACGTGATATATCTCTCATGAACACCGAAACGTATATACTTTCCGAATTTACAGAACGGATTTGTACACTGCAAAGTGCGCAATAGAAAACAATTCGAATGGTTTTTAAATTTATATACTGCCTTTTTTACTTGGGGGAATTTGTGTGTACTCCGAGGACCCGAAAAAGTTTGATTTTCAGGCGACACCAAACCACAGCTCGGAATAATGCTTTATTATATCAAAACAAATAATATTGAATATATTTTAATCGTCAGTAGTGTTATCACTATTGCCACCGAATTAAAGATTTTTTTTTCCGCTCCTCATTCATTACTAATGCTCTACGCAGTACTACGTATAAATTAAGCGTGAATAGACAAACGTAGTATACGTCACTGGCACTTATTTTGTTTTATTCATATCAACCAATGAATGAAAAGTCCACGATATTTAGTAGTTTGGCACACACTAATCAACTTTTAGCGTGTGTAATGGACATGCACAAATTAATACAACTTATGTATATTAATTCTCACACATAATACAAACAGGCTACTTCTAGTGATACACATCACGGATACAACGGCACAACAATGCGATGAAGGACTAGCGCGGGAGATGTATTTTCCGATCCATTTCTTGAGGTCAAAGAACCGACCGTAAACGTTTATCGTGTTGTACGGGACAGTCTGTTGTGATACTCGCTCTGTAGAGTTCACTGTAAAACCTCGATCGGATACTCGAGAGCACTTAAATCGTTCAGTACACTTCGCTGCTCGGAACTTCCTATCGATGTTGTCTGGATAGATGCAATGCACAAGTTCTTGTAGACGCTTATAGGTTATTAAAAAAAAAACGTTTGTACTGTTATCTATAAAATTTCTTGAGTTAATGTTGCAGAAAGTAATTTTGGTTTTTGTAATTCACTAAAAATGCGAACATGAATCGGGTAGAATTAAGGATAACTTATTTTATAATTAGTCCAAAATTTCTACATTTGGTGCTGTAAAACCAAAAGTAACATATAACCTTAGATTTCTGTGCGTAGTGTTCCATAATGAAATATTAGAATCAACTGTTTGTGACAAATATACTACATAAATAGCAAGTATCTGGCGTATCTGCGCCAAAATGTTTCACTTTAGCAACTAATCCATTATAAGTAGGGTGGAAGTACTGGCTGTACAGCATTAGGTTTAAACAAGAAAGGAAAATATTGGGATAGGCAGCCAAAATATCCATTTAATATTATAAGCTTTCGAAAGTTGTCGAAAGCTTATATTAAATTGAGATTTTTTAATCATCGTTTGATTTTGGCTGCCTATCCCAATATTTTCCTTCCCTTTTTTGAACCTAATCCATTATATAATTGACCCATTTTCGTATCTTTTCGTTTGTTTCGAAACTGTGGGAAATAGAAAAAAACTCAAATAATAACGCAAACCGAATTCCACGATCTCTCACCGTTTTCGAACTACAGGCTGTTTTTTGATTTTTGGCAAAACACGTCCAGCCCTATATCTCGCTTTTATTAAGTTCTTGGGGAAAAACGGTTTCGACATCATTGACTGACTTTGTTGAGTTACATCCAGATGGCATAAAATCTTTATTTCTCAAATTAAAACACATAACTATGTTGTATTTATCTTCATTCACAAATTTGTTCATTTTGAATAATTTTTTGGTTACGGAAACGGAAGTTATGGAAAAAATACCAAAACTTTTTTTGTACAGTCAACTTTATATGTAAAACGTCAAAATTTCTCTTTTTCAGTACCTACTACATGTGAAATTCTATGAATTTTGAATTAAGGATTTTTCAAATGCCTTTCCAAAAGATAGTACATACATACATGTACAGGATCCTGCAGCTGAACTCCGGTCTTTGATTGCTCATTGGCTATTCAAGTGAAACGTTTCGCTTTACACATGCTGCAACTAGACATTAAGAAGTATTCTTAAGCTCCTCGTCCGTTTGTGTAAAAATATACAAATTGTTCTATTAAAATAAAACTTTGCTCAAAGTTACCAAAATTGGAAAGTAAATTTTAAACACCCTGTATACCGCAAAAGTTCCAAATTGTGCCTAAAGCATCTTCTATTTGTTGATCCCAATCCCCAATTATTTCATTTTAAACTTCACATTTGTGGCAATACTGTTATTTTTAATGATACTGTGTAAACATTAATTTTTTAACAAAAATATTCATTGCACCTAACATACACATCAAAGAAAAAAATAGGTACTTGTAGATAATGGTCAGCCACTGCTAAAAATGCAGGGTGTTCCATTTAAAAAAACGTCGTGTGATTGTGACAACTCTGTATAGTCAAAAATAATTTTAAGATATACTTCTCAATGTCAGCATGTGTAAAGTGAAACCTTTCACTATAATAGCCAATGACCAATCAAAGACCGGAGATCAGCTGTAGGACCCTGTATGTACTATGTATATGTTTTAAAAATCGCTTTTTTACTCGTTTTCATTTTCGAGGAAATATATAGGATGTTCCATGTGAAAAAAAAACACAATTGTGGTTATATCGAAAAACCGAAAAAGTAAAATAAAATAAACTTACTGTATTGCATCGAATATAACTCAGAAAAGTAACTAAAAGTTGTCGAAACTGTTTTTCGATAGCGTCTAGGAAAAGCGAGATATAGAGCGGGACTTGTTTGGAAAAAATCAAAAAACGTCCTGTAGTTCGAAAACGGAAAGAGATAGCGGAATTCGGTTTGCGCCATTAGTACATATTTAGGGAAAAAATCCTGTGAAACCGTACCTCTCCCACTGAAACCCTCGAAAACGTACGAAAATGGGCCACCCTGTACAGTTATACACAAAATTTCCATAGCTGAAATAAAAACTGACAGTCACTATCAAAACCCAACATGGTTAATATAAAAAATAAGACAAATTGATGATCAGAAAGAACCAAAGCATCAGAACTGCAAGTCCACTTCTGGACAGAGAAACAAAAGTAGTCTTCAGAACGTGTTGTAGTTTTCCTCTGCAAAGCCAAATAAAGGTGTTAAGAGTAACAGGCAAAATCAGGCATGATCTAATTCTTTGAGTTGTTCGAATTCTTTTTATGTGTGGTGGGTGCTTAGTTGCAGTGACTCCGTATCGCTGTATCGCTTGTACGGCACAACTGCAACTCTCGCGGTATCGTCTTCGTGTGTATATAATTGTGTTCCAATGGCTTTATGACAGCATCATATCGCCTTTTATAATGCCGCACTGTTAATCAGTTTGCTCCAAACAGCAAATGGTAAGTCGATTCGGATTTCAACTCTCTGAAAAAATGTCACCGTCCCTCCAGAGAATTGAAACGCGGCTCCTATCGTCCGACCACAACGATAATCAGTCCCCCTAATCACTACGGCTATTGACCCGTTTCAGTAATTTTTTTGAACATCTTGGTTTTATCAGAGCAAACCGTCATATGTTGAATAAAAACGCCGCCGCCAGCGACAACCAAATAAGAAATTCAACAATTTTTTTTAAACGTCAAAAATATGGAGAACAATAAGCAGGACGTTAAAAATGGATTAAGTATTCTCCACGACATTAGGATAAACTTTAATTGACAAATTTAAGAATACAATAATAGGAGTGACGGTAGTATTAAAAAATCGTAGACGAATAGACCGATAGAGATAAAAAAAAGATAAAGAATGTAAGTACACGCAAACATTCTTTGGGAACGAAAAGAAAACGTTAGAATCACGCTCAACAAATTCTCCGGCGATATTTAAAAAAACAGTGGAGATGATTTCAAGTGGTTTAGGTAGAACAACAGAGTAAGTTAAATCACAAAATAAAGCGACATCTATATCGTGTTTTCCATCTTGTATGTGGATTCATAAAACCAAAGCGTCGACTCAATTTCTGATTATAATAATGCCAATTATCACGCTGATATTT